>JAVRKA010000305.1:0-187638 GCA_034508555.1 Venustoraphidia nigricollis
ATTTCAAATATAGGTGCCGATAGGCATTCCTTATATTGTTGACGATAGGCATTTCAAATATAGGTGCTGATAGGCATTTCAGATGTAGTTTCCGATAGGCATTTCAAAAATAGGTGTCGATAGGCATTTCAGATATAGGTGTCGATAGGCATTTCAGATATAGGTGTCGATAGGCATTTACGATATAGGTGTCGATAGGCATTTCAGATATAGGTGTCGATAGGCATTTCAGATATAGGTGTCGATAGGCATTTCAGATATAGGTGTCGATAGGCATTTCAGATATAGGTGTCGATAGGCATTCCAGATATAGGTGCCGATAGGCATTTCAGATATAGTTGCCGATTGGCATTTTAAAAATAGGTGCCGATAGGCATTTCAGATATAGAAGCCGATAGGCATTTCAAATATAGGTGCCGATAGGCATTCCAGATATGGTTGCCGATAGGCATTTCAAATATAGGTGCTGATAGGCATTTCAGATGTAGTTTCCGATAGGCATTTCAAAAATAGGTGTCGATAGGCATTTCAGATATGGGTGTCGGTAGGCATTTCAGATATAGGTGTCGATAGGCATTTCAGATATAGGTGTCGATAGGCATTTCAGATATAGGTGTCGATAGGCATTTCAGATATAGGTGTCGATAGGCATTTCAGATATAGGTGTCGATAGGCATTTCAGATATAGGTGTCGATAGGCATTTCAGATATAGGTGCCGATAGGCATTTCAGATATAGTTGCCGATTGGCATTTTAAAAATAGGTGCCGATAGGCATTTCAGATATAGAAGCCGATAGGCATTTCAGATATAGGTGCCGATAGGCATTCCAGATATGGTTGCCGATAGGCATTTCAAATATAGGTGCTGATAGGCATTTCAGATGTAGTTTCCGATAGGCATTTCAAAAATAGGTGTCGATAGGCATTTCAGATATAGGTGTCGATAGGCATTTCAGATATAGGTGTCGATAGGCATTTCAGATATAGGTGTCGATAGGCATTTCAGATATAGGTGTCGATAGGCATTTCAGATATAGGTGTCGATAGGCATTTCAGATATAGGTGTCGATAGGCATTTCAGATATAGGTCCTGATAGGCATTTCAGATATAGTTGCCGATTGGCATTTTAAAAATAGGTGCCGATAGGCATTTCAGATATAGAAGCCGATAGGCATTTCAAATATAGGTGCCGATAGGCATTCCAGATATGGTTGCCGATAGGCATTTTAAATATAGGTGCTGATAGACATTTCAGATGTAGTTTCCGATAGGCATTTCAAAAATAGGTGTCGATAGGCATTTCAGATATAGGTGTCGATAGGCATTTCAGATATAGGTGTCGATAGGCATTTCAGATATAGGTGTCGATAGGCATTTCAGATATAGGTGTCGATAGGCATTTCAGATATAGGTGTCGATAGGCATTTCAGATATAGGTGTCGATAGGCATTTCAGATATAGGTGTCGATAGGCATTTCAGATATAGGTGCCGATAGGCATTTCAGATATAGTTGCCGATTGGCATTTTAAAAATAGGTGCCGATAGGCATTTCAGATATAGAAGCCGATAGGCATTTCAAATATAGGTGCCGATAGGCATTCCAGATATGGTTGCCGATAGGCATTTCAAATATAGGTGCTGAAAGGCATTTCAGATGTTGTTTCCGATAGGCATTTCAAAAATAGGTGTCGATAGGCATTTCAGATATAGGTGTCGATAGGCATTTCAGATATAGGTTTCGATAGGCATTTCAGATATAGGTGTCGATAGGCATTTCAGATATAGGTGTCGATAGGCATTTCAGATATAGGTGTCGATAGGCATTTCAGATATAGGTGTCGATAGGCATTTTAGATATATTTGTCGATAGGCATTTCAGATATAGGTGCCGATAGGCATTTCAGATATAGTTGCCGATTGGCATTTCAAATATAGGTGCTGATAGGCATTTCAGATGTAGTTTCCGATAGGCATTTCAAAAATAGGTGTCGATAGGCATTTCAGATATAGGTGTCGATAGGCATTTCAGATATAGGTGTCGATAGGCATTTCAGATATAGGTGTCGATAGGCATTTCAGATATAGGTGTCGATAGGCATTTCAGATATAGGTGCCGATAGGCATTTCAGATATAGTTGCCGATTGGCATTTTAAAATAGGTGCCGATAGGCATTTCAGATATAGAAGCCGATAGGCATTTCAAATATAGGTGCCGATAGGCATTCCAGATATGGTTGCCGATAGGCATTTCAAATATAGGTGCTGATAGGCATTTCAGATGTAGTTTCCGATAGGCATTTCAAAAATAGGTGTCGATAGGCATTTCAGATATAGGTGTCGATAGGCATTTCAGATATAGGTGTCGATAGGCATTTCAGATATAGGTGTCGATAGGCATTTCAGATATAGGTGTCGATAGGCATTTCAGATATAGGTGTCGATAGGCATTTCAGATATAGGTGCCGATAGGCATTTCAGATATAGTTGCCGATTGGCATTTCAAAAATAGGTGTCGATAGGCATTTCAGATATAGGTGTCGATAGGCATTTCAGATATAGGTGTCGATAGGCATTTCAGATATAGGTGTCGATAGGCATTTCAGATATAGGTGTCGATAGGCATTTCAGATATAGGTGTCGATAGGCATTTCAGATATAGGTGTCGATAGGCATTTCAGATATAGGTGTCGATAGGCATTTCAGATATAGGTGTCGATAGGCATTTCAGATATAAGTGTCGATAGGCATTTCAGATATAGGTGCCGATAGGCATTTCAGATATAGTTGCCGATTGGCATTTTAAAAATAGGTGCCGATAGGCATTTCAGATATAGAAGCCGATAGGCATTTCAGATATAGAAGTCGATAGGCATTTCAAATATAGGTGCCGATAGGCATTCCAGATATGGTTGCCGATAGGCATTTCAAATATAGGTGCTGATAGGCATTTCAGATGTAGTTTCCGATAGGCATTTCAAAAATAGGTGTCGATAGGCATTTCAGATATAGGTGTCGATAGGCATTTCAGATATAGGTGTCGATAGGCATTTCAGATATAGGTGTCGATTAGCATTTCAGATATAGGTGTCGATAGGCATTTCAGATATAGGTGTCGATAGGCATTTCAGATATAGGTGTCGATAGGCATTTCAGATATAGGTGTCGATAGGCATTTCAGATATAGGTGTCGATAGGCATTTCAGATATAGGTGCCGATAGGCATTTCAGATATAGTTGCCGATTGGCATTTTAAAAATAGGTGCCGATAGGCATTTCAGATATAGAAGCCGATAGGCATTTCAAATATAGGTGCCGATAGGCATTCCTTATATTGTTGACGATAGGCATTTCAAATATAGGTGCTGATAGGCATTTCAGATGTAGTTTCCGATAGGCATTTCAAAAATAGGTGTCGATAGGCATTTCAGATATAGGTGTCGATAGGCATTTCAGATATAGGTGTCGATAGGCATTTACGATATAGGTGTCGATAGGCATTTCAGATATAGGTGTCGATAGGCATTTCAGATATAGGTGTCGATAGGCATTTCAGATATAGGTGTCGATAGGCATTTCAGATATAGGTGTCGATAGGCATTCCAGATATAGGTGCCGATAGGCATTTCAGATATAGTTGCCGATTGGCATTTTAAAAATAGGTGCCGATAGGCATTTCAGATATAGAAGCCGATAGGCATTTCAAATATAGGTGCCGATAGGCATTCCAGATATGGTTGCCGATAGGCATTTCAAATATAGGTGCTGATAGGCATTTCAGATGTAGTTTCCGATAGGCATTTCAAAAATAGGTGTCGATAGGCATTTCAGATATGGGTGTCGGTAGGCATTTCAGATATAGGTGTCGATAGGCATTTCAGATATAGGTGTCGATAGGCATTTCAGATATAGGTGTCGATAGGCATTTCAGATATAGGTGTCGATAGGCATTTCAGATATAGGTGTCGATAGGCATTTCAGATATAGGTGTCGATAGGCATTTCAGATATAGGTGCCGATAGGCATTTCAGATATAGTTGCCGATTGGCATTTTAAAAATAGGTGCCGATAGGCATTTCAGATATAGAAGCCGATAGGCATTTCAGATATAGGTGCCGATAGGCATTCCAGATATGGTTGCCGATAGGCATTTCAAATATAGGTGCTGATAGGCATTTCAGATGTAGTTTCCGATAGGCATTTCAAAAATAGGTGTCGATAGGCATTTCAGATATAGGTGTCGATAGGCATTTCAGATATAGGTGTCGATAGGCATTTCAGATATAGGTGTCGATAGGCATTTCAGATATAGGTGTCGATAGGCATTTCAGATATAGGTGTCGATAGGCATTTCAGATATAGGTGTCGATAGGCATTTCAGATATAGGTCCTGATAGGCATTTCAGATATAGTTGCCGATTGGCATTTTAAAAATAGGTGCCGATAGGCATTTCAGATATAGAAGCCGATAGGCATTTCAAATATAGGTGCCGATAGGCATTCCAGATATGGTTGCCGATAGGCATTTTAAATATAGGTGCTGATAGACATTTCAGATGTAGTTTCCGATAGGCATTTCAAAAATAGGTGTCGATAGGCATTTCAGATATAGGTGTCGATAGGCATTTCAGATATAGGTGTCGATAGGCATTTCAGATATAGGTGTCGATAGGCATTTCAGATATAGGTGTCGATAGGCATTTCAGATATAGGTGTCGATAGGCATTTCAGATATAGGTGTCGATAGGCATTTCAGATATAGGTGTCGATAGGCATTTCAGATATAGGTGCCGATAGGCATTTCAGATATAGTTGCCGATTGGCATTTTAAAAATAGGTGCCGATAGGCATTTCAGATATAGAAGCCGATAGGCATTTCAAATATAGGTGCCGATAGGCATTCCAGATATGGTTGCCGATAGGCATTTCAAATATAGGTGCTGAAAGGCATTTCAGATGTTGTTTCCGATAGGCATTTCAAAAATAGGTGTCGATAGGCATTTCAGATATAGGTGTCGATAGGCATTTCAGATATAGGTTTCGATAGGCATTTCAGATATAGGTGTCGATAGGCATTTCAGATATAGGTGTCGATAGGCATTTCAGATATAGGTGTCGATAGGCATTTCAGATATAGGTGTCGATAGGCATTTTAGATATATTTGTCGATAGGCATTTCAGATATAGGTGCCGATAGGCATTTCAGATATAGTTGCCGATTGGCATTTCAAATATAGGTGCTGATAGGCATTTCAGATGTAGTTTCCGATAGGCATTTCAAAAATAGGTGTCGATAGGCATTTCAGATATAGGTGTCGATAGGCATTTCAGATATAGGTGTCGATAGGCATTTCAGATATAGGTGTCGATAGGCATTTCAGATATAGGTGTCGATAGGCATTTCAGATATAGGTGCCGATAGGCATTTCAGATATAGTTGCCGATTGGCATTTTAAAATAGGTGCCGATAGGCATTTCAGATATAGAAGCCGATAGGCATTTCAAATATAGGTGCCGATAGGCATTCCAGATATGGTTGCCGATAGGCATTTCAAATATAGGTGCTGATAGGCATTTCAGATGTAGTTTCCGATAGGCATTTCAAAAATAGGTGTCGATAGGCATTTCAGATATAGGTGTCGATAGGCATTTCAGATATAGGTGTCGATAGGCATTTCAGATATAGGTGTCGATAGGCATTTCAGATATAGGTGTCGATAGGCATTTCAGATATAGGTGTCGATAGGCATTTCAGATATAGGTGCCGATAGGCATTTCAGATATAGTTGCCGATTGGCATTTCAAAAATAGGTGTCGATAGGCATTTCAGATATAGGTGTCGATAGGCATTTCAGATATAGGTGTCGATAGGCATTTCAGATATAGGTGTCGATAGGCATTTCAGATATAGGTGTCGATAGGCATTTCAGATATAGGTGTCGATAGGCATTTCAGATATAGGTGTCGATAGGCATTTCAGATATAGGTGCCGATAGGCATTTCAGATATAGTTGCCGATTGGCATTTTAAAAATAGGTGCCGATAGGCATTTCAGATATAGAAGCCGATAGGCATTTCAAATATAGGTGCCGATAGGCATTCCAGATATGGTTGCCGATAGGCATTTCAAATATAGGTGCTGATAGGCATTTCAGATGTAGTTTCTGATAGGCATTTCAAAAATAGGTGTCGATAGGCATTTCAGATATAGGTGTCGATAGGCATTTCAGATATAGGTGTCGATAGGCATTTCAGATATAGGTGTTGATATGCATTTCAGATATAGGTGTCGATAGGCATTTCAGATATAGGTGTCGATAGGCATTTCAGATATAGGTGTCGATAGGCATTTCAGATATAGGGTCGATAGGCATTTCAGATATAGGTGCCGATAGGCATTTCAGATATAGTTGCCGATTGGCATTTTAAAAATAGGTGCCGATAGGCATTTCAGATATAGAAGCCGATAGGCATTTCAAATATAGGTGCCGATAGGCATTCCAGATATGGTTGCCGATAGGCATTTCAAATATAGGTGCTGATAGGCATTTCAGATGTAGTTTCCGATAGGCATTTCAAAAATAGGTGTCGATAGGCATTTCAGATATAGGTGTCGATAGGCATTTCAGATATAGGTGTCGATAGGCATTTCAGATATAGGTGTCGATAGGCATTTCAGATATAGGTGTCGATAGGCATTTCAGATATAGGTGTCGATAGGCATTTCAGATATAGGTGTCGATAGGCATTTCAGATATAGGTGTCGATAGGCATTTCAGATATAGGTGTCGATAGGCATTTCAGATATAGGTGCCGATAGGCATTTCAGATATAGTTGCCGATTGGCATTTTAAAAATAGGTGCCGATAGGCATTTCAGATATAGAAGCCGATAGGCATTCCAAATATAGGTGCCGATAGGCATTCCAGATATGGTTGCCGATAGGCATTTCAAATATAGGTGCTGATAGGCATTTCAGATGTAGTTTCCGATAGGCATTTCAAAAATAGGTGTCAATAGGCATTTCAGATATAGGTGTCGATAGGCATTTCAGATATAGGTGTCGATAGGCATTTCAGATATAGGTGTCGTTAGGCATTTCAGATATAGATGTCGATAGGCATTTCAGATATAGGTGTCGATAGGCATTTCAGATATAGGTGTCGATAGGCATTTCAGATATAGGTGTCGATAGGCATTTCAGATATAGGTGCCGATAGGCATTTCAGATATAGTTGCCGATTGGCATTTTAAAGATAGGTGCCGATAGGCATTTCAGATATAGAAGCCGATAGGCATTTCAAATATAGGTGCCGATAGGCATTCCAGATATGGTTGCCGATAGGCATTTCAAATATAGGTGCTGATAGGCATTTCAGATGTAGTTTCCGATAGGCATTTCAAAAATAGGTGTCGATAGGCATTTCAGATATAGGTGTCGGTAGGCATTTCAGATATAGGTGTCGATAGGCATTTCAGATATAGGTGTCGATAGGCATTTCAGATATAGGTGTCGATAGGCATTTCAGATATAGGTGTCGATAGACATTTCAGATATAGGTGTCGATAGGCATTTCAGATATAGGTGTCGATAGGCATTTCAGATATAGGCGTCGATAGGCATTTCAGATATAGGTGTCGATAGGCATTTCAGATATAGGTGTCGATAGGCATTTCAGATATAGGTGTCGATAGGCATTTCAGATATAGGTGTCGATAGGCATTTCAGATATAGGTGTCGATAGGCATTTCAGATATAGGTGTCGATAGGCATTTCAGATATAGGTGCCGATAGGCATTTCAGATATAGTTGTCGATTGGCATTTTAAAAATAGGTGCCGATAGGCATTTCAGATATAGAAGACGATAGGCATTTCAAATATAGGTGCCGATAGGCAGTCCAGATATGGTTGCCGATAGGCATTTCAAATATAGGTGCTGATAGGCATTTCAGATGTAGTTTCCGATAGGCATTTCAAAAATAGGTGTCGATAGGCATTTCAGATATAGGTGTCGATAGGCATTTCAGATATAGGTCTCGATAGGCATTTCAGATATAGGTGTCGATAGGCATTTCAGATATAGGTGTCGATAGGCATTTCAGATATAGGTGTCGATAGGCATTTCAGATATAGGTGTCGATAGGCATTTCAGATATAGGTGCCGATAGGCATTTCAGATATAGTTGCCGATTGGCATTTTAAAAATAGGTGCCGATAGGCATTTCAGATATAGAAGCCGATAGGCATTTCAAATATAGGTGCCGATAGGCATTCCAGATATGGTTGCCGATAGGCATTTCAAATATAGGTGCTGATAGGCATTTCAAATGTAGTTTCCGATAGGCATTTCAAAAATAGGTGTCGATAGGCATTTCAGATATAGGTGTCGATAGGCATTTCAGATATAGGTGTCAATAGGCATTTCAGATATAGGTGTCGATAGGCATTTCAGATATAGGTGTCGATAGGCATTTCAGATATAGGTGTCGATAGGCATTTCAGATATAGGTGTCGATAGGCATTTCAGATATAGGTGTCGATAGGCATTTCAGATATAGGTGCCGATAGGCATTTCAGCTATAGTTGCCGATTGGCATTTTAAAAATAGGTGCCGATAGGCATTTCAGATATAGAAGCCGATAGGCATTTCAAATATAGGTGCCGATAGGCATTCCTTATATGGTTGCCGATAGGCATTTCAAATATAGGTGCTGATAGGCATTTCAGATGTAGTTTCCGATAGGCATTTTAAAAAATAGGTGTCGATAGGCATTTCAGATATAGGTGTCGATAGGCATTTCAGATATAGGTGTCGATAGGCATTTCAGATATAGGTGTCGATAGGCATTTCAGATATAGGTGTCGATAGGCATTTCAGATATAGGTGTCGATAGGCATTTCAGATATTGGTGTCGATAGGCATTTCAGATATAAGTGCCGATAGGCATTTCAGATATTATTGCCGATTGGCATTTCAAAAATAGGTGTCGATAGGCATTTCAGATATAGGTGTCGATAGGCATTTCAGATATAGGCGTCGATAGGCATTTCAGATATAGGTGTCGATAGGCATTTCAGATATAGGTGTCGATAGGCATTTCAGATATAGGTGTCGATAGGCATTTCAGATATAGGTGTCGATAGGCATTTCAGATATAGGTGCCGATAGGCATTTCAGATATAGTTGCCGATTGGCATTTTAAAAATAGGTGCCGATAGGCATTTCAGATATAGAAGCCGATAGGCATTTCAAATATAGGTGCCGATAGGCATTCCAGATACGGTTGCCGATAGGCATTTCAAATATAGGTGCTGATAGGCATTTCAGATGTAGTTTCTGATAGGCATTTCAAAAATAGGTGTCGATAGGCATTTCAGATATAGGTGTCGATAGGCATTTCAGATGTAGGTGTCGATAGGCATTTCAGATATAGGTGTCGATATGCATTTCAGATATAGGTGTCGATAGGCATTTCAGATATAGGTGTCGATAGGCATTTCAGATATAGGTGTCGATAGGCATTTCAGATATAGGTGTCGATAGGCATTTCAGATATAGGTGCCGATAGGCATTTTAGATATAGTTGTCGATTTGCATTTTAAAAATAGGTGCCGATAGGCATTTCAGATATAGAAGCCGATTGGTATTTCAAATATAGGTGTCGATAGGCATTTCAGATATGATTGTCGATAGGCATATCAAATATAGGTGCTGATAGGCATTTCAGATATAGTTGCCGATTGGCATTTTAAAAATAGGTGCCGATAGGCATTTTAGATGTAGTTTCCGATAGGCATTTCAAAAATAGGTACCGATAGGCATTTCAGATACAGGTGCCGAAAGGTATTTTAAAAATAGGTGCCGATAGGCATTTTAGATGTAGTTTCGGATAGGCATTTCAAAAATAGGTGCCGATAGGCATTATAGATATAGGTGCCGATAGGCATTTCAGATATAGTTGCCGATTGGCATTTTAAAAAAAGGTGCCGATAGGCATTTTAGATGTAGTTTCCGATAGGCATTTCAAAAATAGGTACCGATAGGCATTTCAGATATAGGTGCCGATATGCATTTCAGATATAGTTACCGATTGGCATTTTAAAAATAGGTGTCGATAGGCATTTCAGATTAGAATCCGATAGGCATTTCAAATATAGGTGCTGATAGGCACTTCAGATGTAGTTTCCGATAGGCATTTCAAAAATTGGTGCCGATAGGCATTTCAGATATAGGTGCCGATAGGCATTTCAGATATAGTTGCCTATTGGCATTTTTAAAATAGGTGCAGATAGGCATTTCAGATATAGAAGCCGATAGGTATTTCAAATATAGGTGTCGATAGGCATTTCAGATATGGTTGCCGATAGGCATTTCAAATATAGGTGCTGAGAGGCATTTCAGATGTAGTTTCCGATAGGCATTTCAAAAATTGGTGCCCATAGGCATTTCAGATATAGGTGCCGATAGGCATTTCAGATATAGTTGCCGATTGGCATTTTAAAAATAGGTGCCGATAGGCATTTCAAATATAGAAGCTGATAGGCATTTCAAATATATGTGCCGATAGGCATTCCAGATATGGTTGCCGATAGGCATTTCAAATATAGGTGCTGATAGGCATTTTAGATGTAGTTTCCGATAGGCATTTCAAAAATAGGTGCCGATAGGCATTTCAGATATAGGTGCCGATAGGCATTTCAGATATAGTTGCCGATTGGCATTTTAAAAATAGGTGCCGATAGGCATTACAAATATAGCTGTCGATAGGCATTTCAGATATAAATGCCGAAAGGCATTTCAGATATAGGTGCCGATAGGCATTTGTAAAGTGGTTGCCGATAGGCATTTCAAATATAGGTGCTGATAAGCATTTCAGATGTAGTTTCCGATAGGCATTTCAAAAATAGGTGCCGATAGGCATTTCAGATATAGGTGCCGATAGGCATATCAGATATAGTTGCCGATGGGCATTTAAAATATAGGTGCCGATAGGCATTACAAATATAGCTGTCGATAGGCATTTGTGAAGTGGGTGCCGATAGGCATTTCAAATATAGGTGCTGATAAGCATTTCAGATGTAGTTTCCGATAGGCATTTCAAAAATAGGTGCCGATAGGCATATCAGATATAGGTGCCGATAGGCATTTTAGATATAGATGCCCATTGGCATTTTAAAAATAGGTGCCGATAGGCATTTCAGATATAGAAGCCGATAGGCATTTCAAATATAGGTGCCGATAGGCATTCCAGATATGGTTGCCGATAGGCATTTCAAATATAGGTGCTGATAGGCATTTCAGATGTAGTTTTCAATAGGCATTTCAAAAATAGGTGCCGATAGGCATTTTAGATATAGGTGCCGAAAGGCATTTCAGATATAGTTGCCGATTGGCATTTTAAAAATAGGTGCCGATAGGCATTTCAGAAATAGAAGCCGATAGGCATTTCAAATATAGGTGCCGATAGGCATTCCAGATATGGTTGCCGATAGGCATTTCAAATATAGGTGCTGATAGGCATTTCAGATGTAGTTTACTGATAGGCATTTCAAAAATAGGTGCCGATAGGCATTTCAGATATAGGTGCCTATAGGCATTTCAGATATAGTTGCCGTTTGGCATTTTAAAAGTAGGTGCCGATAGGCATTTCAGATATAGAAGCCGATAGGCATTTCAAATATAGGTGCCGATAAGCATTCCAGATATGGTTGCCGATAGGCATTTCAAATATAGTGCTGATAGGCATTTCAGATGTAGTTTGCGCTAGGCATTTCAAAAATTGGTGCCGATAGGCATTTTAGATATAGATGCCGATAGGCATTTCAGATATAGTTGCCGATTGGCATTTTAAAAATAGGTGCCGGTAGGCATTTCAGATATAGAAGTCGATAGGTATTTCAAATATAGGTGTCGATAGGCATTTCAGATATGGTTGCCGATAGGCATTTCAAAAATAGGTGCTGATAGGCATTTCAGATGTAGTTTCCGATAGGCATTTCAAAAATAGGTGCCGATAGGCATTTCAGATTTAGGTGCCGATAGGCATTTTAGATATAGTTGCCGATTGGCATATTAAAAATAGGCACCGATAGGCATTTCAGATATAGAAGCCAATAGGTATTTCAAATATAGGTGTCGATAGGCATTGCAGATATGTTTGCCGATAGGCATTTCAAATATAGGTGCTAATAGGCATTTCAGATGTAGTTTCCGATAGGCATATCAAAAATAGGTGCTGATAGGCATTTCAGATATAGGTGCCGATAGGCATTTCAGATATAGTTGCCGATTGGCATTTTAAAAATAGGTGTCGATAGGCATTTGAGATGTAGTTTCCGATAGGCATTTCAAAAATAGGTGCTTATAGGCATTTCAGATATAGGTGCCGATAGGCATATCAGATATAGTTGCCGATAGGCATTTAAAATATAGGTGCCGATAGGCATTTCAAATATATGTGCTGATAGGCATTTCAGATGTAGTTTCCGATAGGCATTTCAAAAATTGGTGCCAATAGGCATTTCAGATATAGGTGCCGATAGGCATTTTAGATATAGTTGCCGATTGGCATTTTAAAAATAGGTGCCGATAGGCATTTTAGATATAGAAGCCGATAGGTATTTTAAATATAGGTGTCGATAGGCATTTCAGATATGGTTGCCGATAGGCACTTCAAATATAGGTGCTGATAGGCATTTCAGATGTAGTTTCCGATAGGCATTTCAAAAATAGGTCCCGATAGGCATTTCAGATATAGGTGCCGATAGGCATTTCAGATATAGTTGCCGATTGGCATTTTAAAAATAGGTGCCGATAGGCATTTTAGATGTTGTTTCCGATAGGCATTTCAAAAATAGATGCCGATAGGCATTTCAGATATAGGTGCCGATAGGCATATCAGATATAGTTGCCGATAGGCATTTAAAATATAGGTGCCGATAGGCATTTCAAATATAGGTGTCGATAGGCATTTCAGATATAAATGCCGAAAGGCATTTCAGATATAGGTGCCGATAGGCACTTCTGATGTGGTTGCCGATAGGCATTTCAAATATAGGTGCTGATAGGCATTTCAGATGTAGTTTTCGATAAACATTTCAAAAATAGGTGCCGATAGGCATTTCAGATATAGGTGCCGATAGGCACTTCAGATATAGTTGCCGATTGGCATTTTAAAAATAGGTGCCGATAGGCAATTCAGATATAGAAGCCGATAGGTATTTCAAATATAGGTGTCGATAGGCATTTCAGATATGGTTGCCGATAGGCATTTCAAATATAGGTGCTGATAGGCATTTCAGATGTAGTTTCCGATTGGCATTTCAAAAATAAGTGCCGATAGGCATTTCAGATATAGGTGCCGATAGGCATTTCAGATATAGTTGCCGATTGGCATTTTAAAAATAAGTGTCGATAGGCATTTCAGATATAGATGCCGATAGGCATTTCAAATATAGGTGCCGATAGGCATTCCAGATATGGTTGCCGATAGACATTTCAAATATAGGTGCTGATAGGCATTCCAGATGTTGTTTCCGATAGGCATTTAAAAAATAAGTGCCGATAGGCATTTCAGATATAGGTGCCGATAGGCATATCAGATATAGTTGCCGATAGGCATTTAAAATATAGGCATCGATAGGCATTTCAAATATAGGTGTCGATAGGCATTTTAGATATAAATGCCGAAAGGCATTTCAGATATAGGTGCCGATAGGCATTTCTGATGTGGTTGCCGATAGGCATTTCAAATATAGGTGCTGATAGGCATTTGTGATGTAGTTTCCGATAGGCATTTCAAAAATAGGTGCCGATAGGCATTTCAGATATAGGTGCCGATAGGCATTTCAGATATAGTTGCCGATTGGCATTTTAAAAATAGGTGCCGATAGGCATTTCAGATATAGAAGCCGATAGGCATTTCAAATATAGGTGCCGATAGGCATTCCAAATATGGTTGCCGATAGGCATTTCAAATATAGGTGCTGATAGGCATTTCAGATGTAGTTTCCGATAGGCATTTCAAAAATAGGTGCTGATAGGCATTTCAGATATAGGTGCCGATAGGCATTTCAGATATAGTTTCCGATTGGCATTTTAAAAACAGGTGCCGATAGGCATTTCAGATATAGTTGCCAATTGGCATTTTAAAAATAGGTGTCGATAGGCATTTCAGATATAGAAGCCGATAGGCATTTCAAATATAGGTGTCGATAGGCATTTCAGATATGGTTGCCGATATGCACTTCAAATATAGGTGATGATAGGCATTTCAGATGTAGTTTCCGATAGGCATTTCAAAAATAGGTTCCGATAGGCATTTCAGATATAGGTGCCGATAGGCATTTCAGATATAGTTGCCGATTGGCATTTTAAAAATAGGTGCCGATAGGCATTTTAGATGTAGTTTCCGATAGGCATTTCAAAAATAGGTGCCGATAGGCATTTCAGATATAGGTGCCGATAGGCATTTCAGATATAGTTGCCGATTGGCATTTTAAAAATAGGTGCCGATAGGCATTTTAGATGTAGTTTCCGATAGGCATTTCAAAAATAGGTGCCGATAGGCATTTCAGATATAGGTGCCGATAGGCATATCAGATATAGTTGCCGATAGGCTTTTAAAATATAGGTGCCGATAGGCATTTCAAATATAGGTGTCGATAGGCATTTCAGATATAAATACCGAAAGGCATTTCAGATATAGGTGCTGATAGGCATTTCTGATGTGGTTGCCGATAGGCATTTCAAATATAGGTGCTGATAGGCATTTCAGATGTCGTTTTCGATAAGCATTTCAAAAATAGGTGCCGATAGGCATTTCAGATATAGGTGCCGATAGGCACTTCAGATATAGTTGCCGATTGGCATTTTAAAAATAGGTGCCGATAGGCATTTCAGATATAGAAGCCGATAGGTATTTAAAATATAGGTGTCGATAGGCATTTCAGATATGGTTGCCGATAGGCATTTCAAATATAGGTGCTGATAGGCATTTCAGATGTAGTTTCCGATAGGCATTTCAAAAATTAGTGCCGATAGGCATTTCAGATATAGATGCCGATAGGCATTTCAGATATAGTTGCCGATTGGCATTTTAAAAATAAGTGTCGATAGGCATTTCAGATATAGAAGCCGATAGGCATTTCAAATATAGGTGCCGATAGGCATCCCAGATATGTTTGCCGATAGGCATTTCAAATATAGGTGCTGATAGGCATTCCAGATGTAGTTTCCGATAGGCATTTCAAAAATTGGTGCCGATAGGCATTTCAGATATATGTGCCGATAGGCATTTCAGATATAGTTGCCGATTGGCATTTTAAAAATAGGTGCCGATGGGCATTTCAGATATAGAAGCCGATATGCATTTCAAATATAGGTGCCGATAGGCATTCCAGATATGGTTGCCGATAGGCATTTCAAATATAGGTGCTGATAGGCATTTCAGATGTAATTTCCGATAGGCATTTCAAAAATAGGTGCCGATAGGCATTTCAGATATAGGTGCCGATAGGCATTTCAGATATAGTTGCCGATTGGCATTTTAAAAATAAATGCCGATGGGCATTTCAGATATAGAAGCCGATAGGCATTTCAAATATAGGTTCCGATAGACATTCCAGATATGGTTGCCGATAGGCATTTCAAATATAGGTGCTGATAGGCATTTCAGATGTAGTTTCCGATAGGCATTTAAAAAATAAGTGCCGATAGGCATTTCAGATATAGGTGCCGATAGGCATATCAGATATAGTTGCCGATAGGCATTTAAAATATAGGTATCGATAGGCATTTCAAATATAGGTGTCGATAGGCATTTCAAATATAGGTGCTGATAGGCGTTTCAGATGTAGTTTCCTATAGGCATTTCAAAAATTGGTGCCGATAGGCATATCAGATATAGGTGCCGATAGGCATTTCAGATATAGTTACCGATTGGCATTTTAAAAACAGGTGTCGATAGGCATTTCAGATTTAGAAGCCGATAGGTATTTCAAATATAGGTGTCGATAGGCATTTCAGATATGGTTGTCGATAGGCATTTCAAATATAGGAGCAGATAGGCATTTCAGATGTAGTTTCCGAAAGGCATCTTAAAAATAGGTGCCGATAGGCATTTCAGATATAGAAGCCGATAGGTATTTCAAATATAGGTGTCGATAGGCATTTCAGATATGGTTGCCGATAGGTATTTCAAATATTGGTGCTGATAGGCATTTCAGATGTAGTTTCCGATAGGCATTTTAAAAATAGGTGCCGATAGGCATTTCAGATATAGGTGCCGATAGGCATTTCAGATATATTTGCCGATTGGCATTTTAAAAATAGGTGCCGATAGGGATTTCAGATATAGAAGCCGATAGGCATTTCAAATATAGGTGCCGATAGGCATTTCAAATATAGGTGTCGATAGGCATTTCAGATATAAATGCCGAAAGGCATTTCAGATATAGGTGCCGATAGGCATTTCTGATGTGGTTGCCGATAGGCATTTCAAATATAGGCGCTGATAGGCATTTGTGATGTAGTTTCCGATAGGCATTTCAAAAATAGGTGCCGATAGGCATTTTAGATATAGGTGCCGATAGGCATTTCAGATATAGTTGCCGATTGGCATTTTAAAAATAGGTGCCGATAGGCATTTCAGATATAGAAGCCGATAGGCATTTCAAATATAGGTGCCGATAGGCATTCCAGATATGGTTGCCGATAGGCATTTCAAATATAGGTGCTGATAGGCATTTCAGATGTAGTTTCCGATAGGCATTTCAAAAATAGGTGCCGATAGGCATTTTAGATATAGGTGCCGATAGGCATTTCAGATATAGATGCCAATTGGCATTATAAAATAGGTGCCGCTAGGTATTTCAGATATAAGAGCCGATAGGCATTTCAAATATAGGTGCCGATAGGCATTCCAGATATGGTTGCCGATAGGCATTTCAAATATAGGTGCTGATAGGCATTTTAAATGTAGTTTCCGATAGGCATTTCAAAAATTGATGCCGATAGGCATTTCAGATATAGGTGCCGATAGGCATTTCCGATATAGTTGCCGATTGGCATTTTAAAAACAGGTGCCGATAGGCATTTCAGATATAGTTGCCAATTGGCATTTTAAAAATAGGTGTCGATAGGCATTTCAGATATAGAAGCCAATAGGCATTTCAAATATACGTGCCGATAGGCATTCCAGATATGGTTGCCGATAGGCATTTCAAATATAGGTGCTGATAGGCATTTCAGATGTAGTTTCCGATAGGCATTTCAAAAATTGGTGCCAATAGGCATTTCAGATATAGGTGCCGATAGGCATTTTAGATATAGTTGCCGATTGGCATTTTAAAAATAGGTGCCGATAGGCATTTCAGATATAGAAGCCGATAGGTATTTTAAATATAGGTGTCGATAGGCGTTTCAGATATGGTTGCCGATAGGCACTTCAAATATAGGTGCTGATAGGCATTTCAGATGTAGTTTCCGATAGGCATTTCAAAAATAGGTCCCGATAGGCATTTCAGATATAGGTGCCGATAGGCATTTCAGATATAGTTGCCGATTGGCATTTTAAAAATAGGTGCCGATAGGCATTTTAGATGTAGTTTCCGATAGGCATTTCAAAAATAGATGCCGATAGGCATTTCAGATATAGGTGCCGATAGGCATATCAGATATAGTTGCCGATAGGCATTTAAAATATAGGTGCCGATAGGCATTTCAAATATAGGTGTCGATAGGCATTTCAGATATAAATGCCGAAAGGCATTTCAGATATAGGTGCCGATAGGCACTTCTGATGTGTTTGCCGATAGGCATTTCAAATATAGGTGCTGATAGGCATTTCAGATGTAGTTTTCGATAAACATTTCAAAAATAGGTGTCGATAGGCATTTCAGATATAGGTGCCGATAGGCACTTCAGATATAGTTGCCGATTGGCATTTTAAAAATAGGTGCCGATAGGCATTTTAAAAATAGGTGCCGATAGGCATTTCAGATATAGAAGCCGATAGGTATTTCAAATATAGGTGTCGATAGGCATTTCAGATATGGTTGCCGATAGGCATTTCAAATATAGGTGCTGATAGGCATTTCAGATGTAGTTTCCGATTGGCATTTCAAAAATAAGTGCCGATAGGCATTTCAGATATAGGTGCCGATAGGCATTTCAGATATAGTTGCCGATTGGCATTTTAAAAATAAGTGTCGATAGGCATTTCAGATATAGATGCCGATAGGCATTTCAAATATAGGTGCCGATAGGCATTCCAGATATGGTTGCCGATAGACATTTCAAATATAGGTGCTGATAGGCATTCCAGATGTTGTTTCCGATAGGCATTTAAAAAATAAGTGCCGATAGGCATTTCAGATATAGGTGCCGATAGGCATATCAGATATAGTTGCCGATAGGCATTTAAAATATAGGCATCGATAGGCATTTCAAATATAGGTGTCGATAGGCATTTTAGATATAAATGCCGAAAGGCATTTCAGATATAGGTACCGATAGGCATTTCTGATGTGGTTGCCGATAGGCATTTCAAATATAGGTGCTGATAGGCATTTGTGATGTAGTTTCCGATAGGCATTTCAAAAATAGGTGCCGATAGGCATTTCAGATATAGGTGCCGATAGGCATTTCAGATATAGTTGCCGATTGGCATTTTAAAAATAGGTGCCGATAGGCATTTCAGATATAGAAGCCGATAGGCATTTCAAATATAGGTGCCGATAGGCATTCCAAATATGTTTGCCGATAGGCATTTCAAATATAGGTGCTGATAGGCATTTCAGATGTAGTTTCCGATAGGCATTTCAAAAATAGGTGCTGATAGGCATTTCAGATATAGGTGCCGATAGGCATTTCAGATATAGTTGCCGATTGGCATTTTAAAAATAGGTGCCGATAGGCATTTTAGATGTAGTTTCCGATAGGCATTTCAAAAATAGGTGCCGATAGGCATTTCAGATATAGGTGCCGATAGGCATTTCAGATATAGTTGCCGATTGGCATTTTAAAAATAGGTGCCGATAGGCATTTTAGATGTAGTTTCCGATAGGCATTTCAAAAATAGGTGCCGATAGGCATTTCAGATATAGGTGCCGATAGGCATATCAGATATAGTTGCCGGTAGGCTTTTAAAATATAGGTGCCGATAGGCATTTCAAATATAGGTGTCGATAGGCATTTCAGATATAAATACCGAAAGGCATTTCAGATATAGGTGCCGATAGGCATTTCTGATGTGGTTGCCGATAGGCATTTCAAATATAGGTGCTGATAGGCATTTCAGATGTCGTTTTCGATAAGCATTTCAAAAATAGGTGCCGATAGGCATTTCAGATATAGGTGCCGATAGGCACTTCAGATATAGTTGCCGATTGGCATTTTAAAAATAGGTGCCGATAGGCATTTCAGATATAGAAGCCGATAGGTATTTAAAATATAGGTGTCGATAGGCATTTCAGATATGGTTGCCGATAGGCATTTCAAATATAGGTGCTGATAGGCATTTCAGATGTAGTTTCCGATAGGCATTTCAAAAATTAGTGCCGATAGGCATTTCAGATATAGATGCCGATAGGCATTTCAGATATAGTTGCCGATTGGCATTTTAAAAATAAGTGTCGATAGGCATTTCAGATATAGAAGCCGATAGGCATTTCAAATATAGGTGCCGATAGGCATCACAGATATGTTTGCCGATAGGCATTTCAAATATAGGTGCTGATAGGCATTCCAGATGTAGTTTCCGATAGGCATTTCAAAAATTGGTGCCGATAGGCATTTCAGATATATGTGCCGATAGGCATTTCAGATATAGTTACCGATTGGCATTTTAAAAATAGGTGCCGATAGGCATTTCAGATATAGAAGCTGATAGGCATTTCAAATATAGGTGCCGATAGGCATTCCAGATATGTTTGCCGATAGGCATTTCAAATATAGGTGCTGATAGGCATTTCAGATGTAGTTTCCGATAGGCATTTCAAAAATAGGTGCCGATAGGCATTTCAGATATAGGTGCCGATAGGCATTTCAGATATAGTTGCCAATTGGCATTTTAAAAATAGGTGCCGATAGGCATTTCAGATATAGAAGCCGATAGGCATTTCAAATATAGGTGCCGATAGGCATTCCAGATATGGTTGCCGATAGGCATTTCAAATATAGGTGCTGATAGGCATTTTAGATATAGTTGCCGATTGGCATTTTTAAAACAGGTGCCGATAGGCATTTCAGATATAGAAGCCGATAGGTATTTCAAATATAGGTGTCGATTGGCATTTCAGATATGGTTGCTGATAGGCATTTCAAATATAGGAGCAGATAGGCATTTCAGATGTAGTTTCCGTAAGGCATTTCAAAAATAGGTGCCGATAGACATTTCAGATATAGGTGCCGATAGGCATTTCTGATGTGGTTGCCGATAGGCATTTTAAATATAGGTGCTGATAGGCATTTCAGATGTAGTTTTCGATAGGCATTTCAAAAATAGGTGCCGATAGGCATTTCAGATATAGGTGCCGACAGGCATTTCAGATATAGTTGCCGATTGGCATTTTAAAAATAGGTGCCGATAGGCATTTTAGATATGGTTGCCGATAGGCATTTCAAATATAGGTGCCGATAGACATTCCAGATATGGTTGCCGATAGGCATTTCAAATATAGGTGCTGATAGGCATTTCAGATGTAGTTTCCGATAGGCATTTCTAAAAGAGGGGCCGATAGGCATTTCAGATATAGGTGCCGATAGGCATTTCAGAGAAAGTTGCCGATTGGCATTTTAAAAATAGGTGCCGATAATCATTTCAGATATAGAAGCCGATAGGCATTTTAAATATAGGTGCCGATAGGCATTCCAGATATGGTTGGCGATAGGCATTTCAAATATAGGTGCTGATAGGCATTTCAGATGTAGTTTCCGATAGGCATTTCCAAAATTGGTGCGGATAGGCATTTCAGATATAGGTGCCGATAGGCATTTCAGATATAGTTGCCGATTGGCATTTTAAAAATAGGTGCCGATAGGCTTTTCAGATATAGAAGCCGATAGGTATTTCAAATATAGGTGTCGATAGGCATTTCAGATATGGTTGCCGATAGGCATTTCAAATATTGGTGCTGATAGGCATTGCAGATGTAGTCTCCGATAGGCATTTCAAAAATAGGTGCCGATAGGCATTTCAGATATAGGTGCCGATAGGCATTACAGATATAGTTGCCGATTGGCATTTTAAAAATAGGTGCCGATAGGCATTTCAGATATAGAAGCCGATAGGCATTTCAAATATAGGTGCCGATAGGCATTCCAGATATGGTTGCTGATAGGCATTTCAAATATAGGTGCTGATAGGCATTTCAGATGTAGTTTCCGATAGGCATTTCAAAAATAGGTGCCGATAGGCATTTCAGATATAGGTGCCGATAGGCATTTCAGATATAGTTGCCGATTAGCATTTTAAAAATAGGTGCCGATAGGCATTTCAGATATAGATGTCGAAAGGGATTTCAAATATAGCTGTCGATAGGCATCTCAGATATGGTTGCCGATAGACATTTCAAATATGGGTGCAGATAGGCATTTCAGATATGATTGCCGATTGGCATTTTAAAAATAGGTGCCGATAAGCTTTTCAGATATAGGTGCCGACAGGCATTTCAAATATAGGTGCCGATAGGCATTTCTGATATGGTTGCCGATAGGCATTTCAAATATAGGTGCTGATAGGCATTTCAGATGTAGTTTCCGATAGGCATTTCAAAAATAGGTGCCGATAGGCATTTCAAATATAGTTGCCGATAGGCATTTCAGATATAGTTGCCATTAAGCATTTTAAAAATAGGTGTCGATAGGCATTTCAGATATAGAAGCCGATAGGCATTTCAAATATAGGTGCCGATAGGCATTCCAGATATGGTTGCCGATAGGCATTTAAAATGTAGGTGCTGATAGGCATTCCAGATGTAGTTTCCGATAGGCTTTTCAAAAAATGGTTCCGATAGGCATTTCAGATATAGGTACCGATAGGCATTTCAGATATAGTTGCCGATTGGCATTTTAAAAATAGGTGCCGATAGGCATTTCAGATATAGAAGCCGGTAGGTATTTCAAATATAGGTGTCGATAGGCATTTCAGATATGATTGCCGATAGGCATTTCAAATATAGGTGCTGATAGGCATTTCAGATATAGTTGCCGATTGGCATTTTACAAATAGGTGCCGATAGGCATTTTAGATGTAGTTTCCGATAGGCATTTCAAAAATAGGTACCGATAGGCATTTCAGATATAGGTGCCGATAGGCATTTTAAAAATAGGTGCCGATAGGCATTTTAGATGTAGTTTCCGATAGGCATTTAAAAAATAGGTGCCGATAGGCATTATAGATATAGGTGCCGATAGGCATTTCAGATATAGTTGCCGATTGGCATTTTAAAAATAGGTGCCGATAGGCATTTTAGATGTAGTTTCCGATAGGCATTTCAAAAATAGGTACCGATAGGCATTTCAGATATAGGTGCCGATAGGCATAGCAGATATAGTTGCCGATAGGCATTTAAAATATAGGTGCCGATAGGCATTTCAGATATAAATGCCGAAAGGCATTTTAGATATAGGTGCCGATAGGCATTTCTGATGTGGTTGCCGATAGGCATTACAAATATAGGTGCTGATAGGCATTTTAGATGTAGTTTTCGATAGGCATTTCAAAAATAGGTGCCGATAGGCATTTCAGATATAGGTGCTATAGGCTCTTTAGATATAGTTGCCGATTGGCATTTTAAAAAAAGGTGCCGATAGGCATTTCAGATATAGAAGCCGAAAGGCATTTCAAATATAGGTGCCGATAGGCATTCCAGATATGGTTGCCGATAAGCATTTCAAATATAGGTGCTGATAGGCATTTCAGATGTAATTTCCGATAGGCATTTCAAAAATAGGTACCGATAGGCATTTCAGATATAGGTGCCGATAGGCATTTCAGATATAGTTGCCGATTGGCATTTTGAAAATAGGTGCCGATAGGCATTTCAGATATAGAAGCCGATAGGCATTTCAAATATAGGTGCCGATTGGCATTCCAGATGTGGTTGCCGATAGGCATTTCAAATATAGGTGCTGGCAGGCATTTCAGATGTAGTTTCCGATAGGCATTTCAAAAATTGGTGCCGATAGGCATTTCAGATATAGGTGCCGATAGGCATTTCAGATATATATGCCGATTGGCATTTTAAAAATAGGTGCCGATAGGCATTTCAGATATAGAAGCCGATAGGCATTTCAAATATAGGTGCCGATAAGCATTCCAGATATGGTTGCCGTTAGGCATTTCAAATATAGGTGCTGATAGGCATTTCAGATGTAGTTTCCGATAGGCATTTCAAAAATTGGTGCCGATAGGCATTACAGATATAGGTGCCGATAGGCATTTCAGATATAGTTGCCGATTGGCATTTTAAAAATAGGTGCCGATAGGCATTTCAGATATAGAAGCCGGTAGGTATTTCAAATATAGGTGTCGATAGGCATTTCAGATATGATTGCCGATAGGCATTTCAAATATAGGTGCTGATAGGCATTTCAGATGTAGTTTCCGATAGGCATTTCAAAAATAGGTGCCGATAGGCATTTGAGATATAGGTGCCGATAGGCATTTCAGATATAGTTACCGATTGGCATTTTAAAAATAGGTGCCGATAGGCATTTCAGATACAGAAGCCGATAGGTATTTCTAATATAGGTGTCGATAGGCATTTCAGATATGGTTGCCGATAGGCATTTCAAATATAGGTGCTGATAGGCATTTCAGATGTAGTTTCCGATAGGCATTTCAAAAATAGGTGCCGATAGGCATTTCAGATATAGGTGCCGATAGGCATTTCAGATATAGTTGCCGATTAACATTTTAAAAATAGGTGCCGATAGGCATTTCAGATATAGAAGCCGATAGGCATTTCAAATTTAGGTGCCGATAGGCATTCCAGATATGGTTGCCGACAGGCATTTCAAATATAAGTGCTGATAGGCATTTCAGATGTAGTTTCCGATAGGCATTTCAAAAATAGGTGCCGATAGGCATTTCAGATATAGGTGCCGATAGGCATTTCAGATATAGTTGCAAATTGGCATTTTAAAAATAGGTGTCGATAGGCATTTCAAATATAGAAGCCGATAGGCATTTCAAATATAGGTGCCGAAAGGCATTTCAGATATGGTTGCTGATAGGCATTTCAAATATAGGTGCTGATAGGCATTTCAGATGTAGTTTCCGATAGGCATTTCAAAAATTGGTGCCGATAGGCATTTCAGATATAGGTGCCGATAGGGATTTCAGATATAGTTGCCGATTGGCATTTTAAAAATAGGTGCCGATAGGCATTTCAGATATAGAAGCCGATAGGTATTTCAAATATAGGTGTCGATAGGCATTTCAGATATGGTTGCCGATAGGCATTTCAAATATAGGTGCCGATAGGCATTTCAGTTATAGGTGCCGATAGGTATTTCAGATATAGTTGCCGATTGGCATTTTAAAAATAGGTGCCGATAGGCATTTTAGATGTAGTTTAAGATAGGCATTTAAAAAATAGGTGCCGATAGGCATTTCAGATATAGGTGCCGATAGGCATATCAGATATAGTTGCCGATAGGCATTTAAAATATAGGTGCCGATAGGCATTTCAAATATAGGTGTCGATAGGCATTTCAAATATAAATGCTAAAAGGCATTTCAGATATTGGTGCCGATAGGCATTTCTGATGTGGTTGCCGATAGGCATTTTAAATATAGGTGCTGATAGGCATTTCAGATGTTGTTTCCGATAGGCATTTCAAAAATTGGTGCCGATAGGCATTTCAGATATAGGTGCTGATAGGCATTTCAGATATAGTTGCCGATAGGCATTTTAAAAATAGGTGTCGATAGGCAATTCAGATATAGAAGCCGATAGGCATTTCAAATATAGGTGCCGATAGGCATTCCAGATATGGTTGCCGATAGGCATTTAAAATAACGATGCTGATAGGCATTCCAGATATAGTTTCCGATAGGCATTTCAAAAAATGGTGCCGATAGGCATTTCAGATTGCAACAATATGTCATAATAATTGTTAATTTTATGTTGTCTATAATTTAAAACAATGATGTATTGAATCGTTTATTTATTCCCTGGTAAGGCTGCAATTTAATCACTCTCAGTGTTAGGTTGTGGTCTTACATAACTTGGTTAAAATGACATAATCGTTAATGATTTTTGATAGTCGGTTGAGAACGGGCGGCGGTCGCTTCCTTCTCTCCAACCTGAAAGAGTCAATTAAAATTTCCTTATTCTTTATAAATTAACGGTTTGACTCTAATCTCGATAACAACTCTTATATTTGATTTTTTTGTCTAAAGTTTCTTTTATTTTATTTTAAGTGCGTTTAGTTTTGTATTCATGTGAAGTTACTTGTTTTATTTTTATTTAAAATATACTGACCTTGTTGGTTAACATTTGTTTATTTCATTTTTGTTTTTTTTTTTGGATCAATAGTACCTTTCTTGAGTCGAGCTTACAACTTTACATGGGCCCAGCAACTTAACACCCCCTTTTTTAACAACTGTTTGTTCGACCCTCGGTCTAAACGTTACAGAATGGTAGCAGAACGAAGTTACTATTTTTCCTAAAATTAAAAATGTTTTTAATTTAAATAATGAATACATTTTGTTAAATGCATTTTTTCTTGTCGTCAATGTTATATAATTGCGGTGTTCTCTGACGTAATTTCTAGAGGTCGTGTTCTGTACCGCATTCCTTTGTGAATTTAATAACGCAGTATTATTTTTGAGAATTTAATATTTCACAAAAAAAAGTTTCTTACCTTACTCCTGTGAACCATACCCTTTATTTCTCCTTCGTAGGGCAGTTATTGTGTGTGATACAGTGGTTCAGTTTAAAATTTTACAATGCCGACATCGACAAGATCTCAAAACAATCCGGTCACCGATGATACGGCTTCTTCAGCAAGCGGTCAACATTCGACCGTTAATCCGTCGCCTACTCCGTCTTCCGATCAGCCATCTACATTGGTCCAAGCTACAGCTGTTCACATGCAGCTGACTGCTGGTATCCACGACACCGTGCAACAGCTATCGCAATGGTGCGAAAACCTGACAAAGCACTTAATAAAAAGCGATACTACATTCAGGCACGATTTGTCAAATTTTCTTGCTAATGTCTCGACATGCAACGGTAGCGAGCCTAGCAAAATAGTGTCGTTCATCGAAGAAGTGCAAGATCTAATTAATTTGAAGCTACAACCTGAAACAACGGTGCTTTCCGCCTTACTCAGCCGTCTTCAAGGGGAGCTTTTAACCTGGTGGCCTGAAGCGATGTCGACGTGTCACACGTGGTCTGACCTGAAAAGAGAGTTGCTGAGCCGATTTGTTCCGACTACAATTAAATTGCAATTAATTAACGCCCACATAAGAAGATTTCAAAGGCCGACCGAATCACTTGGCGAATTCATTCGTGACGTTTCTAGAAAAGCTCGAGCATTAAATGCGGAAATTCCTGAACCTGAATTAATTTGCTAAATTTGGGCTCACACCAACGCTAGCACATTGGGGGAGCTGAAGCATATACCTATGCCCGCTACATTCGCCGAGTTGGAGGAATTGGCTCGTCGTATGAAACAGTCGGACCTGTTAATTCAGCTAGCACGTCAGCGTGAAGAGTCGTCAGCAGATGCTCATCTTTCAAGCACTGAAAACAGTCAATGCGCGTACTGTAAGCTGCCGGGACATCACATTAACCAATGTCGCCGTCGTCAAAGAGCTAACGAGTTCAATGCTACAAGTCACCAGTCTTCAAAAAACCACTAAACCTACGACTTGGTTTAAAATCAAGTCAAACACCCGATCATGACAATTGTACCTTACCAGTCATTCAAATCCACGTTAACGACATACCTTTCCATGCGCTCCTAGATTCCGGTGCTTCGGCCAATTTCTGCGATGATCATGTCGGCAACACGCTTCTTCAGTCCGGATCAGCATTTTCCTCAGCGTCCAACTGCAGAATACGCCTGGCTAACAATAGCTTGGTCTCCGCTGAAAAAGAAATAGCAGTCATCGTGAAGATTTCCCATTTCACCTGGAAGCTAAAATTCATTGTAATCCAGAACTTATCTTTTCCTTTCATCATCGGAATCAAGTCGCTGCGTAAAATGAAAGCCGTCCTGAATTTTTCTAAATCTTATCTTTCCTTTCACTTTTGTCCGAACGCTTTCATTTCCTTTATTAAGTTTCCGGATAATTCTAACAAGAAATTATTCACCATCGTCGAATCTTCGTATAAACTATCTCCAGAGGAAAGTCTACAGTTGCAGCAACTGACGCAACAATTTCAAAATACGCTGACTAATAACCTTGGTCGAGTCAAAGATTTTTTTTACCAAATTCGCCTCAAGGACGCTACTCCAATTCATCAAGCTCCTTATTCTTTGACTCCGCCTAAAGCGACAGCCATGAGACTTCACATCAACAAGCTTCTTGAACTTCGCGTTATTGAGCCCAGCCAGTCGCCATACTCCAGCCCCTGCTTCCTAATACCAAAGAAAGACGGAAGTCAGAGACTCGTGGTCGATTACAGGAGGGTTAATCAACGCATCCATTACGACGCCTATCCGGTGCCGAAGCCCGAGTCGATATTTCAATGTTTGAGTGGCGCCACCATCTTTTCCAAACTGGATTTGAACATGGCCTACCATCAACTTCCACTAACGGAAAACTCGAAGCCAATTACGGCATTTTCGACCACCTTTGGTTCCTACCAATATAATTATTTGCCTTTTGGGCTTTCCGTCTCAGCGGCCGCACTGAACAGGATAATGAATACCATCTTCGCCGACTTACATTATAAATTCGTGGTGAACTATTTCGACGATCTTTTGATTTACTCGTCCAACGTCAACGATCACATGGATCATCTACGTGAAGTACTCTCACGCCTGCGTACGGCTGGATTCACAGTGAATCCGGATAAAGCTCACCTGTGCAAATCAAGACTCAAATGCCTCGGGTACGTGGTCTCAGCTGAAGGTTGTCATATCGATCCCGATAAAATTAAGGCGATCCAAGAACTTCCGGCGCCGGCGAATCTTAAGGAAGTCAAAAGTTTTCTTGGGATGACTGCTTATTTCGCTCGGTTTATCGAGAATTTTAGCGAGCTGGCGGCTCCGTTGAATCACCTCAAAAGAAAGAACATCAAATTTAACATGGGTCAAATTCAACTGGACGCTATACGATCGCTAAAAGCAGCCCTATCTACTGCGCCTGTTCTAAAGTACCCGGACTTTGAAAAAGGATTCATCGTACGAAGCGATTCGTCGGATCTCGCGCTTGGGGCGGTTCTTCTTCAAGAATTTTCAGACGGAATTCATCCTATCGCATACGCCTCTCGTAAGCTATCCAACACCGAGAAACGATATGCCATCATGGAAAGAGAGGCTCTTGGAATAATCTTTGCTCTGGATAGATTCAATGACTACCTTCAAGGCCAAGAGTTTCTTCTCCAGGTTGACAACGAGGCTCTCACTTGGATGATTCGTCACCCGAAACAACTTGGCAAGGTCGGAAGATGGGTTCTCAAGTTGTCCAAGTATAATTTCCGAGTCCAGCACATAAGAGGCCCATTGAACTCCGTTGCCGACGCGCTCAGCCGTCTTTACGGATCGTCCGAAATACGCGAAGAAGAAATCAACCAGCTACATGAGGTTCCGCAAAGTTTTACTTCCCTCAAAACCCACCAGGAAGCCGACGCCGAGACTCGCCTCATCTTGGAACGTTTAAGAAACGGTCAAGATGTGACAGGGTACGTCGAACGCGATGGCCTTTTGATGCGCCTAGTTGGGAAAAATCGCTTGAAGAGAGTGGTCGTCCCCTCTTCCGTGCGGAACATGATCATTTACTATTTCCATGATCTCGACGCTTCTCATCCTGGCATAACGAAAACGTACCGTTCGGTTGCCAGAAGATTTTGGTGGCCGGAAATGTTCAAGGACCTCCGCCAATATGTTAGATCCTGCGAAATTTGCCAGAGGGTTAAACCTGCTAACCGCCGACTGGGAGCTCCCATGACGTCAACTATACCGACATCAGTGTATTCCAGAGTATACATCGATTTCTGCGGTCCTTTGATTCCATCATCGTCGGGCAATCGCTATGTGCTAGTCATTCTTGATGGGTTTTCCAAATGGATCGACGCCATTCCTTGTCGTCGTGCTACGGCGGCCGTCACCGTAAAGAAGCTGGTGGACACCTGGAGTACGTACGGTTCTCCCGAAGTCGTCGTCTCCGACAATGCGACAGTCTTTCGCAGTGACCTGTTCAAACGAATGACGCTAAATTGGGGTATAAAACACGTATTTACCGCCCCTTACCAACCGTCCAGCAACATGGTGGAGCGCTCTATGCGCGATCTGAAGAAATCCCTAACTGTCTTAGTTCAGTCGTGTGCTAAAGACAATCACAAAGGATGGGACAAATACCTCAAGCTTTTCACCTATTCGCATAACGCCAACGTTTCGGAAGTAACGGATCAATCACCAGCCAGCCTCTTTCTGGGTCGCGAACTACCCCGACCTCTCGATCGGCAATGGGAGCTAGAGAAGTTCATCGATCCGGTTCCAAGGACGACGCCTGACGACATTCAGCTGAAGCTCAGGCAAGCGCACCGAAAAGTGAAGACCCTCTTCGACCTCAAACAGCCCACTGGTCATAGTCTCCGCGTTGGTCAACTGGTAGTGCAGCGGCTGCACCGAATCGTCCCCCAAGGGGGCCAACAAGCTCAGAAATTTATACCAGCATGGAGCACGCCTAGACGAATTATTCGTTTCACCACTCCTTCGTCCTGTATTGTAGCTAGCGATGACGATCCCACCACACAGTATAGGACCCACGTTTGCCAATTGAAGCCGTTTATTAGAAGAGAACAAGCCGCTGTCGCGCTTCATCTCGCCGGGGGATACTGCAACAATATGTCATAATAATTGTTAATTTTATGTTGTCTATAATTTAAAACAATGATGTATTGAATCGTTTATTTATTCCCTGGTAAGGCTGCAATTTAATCACTCTCAGTGTTAGGTTGTGGTCTTACATAACTTGGTTAAAATGACATAATCGTTAATGATTTTTGATAGTCGGTTGAGAACGGGCGGCGGTCGCTTCCTTCTCTCCAACCTGAAAGAGTCAAATAAAATTTCCTTATTCTTTATAAATTAACGGTTTGACTCTAATCTCGATAACAACTCTTATATTTGATTTTTTTTGTCTAAAGTTTCTTTTATTTTATTTTAAGTGCGTTTAGTTTTGTATTCATGTGAAGTTACTTGTTTTATTTTTATTTAAAATATACTGACCTTGTTGGTTAACATTTGTTTATTTCATTTTTGTTTTTTTTTTTTGGATCAATAGTACCTTTCTTGAGTCGAGCTTACAACTTTACATGGGCCCAGCAACTTAACACCCCCTTTTTTAACAACTGTTTGTTCGACCCTAGGTCTAAACGTTACAAGATATAGAAGCTGGTAGGTATTTCAAATATAGGTGTCGATAGGCATTTCAGATATGATTGCCGATAGGCATTTCAAATATAGGTGCTGATAGGCATTTCAGATATAGTTGCCGATTGGCATTTTAAAAATAGGTGCCGATAGGCATTTTAGTTGTAGTTTCCGATAGGCATTTCAAAAATAGGTACCGATAGGCATTTCAGATATAGGTGCCGAAAGGTATTTTAAAAATAGGTGCCGATAGGCATTTTAGATGTAGTTTCCGATAGGCATTTCAAAAATAGGTGCCGATAGGCATTATAGATATAGGTGCCGATAGGCATTTCAGATATAGTTGCCGATTGGCATTTTAAAAAAAGGTGCCGATAGGCATTTTAGATGTAGTTTCCGATAATCATTTCAAAAATAGGTACCGATAGGCATTTCAGATATAGGTGCCGATATGCATTTCAGATATAGTTACCGATTAACATTTTAAAAATAGGTGTCGATAGGCATTTCAGATATAGAATCCGATAGGCATTTCAAATATAGGTGCTGATAGGCATTTCAGATGTAGTTTCCGATAGGCATTTCAAAAATTGGTGCCGATAGGCATTTCAGATATAGGTGCCGATAGGCATTTCAGATATAGTTGCCTATTGGCATTTTTAAAATAGGTGCCGATAGGCATTTCAGATATAGAAGCCGATAGGTATTTCAAATATAGAAGTCGATAGGCATTTCAGATATGGTTGCCGATAGGCATTTCAAATATAGGTGCTGAGAGGCATTTCAGATGTAGTTTCCGATAGGCATTTCAAAAATTGGTGCCCATAGGCATTTCAGATATAGGTGCCGATAGGCATTTCAGATATAGTTGCCGATTGGCATTTTAAAAATAGGTGCCAATAGGCATTTCAAATATAGAAGCTGATAGGCATTTCAAATATATGTGCCGATAGGCATTCCAGATATGGTTTTTCGATAGGCATTTCAAATATAGGTGCTGATAGGCATTTTAGATGTAGTTTCCGATAGGCATTTCAAAAATAGGTGCCGATAGGCATTTCAGATATAGGTGCCGATAGGCATTTCAGATATAGTTGCCGATTGGCATTTTAAAAATAGGTGCCGACAGGCATTTTAGATGTAGTTTCCGATAGGCATTTCAAAAATAGGTGCCGATAGGCATTTCAGATATAGGTGCCAATAGGCATATCAGATATAGTTGCCGATAGGCATTTAAAATATAGGTGCCGATAGGCATTACAAATATCGCTGTCGATAGGCATTTCAGATATAAATGCCGAAAGGCATTTCAGATATAGGTGCCGATAGGCATTTGTGATGTGGTTGCCGATAGGCATTTCAAATATAGGTGCTGATAAGCATTTCAGATGTAGTTTCCGATAGGCATTTCAAAAATAGGTGCCGATAGGCATTTCAGATATAGGTGCCGAAGGCATTTCAGATATAGTTGCCGATTGGCATTTCAGATATAGTTGCCGATTGGCATTTTAAAAATAGGTGCCGATAGGCATTTCAGATATAGAAGCCGATAGGCATTTCAAATATAGGTGCCGATAGGCATTCCAAATATGGTTGCCGATAGGCATTTCAAATATAGGTGCTGATAGGCATTTCAGATGTAGTTTCCGATAGGCATTTCAAAAATTGGTGCCGATAGGCATTTCTGATATAGGTGCCGATAGGCATTTAAGATATAGTTGCCGATTGGCATTTTAAAAATAGGTGCCGATAGGCATTTCAGATATAGAAGCCGATAGGTATTTCAAATATAGGTGTCGATAGGCATTTCAGATATGGTTGCCGATAGGCATTTCAAATATTGGTGCTGATAGGCATTTCAGATGTAGTTTCCGATAGGCATTTCAAAAATAGGTGCCGATAGGCATTTCAGATATAGGTGCCGATAGGCATTTCAGATATAGTTGCCGATTGGCATTTTAAAAATAGGTGCCAATAGGCATTTCAAATATAGAAGCTGATAGGCATTTCAAATATATGTGCCGATAGGCATTCCAGATATGGTTGCCGATAGGCATTTCAAATATAGGTGCTGATAGGCATTTTAGATGTAGTTTCCGATAGGCATTTCAAAAATAGGTGCCGATAGGCATTTCAGATATAGGTGCCGATAGGCATTTCAGATATAGTTGCCGATTGGCATTTTAAAAATAGGTGCCGATAGGCATTTTAGATGTAGTTTCCGATAGGCATTTCAAAAATAGGTGCCGATAGGCATTTCAGATATAGGTGCCAATAGGCATATCAGATATAGTTGCCGATAGGCATTTAAAATATAGGTGCCGATAGGCATTACAAATATCGCTGTCGATAGGCATTTCAGATATAAATGCCGAAAGGCATTTCAGATATAGGTGCCGATAGGCATTTGTGATGTGGTTGCCGATAGGCATTTCAAATATAGGTGCTGATAAGCATTTCAGATGTAGTTTCCGATAGGCATTTCAAAAATAGGTGCCGATAGGCATATCAGATATAGGTGCCGATAGGCATTTTAGATATAGATACCGATTGGCATTTTAAAAATAGGTGCCGATAAGCATTTCAGATATAGAAGCCGATAGGCATTTCAAATATAGGTGCCGATAGGCATTCCAGATATGGTTGCCGATTGGCATTTCAAATATAGGTGCTGATAGGCATTTCAGATGTAGTTTCCGATAGGCATTTCAAAAATTGGTGCCGATAGGCATTTCAGATATAGGTGCCGATAGGCATTTAAGATATGGTTGCCGATTGGCATTTTAAAAATATGTGCCGATAGGCATTTCAGATATAGAAGCCGATAGGTATTTCAAATATAGGTGTCGATAGGCATTTCAGATATGGTTGCCGATAGGCATCTCAAATATTGGTGCTAATAGGCATTTCAGCTGTAGTTTCCAATAGGCATTTTAAATATAGGTGCCGATAGGCATTTCAGATATAGGTGCCGATAGGCATTTCAGATATAGAAGCCGATAGGCATTTCAAATATTGGTGCCGATAGGCATTCCAGATATGGTTGCCGATAGGCATTTAAATATAGGTGCTGATAGGCATTTCAGATGTAGTTTTCGATAGGCATTTCAAAAATAGGTGCCGATAGGCATTTCAGATATAGGTGCCGATAGGCATTTCAGATATAGTTGCCGATTGGCATTTTAAAAATAGGTGCCGATAGGCATTTCAGATATAGAAGCCGATAGGTATTTCAAATATAGGTGTCGATAGGCATTTCAGATATGGTTGCCGATAGGCATTTCAAATATAGGTGCTGATAGGCATTTCAGATGTAGTTTCCTGATAGGCATTTCAAAAATAGGTGCCGATAGGCATTTCAGATATAGATGCCTATAGGCATTTCAGATATAGTTGCCGATTGGCATTTTAAAAGTATGTGCCGATAGGCATTTCAGATATAGAGCCGATAGGCATTTCAAATATAGGTGCCGATAAGCATTCCAGATATGGTTGCCGATAGGCATTTCAAATATAGGTGCTGATAGGTATTTCAGATGTAGTTTCCGATAGGCATTTCAAAAATTGGTGCCGATAGGCATTTCAGATATAGGTGCCGATAGGCATTTCAGATATAGTTGCCGATTGGCATTTTAAAAATAGGTGCCGATAGGCATTTCAGATATAGAAGCCGATAGGTATTTCAAATATAGGTGTCGATAGGCATTTCAGATATGGTTGCCGATAGGCATTTCAAATATAGGTGCTGATAGGCATTTCAGATGTAGTTTCCGATAGGCATTTCAAAAATAGGTGCCGATAGGCATTTCAGATATAGGTGCCGATAGGCATTTCAGATATAGTTGCCGATTGGCATTTTAAAAATAGGTGCCGATAGGCATTTTAGATGTAGTTTCGGATAGGCATTTCAAAAATAGGTGCCGATAGGCATTTCAGATATAGGTGCCGATAGGCATATCAGATATAGTTGCCGATAGGCATTTAAAATATAGGTGCCGATAGGCATTTCAATTATAGGTGTCGATAGGCATTTCAGATATAAATGCCGAAAGGCATTTCAGATATAGGTGCCGATAGGCATTTCTGATGTAGTTGCCGATAGGCATTTCAAATATAGGTGCTGATAGGCATTTCAGATGTAGTTTCCGATAGGCATTTCAAAAATAGGTGCCGATAGGCATTTCAGATATAGGTGCCGAAGGCATTTCAGATATAGTTGCCGATTGGCATTTTAAAAATAGGTGCCGATAGGCATTTCAGATATAGAAGCCGATAGGCATTTCAAATATAGGTGCCGATAGGCATTCCAAATATGGTTGCCGATAGGCATTTCAAATATAGGTGCTGATAGGCATTTCAGATGTAGTTTCCGATAGGCATTTCAAAAATTGGTGCCGATAGGCATTTCAGATATAGGTGCCGATAGGCATTTAAGATATAGTTGCCGATTGGCATTTTAAAAATAGGTGCCGATAGGCATTTCAGATATAGAAGCCGATAGGTATTTCAAATATTGGTGTCGGAAGGCATTTCAGATATGGTTGCCGATAGGCATTTCAAATATTGGTGCTAATAGGCATTTCAGATGTAGTTTCCGATAGGCATTTCAAAAATAGGTGCCGATAGGCATTTCAGATATAGGTGCCGATAGGCATTTCAGATATTGTTGCCGATTGGCATTTTTAAAATAGGTGCCGATAGGGATTTCAGATATAGAAGCCGATAGGCATTTCAAATATAGGTGCCGATAGGCATTCCAGATATGGTTGCCGATAGGCATTTCAAATATAGGTGCTGATAGGCATTTCAGATGTAGTTTCTGATAGGCATTTCAAAAATTGGTGCCGATAGGCATTTCAGATATAGGTGCCGATAGGCATTTCAGATATAGTTGCCGATTGGCATTTTAAAAATAGGTGCCGATAGGCATTTCAGATATAGTTGCCGATTGGCATATTAAAAATTGGTGCCGATAGGCATTTCAGATATAGAAGCCGATAGGCATATCAAATATAGGTGCCGATAGGCATTCCAGATATGGTTGCCGATAGGCATTTCAAATATAGGTGCTGATAGGCATTTTAGATGTAGTTTCCGATAGGCATTTCAAAAATTGGTGCCGATAGGCATTTCAGATATAGGTGCCGATAGGCATTTCAGATATAGTTGCCGATTTGCATTTTAAAAATAGGTGCCGATAGGCATTTCAGATATAGAAGCCTATGGTATTTCAAATATAGGTGTCGATAGGCATTTCAGATATGGTTGCCGATAGGCATTTCAAATATAGGTGCTAATAGGCATTTCAGATGTAGTTTCCGATAGACATTTCAAAAACAGGTGCCGATAGTCATTTCAGATATAGGTGCCGATAGGCATTTCAGATATAGGTGCCGATAGGCATTTCAGATATAGTTGCCGATTGGCATTTTAAAAATAGGTGCCGATAGGCATTTTAGATGTAGTTTCCGATAGGCATTTCAAAAATAGGTGCCGATAGGCATTTCAGATATAGGTGCCGATAGGCATATCAGATATAGTTGCCGATAGGCATTTAAAATATAGGTGCCGATAGGCATTTCAAATATAGGTGTCGATAGGCATTTCAGATATAAATGCCGAATGGCATTTCAGATATAGGTGCCGATAGGCATTTCTGATGTGGTTGCCAAAAGGCATTTCAAATATAGGTGCTGATAGGCATTTCAGATGTCGTTTTCGATAAGCATTTCAAAAATAGGTGCCGATAGGCATTTCAGATATAGGTGCCGATAAGCACTTCAGATATAGTTGCCGATTGGCATTTTAAAAATAGGTGCCGATAGGCATTTCAGATATTGAAGCCGATAGGTATTTCAAATATAGGTGTCGATAGGCATTTCAGATATGGTTGCCGATAGGCATTTCAAATATAGGTGCTGATTAGCATTTCAGATGTAGTTTCCGATAGGCATTTCAAAAATTGGTGCCAATAGGCATTTTAGATATGGTTGCCGATAGGCATTTCAAATATAGGTGCTGATAGGCATTTCAGATGTAGTTTCCGATAGGCATTTCAAAAATTGGTGCCAATAGGCATTTCAGATATAGGTACCGATAGGCATTTTAGATATAGTAGCCGATTGGCATTATAAAAATAGGTGCCGATAGGCATTTTAGATGTAGTTTCCGATAGGCATTTCAAAAATAGGTGCCGATAAGCATTTCAGATATAGGTGCCGATAGGCATATCAGATATAGTTGCCGATAGGCATTTAAAATATAGGTGCCGATAGGCATTTCAAATATAGGTGCTGATAGGCATTTCAGATGTAGTTTCCGATAGGCATTTCAAAAATTGGTGCCAATAGGCATTTCAGATATAGGTGCCGATAGGCATTTTAGATATAGTGTCCGATTGGCATTTTAAAAATAGGTGCCGATAGGCATTTCAGATGTAGTTTCCGATAGGCATTTTAAAAATTGATGCCGATAGGCATTTCAATATAGGTGCCGATAGGCATTTCTGATGTGGTTGCCGATAGGCATTTCAAATATAGGTGCTGATAGGCATTTGTGATGTAGTTTCCGATAGGCATTTCAAAAATAGGTGCCGATAGGCATTTTAGATATAGGTGCCGATAGGCATTTCAGATATATTTGCCGATAGGCATTTTAAAAATGGGTGCCGATAGGCATTTCAGATATAGAAGCCGATAGGCATTTCAAATATAGGTGCCGATAGGCATTCCAAATATGGTTGCCGATAGGCATTTCAAATATAGGTGCTGATAGGCATTTCAGATGTAGTTTCCGATAGGCATTTCAAAAATAGGTGCCGATAGGCATTTCAGATATAGGTGCCGATAGGCATTTCAGATATAGTTGCCGATTGGCATTTTAAAAACAGGTGCCGATAGGCATTTTAAAAATAGGTGTCGATAGGCATTTCGGATATAGAAGCCGATAGGCATTTCAAATATAGGTGTCGATAGGCATTTCAGATATGGTTGCCGATATGCACTTCAAATATATGTGATGATAGGCATTTCAGATGTAGATTCCGATAGGCATTTCAAAAATAGGTTCCGATAGGCATTTCAGATATAGGTGCCGATAGGCATTTCAGATATAGTTGCCGATTGGCATTTTAAAAATAGGTGCTGATAGGCATTTTAGATGTATTTTCCGATAGGCATTTCAAAAATAGGTGCCGATAGGCATTTCAGATATAGGTGCCGATAGGCATTTCAGATATAGTTGCCGATTGGCATTTTAAAAATAGGTGCCGATAGGCATTTTAGATGTATTTTCCGATAGGCATTTCAAAAATAGGTGCCGATAGGCATTTCAGATATAGGTGCCGATAGGCATATCAGATATAGTTGCCGATAGGCATTTAAAATATAGGTGCCGATAGGCATTTCAAATATAGGTGTCGATAGGCATTTCAGATATAAATACCGAAAGACATTTCAGATATAGGTGCCGATAGGCATTTCTGATGTGGTTGCCGATAGGCATTTCAAATATAGGTGCTGATAGGCATTTCAGATGTCGTTTTCGATAAGCATTTCAAAAATAGGTGCCGATAGGCATTTCAGATATAGGTGCCGATAAGCACTTCAGATATAGTTGCCGATTGGCATTTTAAAAATAGGTGCCGATAGGCATTTCAGATATTGAAGCCGATAGGTATTTCAAATATAGGTGTCGATAGGCATTTCAGATATGGTTGCCGATAGGCATTTCAAATATAGGTGCTGATAGGCATTTCAGATGTAGTTTCCGATAGGCATTTCAAAAATTGGTGCCAATAGGCATTTCAGATATAGGTGCCGATAGGCATTTTAGATATAGTTGCCGATTGGCATTTTAAACATAGGTGCCGATAGGCATTTCAGATGTAGTTTCCGATAGGCATTTCAAAAATAGATGCCGATAGGCATTTCAGATATAGGTGCCGATAGGCATTTCTGATGTGGTTGCCGATAGGCATTTCAAATATAGGTGCTGATAGGCATTTGTGATGTAGTTTCCGATAGGCATTTCAAAAATAGGTGCCGATAGGCATTTCAGATATAGGTGCCGATAGGCATTTCAGATATATTTGCCGATAGGCATTTTAAAAATGGGTGCCGATAGGCATTTCAGATATAGAAGCCGATAGGCATTCCAAATATAGGTGCCGATAGGCATTCCAAATATGGTTGCCGATAGGCATTTCAAATATAGGTGCTGATAGGCAATTTAGATGTAGTTTCCGATAGGCATTTCAAAAATAGGTGCCGATAGGCATTTCAGATATAGGTGCCGATAGGCATTTCAGATATAGTTGCCGATTGGCATTTTAAAAACAGGTGCCGATAGGCATTTTAAAAATAGGTGTCGATAGGCATTTCAGATATAGAAGCCGATAGGCATTTCAAATATAGGTGTCGATAGGCATTTCAGATATGGTTGCCGAAATGCACTTCAAATATATGTGATGATAGGCATTTCAGATGTAGTTTCCGATAGGCATTTCAAAAATAGGTTCCGATAGGCATTTCAAATATAGGTGCCGACAGGCATTTCAGATATAGTTGCCGATTGGCATTTTAAAAATAGGTGCTGATAGGCATTTTAGATGTATTTTCCGATAGGCATTTCAAAAATAGGTGCCGATAGGCATTTCAGATATAGGTGCCGATAGGCATTTCAGATATAGTTGCCGATTGGCATTTTAAAAATAGGTGCCGATAGGCATTTTAGAAGTATTTTCCGATAGGCATTTCAAAAATAGGTGCCGATAGGCATTTCAGATATAGGTGCCGATAGGCATATCAGATATAGTTGCCGATAGGCATTTAAAATATAGGTGCCGATAGGCATTTCAAATATAGGTGTCGATAGGCATTTCAGATATAAATACCGAAAGACATTTCAGATATAGGTGCCGATAGGCATTTCTGATGTGGTTGCCGATAGGCATTTCAAATATAGGTGCTGATAGGCATTTCAGATGTCGTTTTTGATAAGCATTTCAAAAATAGGTGCCGATAGGCATTTCAGATATAGGTGCCGATAAGCACTTCAGATATAGTTGCCGATTGGCATTTTAAAAATAGGTGCCGATAGGCATTTCAGATATAGAAGCCGATAGGTATTTCAAATATAGGTGTCGATAGGCATTTCAGATATGGTTGCCGATAGGCATTTCAAATATAGGTGCTGATAGGCATTTCAAATGTAGTTTCCGATAGGCATTTCAAAAATTAGTGCCGATAGGCATTTCAGATATAGGTGCCGATAGGCATTTCAGATATAGTTGCCGATTGGCATTTTAAAAATAAGTGTCGATAGGCATTTCAGATATAGAAGCCGATAGGCATTTCAAATATAGGTGCCGATAGGCATTCCAGATATGTTTGCCGATAGGCATTCCAGATATGTTTGCCGATAGGCATTTCAAATATAGGTGCTGATAGGCATTCCAGATGTAGTTTCCGATAGGCATTTCAAAAATTGGTGCCGATAGGCATTTCAGATATAGGTGCCGATAGGCATTTCAGTAATAGTTACCGATTGGCACTTTAAAAATAGGTGCCGATAGGCATTTCAGATATAGAAGCTGATAGGCATTTCAAATATAGGTGCCGATAGGCATTCCAGATATGGTTGCCGATAGGCATTTCAAATATAGGTGCTGATAGGCATTTCAGATGTAGTTTCCGATAGGCATTTCAAAAATAGGTGCCGATAGGCATTTCAGATATAGGTGCCGATAGGCATTTAAGATATAGTTGCCAATTGGCATTTAAAAAATAGGTGCCGATAGACATTTCAGATATAGAAGCCGATAGGCATTTCAAATATAGGTGCCGATAGGCATTCCAGATATGGTTGCCGATAGGCATTTCAAAAATAGGTTCTGATAGGCATTTCAGATGTAGTTTCCGATAGGCATTTCAAATATAGGTGCCGATAGGCATTTTAAATATTGGTGCCGATAGGCATTTCAGATATAGATGCCAATTGGAATTTTAAAAATAGGTGCCGATAGGTATTTCAGATATAAGAGCCGATAGGCATTTCAAATATAGGTGCCGATAGGCATTCCAGATATGGTTGCCGATAGGCATTTCAAATATAGGTGCTGATAGGCATTTTAAATGTAGTTTTCGATAGGCATTTCAAAAATTGATGCCGATAGGCATTTCAGATATAGGTGCCGATAGGCATTTCAGATATAGTTGCCGATTGGCATTTTAAAAACAGGTGCCGATAGGCATTTCAGATATAGTTGCCAATTGGCATTTTAAAAATAGGTGTCGATAGGCATTTCAGATATAGAAGCCAATAGGCATTTCAAATATACGTGCCGATAGGCATTCCAGATATGGTTGCCGATAGGCATTTCAAATATAGGTGCTGATAGGCATTTCAGATGTAGTTTCCGATAGGCATTTCAAAAATTGGTGCCAATAGGCATTTCAGATATAGGTGCCGATAGGCATTTTAGATATAGTAGCCGATTGGCATTATAAAAATAGGTGCCGATAGGCATTTTAGATGTAGTTTCCGATAGGCATTTCAAACATAGGTGCCGATAGGCATTTCAGATATAGGTGCCGATAGGCATATCAGATATAGTTGCCGATAGGCATTTAAAATATAGGTGCCGTTAGGCATTTAAAATATAGGTGCTGATAGGCATTTCAGATGTAGTTTCCGATAGGCATTTCAAAAATTGGTGCCAATAGGCATTTCAGATATAGGTGCCGATAGGCATTTTAGATATAGTTGCCGATTGGCATTTTAAAAATAGGTGCCGATAGGCATTTCAGATGTAGTTTCCGATAGGCATTTCAAAAATAGATGCCGATAGGCATTTCAGATATAGGTGCCGATAGGCATTTCTGATGTGGTTGCCGATAGGCATTTCAAATATAGGTGCTGATAGGCATTTGTGATGTAGTTTCCGATAGGCATTTCAAAAATAGGTGCCGATAGGCATTTCAGATATAGGTGCCGATAGGCATTTCAGATATATTTGCCGATAGGCATTTTAAAAATGGGTGCCGATAGGCATTTCAGATATAGAAGCCGATAGGCATTTCAAATATAGGTGCCGATAGGCATTCCAAATATGGTTGCCGATAGGCATTTCAAATATAGGTGCTGATAGGCATTTCAGATGTAGTTTCCGATAGGCATTTCAAAAATAGGTGCCGATAGGCATTTCAGATATAGGTGCCGATAGGCATTTCAGATATAGTTGCCGATTGGCATTTTAAAAACAGGTGCCGATAGGCATTTTAAAAATAGGTGTCGATAGGCATTTCAGATATAGAAGCCGATAGGCATTTCAAATATAGGTGTCGATAGGCATTTCAGATATGGTTGCCGATATGCACTTCAAATATATGTGATGATAGGCATTTCAGATGTAGTTTCCGATAGGCATTTCAAAAATAGGTTCCGATAGGCATTTCAGATATAGGTGCCGATAGGCATTTCAGATATAGTTGCCGATTGGCATTTTAAAAATAGGTGCTGATAGGCATTTTAGATGTATTTTCCGATAGGCATTTCAAAAATAGGTGCCGATAGGCATTTCAGATATAGGTGCCGATAGGCATTTCAGATATAGTTGCCGATTGGCATTTTAAAAATAGGTGCTGATAGGCATTTTAGATGTATTTTCCGATAGGCATTTCAAAAATAGGTGCCGATAGGCATTTCAGATATAGGTGCCGATAGGCATATCAGATATAGTTGCCGATAGGCATTTAAAATATAGGTGCCGATAGGCATTTCAAATATAGGTGTCGATAGGCATTTCAGATATAAATACCGAAAGACATTTCAGATATAGGTGCTGATAGGCATTTCTGATGTGGTTGCCGATAGGCATTTCAAATATAGGTGCTGATAGGCATTTCAGATGTAGTTTCCGATAGGCATTTCAAAAATAGGTGCCGATAGGCATTTCAGATATAGGTGCCGATAGGCATTTCAGATATATTTGCCGATTGGCATTTTAAAAATAGGTGCCGATAGGGATTTCAGATATAGAAGCCGATAGGCATATCAAATATAGGTGCCGATAGGCATTTCAAATATAGGTGTCGATAGGCATTTCAGATATAAATGCCGAAAGGCATTTCAGATATAGGTGCCGATATGCATTTCTGATGTGGTTGCCGATAGGCATTTCAAATATAGGTGCTGATAGGCATTTGTGATGTAGTTTCCGATAGGCATTTCAAAAATAGGTGCCGATAGGCATTTTAGATATAGGTGCCGATAGGCATTTCAGATATAGTTGCCGATTGGCATTTTAAAAATAGGTGCCGATAGGCATTTCAGATATAGAAGCCGATAGGCATTTCAAATATAGGTGCCGATAGGCATTCCAGATATGGTTGCCGATAGGCATTTCAAATATAGGTGCTGATAGGCATTTCAGATGTAGTTTCCGATAGGCATTTCAAAAATAGGTGCCGACAGGCATTTTAAATATTGGTGCCGATAGGCATTTCAGATATAGATGCCAATTGGAATTTTAAAAATAGGTGCCGATAGGTATTTCAGATATAAGAGCCGATAGGCATTTCAAATATAGGTGCCGATAGGCATTCCAGATATGGTTGCCGATAGGCATTTAAAATATAGGTGCTGATAGGCATTTCAGATGTAGTTTCCGATAGGCATTTCAAAAATTGGTGCCAATAGGCATTTCAGATATAGGTGCCGATAGGCATTTTAGATATAGTAGCCGATTGGCATTATAAAAATAGGTGCCGATAGGCATTTTAGATGTAGTTTCCGATAGGCATTTCAAAAATAGGTGCCGATAGGCATTTCAGATATAGGTGCCGATAGGCATATCAGATATAGTTGCCGATGGGCATTTAAAATATAGGTGCCGATAGGCATTTCAAATATAGGTGCTGATAGGCATTTCAGTTGTAGTTTCCGATAGGCATTTCAAAAATTGGTGCCAATAGGCATTTCAGATATAGGTGCCGATAGGCATTTTAGATATAGTTGCCGATTGGCATTTTAAAAATAGGTGCCGATAGGCATTTCAGATGTAGTTTCCGATAGGCATTTCAAAAATAGATGCCGATAGGCATTTCAGATATAGGTGCCGATAGGCATTTCTGATGTGGTTGCCGATAGGCATTTCAAATATAGGTGCTGATAGGCATTTCAGATGTCGTTTTCGATAAGCATTTCAAAAATAGGTGCCGATAGGCATTTCAGATATAGGTGCCGATAAGCACTTCAGATATAGTTGCCGATTAGGCATTTTAAAAATAGGTGCCGATAGGCATTTCAGATATAGAAGCCGATAGGTATTTCAAATATAGGTGTCGCTAGGCATTTCAGATATGGTTGCCGATAGGCATTTCAAATATAGGTGCTGATAGGCATTTCAGATGTAGTTTCCGATAGGCATTTCAAAAATTGGTGCCAATAGGCATTTCAGATATAGGTGCCGATAGGCATTTTAGATATAGTTGCCGATTGGCATTTTAAAAATAGGTGCCGATAGGCATTTCAGATGTAGTTTCCGATAGGCATTTCAAAAATAGATGCCGATAGGCATTTCAGATATAGGTGCCGATAGGCATTTCTGATGTGGTTGCCGATAGGCATTTCAAATATAGGTGCTGATAGGCATTTGTGATGTAGTTTCCGATAGGCATTTCAAAAATAGGTGCCGATAGGCATTTCAGATATAGGTGCCGATAGGCATTTCAGATATATTTGCCGATAGGCATTTTAAAAATGGGTGCCGATAGGCATTTCAGATATAGAAGCCGATAGGCATTTCAAATATAGGTGCTGATAGGCATTCCAAATATGGTTGCCGATAGGCATTTCAAATATAGGTGCTGATAGGCATTTCAGATGTAGTTTCCGATAGGCATTTCAAAAATAGGTGCCGATAGGCATTTCAGATATAGGTGCCGATAGGCATTTCAGATATAGTTGCCGATTGGCATTTTAAAAACAGGTGCCGATAGGCATTTCAGATATAGTTGCCAATTGGCATTTTAAAAATAGGTGTCGATAGGCATTTCAGATATAGAAGCCGATAGGCATTTCAAATATAGGTGTCGATAGGCATTTCAGATATAGGTGCCGATAAGCACTTCAGATATAGTTGCCGATTGGCATTTTAAAAATAGGTGCCGATAGGCATTTCAGATATAGAAGCCGATAGGTATTTCAAATATAGGTGTCGATAGGCATTTCAGATATGGTTGCCGATAGGCATTTCAAATATAGGTGCTGATAGGCATTTCAGATGTAGTTTCCGATAGGCATTTCAAAAATTAGTGCCGATAGGCATTTCAGATATAGGTGCCGATAGGCATTTCAGATATAGTTGCCGATTGGCATTTTAAAAATAAGTGTCGATAGGCATTTCAGATATAGAAGCCGATAGGCATTTCAAATATAGGTGCCGATAGGCATTCCAGATATGTTTGCCGATAGGCATTTCAAATATAGGTGCTGATAGGCATTTCAGATGTAGTTTCCGATAGGCATTTCAAAAATAGGTGCCGATAGGCATTTCAGATATAGGTGCCGGTAGGCATTTAAGATATAGTTGCCAATTGGCATTTTAAAAATAGGTGCCGATAGGCATTTCAGATATAGAAGCCGATAGGCATTTCAAATATAGGTGCCGATAGGCATTCCAGATATGGTTGCCGATAGGCATTTCAAATATAGGTGCTGATAGGCATTTTAGATATAGTTGCCGATTGGCATTTTAAAAACAGGTGCCGATAGGCATTACAGATATAGAAGCCGATAGGTATTTCAAATATAGGTGTCGATTGGCATTTCAGATATGGTTGCCGATAGGCATTTCAAATATAGGTGCTGATAGGCATTTCAGATGTAGTTTCCGATAGGCATTTCAAAAATTGGTGCCGATAGGCATTTCAGATATAGGTGCCGACAGGCATTTCAGATATAGTTGCCGATTGGCATTTTAAAAATAGGTGCCGATAGGCATTTCAGTTATAGAAGCCGATAGGCATTTCAAATATAGGTGCCGATAGGCATTCCAGATTTGGTTGCCGATAGGTATTTCAAATATAAATGCTGATAGGCATTTCAGATGTAGTTTCCGATAGGCATTTCAAAAATAGGTACCAATAGGCATTTCAGATATAGGTGCCGATAGACATTTCAGATATAGTTGCCAATAGGCATTTTAAAAATAGGTGTCGATAGGCAATTCAGATATAGAAGCCGATAGGCATTTCAAATATAGGTGCCGATAGGCATTCCAGATATGGTTGCCGAAAGGCATTTCAAATATAGGTGCTGATAGGCATTTCAGATGTAGTTTCCGATAGGCATTTCAGATATAGAAGCCGATAGGTATTTCAAATATAGGTGTCGATAGGCATTTCAGATATGGTTGCCGATAGGCATTTCAAATATAGGTGCTGATAGGCATTTCAGATGTAGTTTCCGATAGGCATTTCAAAAATTGGTGCCGATAGGCATTTCAGATATAGGTGCCGATAGGCATTTCAGATATAGTTGCCGATTGGCATTTTAAAAATAGGTGCCGATAGGCATTTCAGATATAGAAGCCGATAGGCATATCAAATATAGGTGCCGATAGGCATTCCAGATATGGTTGCCGATAGGCATTTCAAATATAGGTGCTGATAGGCATTTTAGATGTAGTTTCCGATAGGCATTTCAAAAATTGGTGCCGATAGGCATTTCATATATAGGTGCCGATAGGCATTTCAGATATAGTTGCCGATTGGCATTTTAAAAATAGGTGCCGATAGGCATTTCAGATATAGAAGCCGATAGGTATTTCAAATATAAGTGTCGATAGGCATTTCAGATATGGTTGCCGATAGGCATTTCAAATATAGGTGCTAATAGGAATTTCAGATGTAGTTTCCGATAGGCATTTCAAAACCAGGTGCCGATAGGCATTTCAGATATAGGTGCCGATAGGCATTTCAGATATAGGTGCCGATAGGCATTTCAGATATAGTTGCCGATTGGCATTTTAAAAATAGGTGCCGATAGGTATTTTAGATGTAGTTTCCGATAGGCATTTCAAAAATAGGTGCCGATAGGCATTTCAGATATAGGTGCCGATAGGCATATTAGATATAGTTGCCGATAGGCATTTAAAATATAGGTGCTGATAGGCATTTCAAATATAGGTGTCGATAGACATTTCAGATATAAATGCCGAAAGGCATTTCAGATATAGGTGCCGATAGGCATTTCTGATGTGGTTGCCGATAGGCATTTCAAATATAGGTGCTGATAGGCATTTCAGATGTAGTTTTCGATAAACATTTCAAAAATAGGTGCCGATAGGCATTTCAGATATAGGTGCCGATAGGCACTTCAGATATAGTTGCCAATTGGCATTTTAAAAATAGGTGCCGATAGGCATTTCAGATATAGAAGCCGATAGGTATTTCAAATATAGGTGTCGATAGGCATTTCAGATATGGTTGCCAATAGGCATTTCAAATATAGGTGCTGATAGGCATTTCAGATGTAGTTTCCGATAGGCATTTCAAAAATAAGTGCCGATAGGCATTTCAGATATAGGTGCCGATAGGCATTTCAGATATAGTTGCCGATTGGCATTTTAAAAATAAGTGTCGATAGGCATTTCAGATATAGATGACGATAGGCATTTCAAATATAGGTGCCGATAGGCATTCCAGATATGGTTGCCGATAGACATTTCAAATATAGGTGCTGATAGGCATTCCAGATGTAGTTTCCGATAGGCATTTAAAAAATAAGTGCCGATAGGCATTTCAGATATAGGTGCCGATAGGCATATCAGATATAGTTGCCGATAGGCATTTAAAATATAGGTATCGATAGGCATTTCAAATATAGGTGTCGATAGGCATTTCAGATATAAATGCCGAAAGGCATTTCAGATATAGGTGCCGATAGGCATTTCTGATGTGGTTGCCGATAGGCATTTCAAATATAGGTGCTGATAGGCATTTGTGATGTAGTTTCCGATAGGCATTTCAAAAATAGGTGCCGATAGGCATTTCAGATATAGGTGCCGATAGGCATTTCAGATATAGGTGCCGATAGGCATTTCAGATATAGTTGCCGATTGGCATTTTAAAAATAGGTGCCGATAGGCATTTCAGATATAGAAGCCGATAGGCATTTCAAATATAGGTGCCGATAGGCATTTCAAATATGGTTGCCGATAGGCATTTCAAATATAGGTGCTGATAGGCATTTCAGATGTAGTTTCCGATAGGCATTTCAAAAATAGGTGCTGATAGGCATTTCAGATATAGGTGCCGATAGGCATTTCAGATATAGTTGCCGATTGGCATTTTAAAAACAGGTGCCGATAGGCATTTCAGATATAGTTGCCAATTGGCATTTTAAAAATAGGTGTCGATAGGCATTTCAGATATAGAAGCCGATAGGCATTTCAAATATAGGTGTCGATAGGCATTTCAGATATATTTGCCGATATGCACTTCAAATATAGGTGATGATGGGCATTTCAGATGTAGTTTCCGATAGGCATTTCAAAAATAGGTTCCGATAGGCATTTCAGATATAGGTGCCGATAGGCATTTCAGATATAGTTGCCGAATGGCATTTTAAAAATAGGTGCCGATAGGCATTTTAGATGTAGTTTCCGATAGGCATTTCAAAAATAGGTGCCGATAGGCATTTCAGATATAGGTGCCGATAGGCATTTCAGATATAGTTGCCGATTGGCATTTTAAAAATAGGTGCCGATAGGCATTTTAGATGTAGTTTCCGATAGGCATTTCAAAAATAGGTGGCGATAGGCATTTCAGATATAGGTGCCGATAGGCATATCAGATATAGTTGCCGATAGGCATTTAAAATATAGGTGCCGATAGGCATTTCAAATATAGGTGTCGATAGGCATTTCAGATATAAATACCGAAAGGCATTTCAGATATAGGTGCCGATGGGCATTTCTGATGTGGTTGCCGATAGGCATTTCAAATATAGGTGCTGATAGGCATTTCAGATGTAGTTTCCAATAGGCATATCAAAAATTAGTGCCGATAGGCATTTCAGATATAGATGCCGATAGGCATTTCAGATATAGTGGCCGATTGGCATTTTAAAAATAAGTGTCGATAGGCATTTCAGATATAGAAGCCGATAGGCATTTCAAATATAGGTGCCGATAGGCATACCAGATATGTTTGCCGATAGGCATTTCAAATATAGGTGCTGATAGGCATTCCAGATGTAGTTTCCGATAGGCATTTCAAAAATTGGTGCCGATAGGCATTTCAGATATAGGTGCCGATAGGCATTTCAGATATAATTACCGATTGGCATTTTAAAAATAGGTGCCGATAGGCATTTCAGATATAGAAGCTGATAGGCATTTCAAATATAGGTGCCGATAGGCATTCCAGATATGGTTGCCGATAGGCATTTCAAATATAGGTGCTGATAGGCATTTCAGATGTAGTTTCCGATAGGCATTTCAAAAATAGGTGCCGATAGGCATTTCAGATATAGGTGCCGATAGGCATTTCAGATATAGTTGCCAATTGGCATTTTAAAAATAGTTGCCGATAGGCATTTCAGATATAGAAGCCGATAGGCATTTCAAATATAGGTGCCGATAGGCATTCCAGATATGGTTGCCGATAGGCATTTCAAATATAGGTGCTGATAGGCATTTTAGATATAGTTGCCGATTGGCATTTTAAAAACAGGTGCCGATAGGCATTTCAGATATAGAAGCCGATAGGTATTTCAAATATAGGTGTCGATTGGCATTTCAGATATGGTTGCTGATAGGCATTTCAAATATAGGAGCAGATAGGCATTTCAGATGTGGTTTCCGTAAGGCATTTCAAAAATAGGTGCCGATAGACATTTCAGATATAGGTGCCGATAGGCATTTCAGATATAGTTGCCGATTGGCATTTTAAAAATAGGTGCCGATAGGCATTTTAGATGTAGTTTCCGATAGGCATTTCAAAAATAGGTGCCGATAGGTATTTCAGATATAGGTGCCGATAGGCATATCAGATATAGTTGCCGATAGGCTTTTCAAATATAGGTGCCGATAGGCATTTCAAATATAGGTGTCGATAGGCATTTCAGATATAAATGCCGAAAGGCATTTCAGATATAGGTGCCGATAGGCATTTCTGATGTGGTTGCCGATAGGCGTTTCAAATATAGGTGCTGATAGGCATTTCAGATGTAGTTTTCGATAGGCATTTCAAAAATAGGTGCCGATAAGCATTTCAGGTATAGGTGCCGATAGGCATTTCAGATATAGTTGCCGATTGGCATTTTAAAAATAGGTGCCGATAGGCATTTCAGATATAGAAGCCGATAGGCATTTCAAATATAGGTGCCGATGGGCATTCCAGATATGGTTGCCGATAGGCATTTCAAGTATAGGTGCTGATAGGCACTTCAGATGTAGTTTCCGATAGGCATTTCAAAAATAGGTGCCGATAGGCATTTCAAATATAGGTGCCGATAGGCATTTCAGATATAATGTCCGATTAGCATTTTAAAAATAGGTGCCGATAGGTATTTCAGATATAGAAGCCGATAGGCATTTCAAATATAGGTGCCGATAGGCATTTCAGATATAGGTGCCGATAGGCATTACAGATATAGTTGCCGATTGGCATTTTAAAAATAGGTGCCGATAGGCATTTCAGATATAGAAGCCGATAGGCATTTCAAATATAGGTGCCGATAGGCATTCCAGATATGGTTGCCGATAGGCATTTCAAATATAGGTGCTGATAGGCATTTCAGATGTAGTTTCCGATAGGCATTTCAAAAATTAATGCCGATAGGCATTTCAGATATAGGTGCCGATAGGCATTTCAGATATAGTTGTCGATTGGCATTTTAAAAATAGGTGCCGATAGGCTTTTCAGATATAGAAGCCGATAGGTATTTCAAATATAGGTGTCGATAGGCATTTCAGATATGGTTGCCGATAGGCATTTCAAATATTGGTGCTGATAGGCATTGCAGATGTAGTTTCCGATAGGCATTTCAAAAATAGGTGCCGATAGGCATTTCAGATATAGGTGCCGATAGGCATTACAGATATAGTTGCCGATTGGCATTTTAAAAATAGGTGCCGATAGGCATTTCAGATATAGAAGCCGATAGGCATTTCAAATATAGGTGCCGATAGGCATTCCAGATATGGTTGCCGATAGGCATTTCAAATATAGGTGCTGATAGGCATTTCAAATATAGGTGCTGATAGGCATTTCAAATGTAGTTTCCGATAGGCATTTCAAAAATCGGCGCCGATAGGCATTTCAGATATAGGTGCCGATTGGCATTTTAGATATAGTTACCGATTGGCATTTTAAAAATAGGATTCCAATAGGCATTCCAGATATAGAAGCCGATAGACATTTCAAATATAGGTGCCGATAGGCATTCCAGATATGGTTGCCGATAGGCATTTCAAATATAGGTGCTGATAGGCATTCCAGATGTAGTTTCCGATAGGCATTTCAAAAATTGGTGCCGATAGGCATTTCAAATATAGGTGCTGATAGGCATTTCAGATGTAGTTTCCGATAGGCATTTAAAAAATAGGTGCCATAAGGCATTTCAGATAAAGGTTCCGATAGGCATTTCAGATGTAGTTGCCAATTGGCATTTTAAAAATAGGTGCCGATAGGCATTTCAGATATGGTTGCCGATAGGCATTTCAAATATAGGTGCTGATAGGCATTTCAGATGTAGTTTCCGATAGGCATTTCAAAAATAGGTGCCGATAGGTATTTCAGATATAAGGTGCCGATAGGCATATCAGATATAGTTGCCGATAGGCATTTAAAATATAGGTGCCGATAGGCATTTCAAATATAGGTGTCGATAGGCATTTTAGATATAAATGCCGAAAGGAATTTCAGATATAGGTGCCGATAGGCATTTCTGATGTGGTTGCCGATAGGCGTTTCAAATATAGGTGCTGATAGGCATTTCAGATGTAGTTTTCGATAGGCATTTCAAAAATTGGTGCCGATAAGCATTTCAGGTATAGGTGCCGATAGGCACTTCAGATATAGTTGCCGATTGGCATTTTAAAAATAGGTGCCGATATGCATTTCAGATATAGAAGCCGATAGGCATTTCAAATATAGGTGCCGATAGGCATTCCAGATATAGTTGCCTATAGGCATTTCAAGTATAGGTGCTGATAGGCATTTCAGATGTAGTTTCCGATTGGCATATCAAAAATAGGTGCCGATAGGCATTTTAGATATAGGTGCCGATAGGCATTTCAGATATAGTTGCCGATTGGCATTTTAAAAATAGGTGCCGATAGGCATTTCAGATATAGAAGCCGATAGGCATTTCAAATATAGGTGCCGATAGGCATTCCAAATATGGTTGCCGATAGGCATTTCAAATATAGGTGCTGATAGGCATTTCAGATGTAGTTTCCGATAGGCATTTCAAAAATTATTGCCGATAGGCATTTCAGATATAGGTGCCGATAGGCATTTCAGATATAGTTGTCGATTGGCATTTTAAAAATAGGTGCCGATAGGCTTTTCAGATATAGAAGCTGATAGGTATTTCAAATATAGGTGTCGATAGGCATTTCAGATATGGTTGCCGATAGGCATTTCAAATATTGGTGCTGATAGGCATTGCAGATGTAGTTTCCGATAGGCATTTCAAAAATAGGTGCCGATAGGCATTTTAGATATAGGTGCCGATAGGCATTACAGATATAATTGCCGATTGGCATTTTAAAAATAGGTGCCAATAGGCATTTCAGATATAGAAGCCGATAGGCATTTCAAATATAGGTGCCGATAGGCATTCCAGATATGGTTGCCGATAGGCATTTCAAATATAGGTGCTGATAGGCATTTCAAATGTAGTTTCCGATAGGCATTTCAAAAATAGGTGCCGATAGGCATTTCACAGATAGGTGCCGATTGGCATTTCAGATATAGTGGCCGATTGGCATTTTAAAAATAGGTGCCGATAGGCATTTCAGATATAGAAGCCGATAGGCATTTCAAATATAGGTGCCGATAGGCATTCCAGATATGGTTGCCGATAGGCATTTCTAATATAGGTGCTGATAGGCATTTCAGATGTAGTTTCCGATAGGCATTTCGAAAATAGGTGCCGATAGGCATTTCAGATATAGGTGCCGGTAGGCATTTCAGATACAGAAGCCGATAGGCATTTCAAATATAGGTGCCGATAAGCATTCCAGATATGGTTGCCGATAGGCATTTCAAATATAGGTGCTGATAGGCATTTCAGATGTAGTTGCCGATAGGCATTTCAAAAATTGGTGCCGATAGGCATTCCAGATATAGGTGCCGATAGGCATTTCAGATATAGTTGCCGATTGGCATTCTAAATATAGGTGCCGATAGGCATTTCAGATATAAAAGCCGATAGGTATTTCAAATATAGGTGTCGATAGGCATTTCAGATATTGTTGCCGATAGGCATTTCAAATATAGGTGCTGATAGGCATTTCAGATGTAGTTTCCGATAGGCATTTCAAAAATAGGTGCCGATAGGCATTTCAGATATAGGTGCCGATAGGCATTTCAGATATAGTTGCCGATTGGCATTTTAAAAATAGGTGTCGATAGGCATTTCAGATATAGAAGCCGATAGGCATTTCAAATATAGGTGCCGATAGGCATTCCAGATATGGTTGCCGATAGGCATTTCAAATATAGGTGCTAATAGGCATTTCAGATCTAGTTTCCGATAGGAATTTCCAAAATTGCTGCCGATAGGCAATTCAGATATAGGTGCCGATAGGCATTTCAGATATAGTTGCCGATTGGCATTTTAAAAATAGGTGCCGATAGGCTTTTCAGATTTAGAAGCCGATAGGTATTTCAAATATAGGTGTCGATAGGCATTTCAGATATGGTTGCCGATAGGCATTTCAAATATTGGTGCTGATAGGCATTGCAGATGTAGTTTCCGATAGGCATTTCAAAAATAGGTACCGATAGGCATTTCAGATATAGGTGCCGATAGGCATTACAGATATAGTTGCCGATTAGCATTTTAAAAATAGGTGCCGATAGGCATTTCAGATATAGAAGCCGATAGGCATTTCAAATGTAGGTGCCGATAGGCATTCCAGATATGGTTGCCGATAGGCATTTCAAATATAGGTGCTGATAGGCATTTCAGATGTAGCTTCCGATAGGCATTTCAAAAATAGGTGCCGATAGGCATTTCAGATATAGGTGCCGATAGGCATTTCAGATATAGTTGCCGATTGGCATTTTAAAAATAGGTGCCGATAGGCATTTCAGATATAGAAGCCGATAGGCATTTCAAATATAGGTGCCGATAGGCATTCCAGATATGGTTGCCGATAGGCATTTCAAATATAGGTGCTGATAGGCATTTCAGATGTAGTGTCCGATAGGCTTTTCAAAAATAGGTGCCGATAGGCATTTCATATATAGGTGCCGATAGGCATTTCAGATAGAGTGGCCGATTGGCATTTTAAAAATAGGTGCCGATAGGCATTTCAGATATAGAAGCCGATAGGCATTTCAAATATAGGTGCCGATAAGCATTCCAGATATGGTTGACGATAGGCATTTCAAATATAGGTGCTGATAGGCATTTCAGATGTAGTTTGCGCTAGGCATTTCAAAAATTGGTGCCGATAGGCATTTTAGATATAGATGCCGATAGGCATTTCAGATATAGTTGCCGATTGGCATTTTAAAAATAGGTGCCGGTAGGCATTTCAGATATAGAAGTCGATAGGTATTTCAAATATAGGTGTCGATAGGCATTTCAGATATGGTTGCCGATAGGCATTTCAAAAATAGGTGCTGATAGGCATTTCAGATGTAGTTTCCGATAGGCATTTCAAAAATAGGTGCCGATAGGCATTTCAGATTTAGGTGCCGATAGGCATTTCAGATATAGTTGCCGATTGGCATTTTAAAAATAGGCGCCGATAGGCATTTCAGATATATAAGCCAATAGGTATTTCAAATATAGGTGTCGATAGGCATTGCAGATATGTTTGCCGATAGGCATTTCAAATATAAGTGCTAATAGGCATTTCAGATGTAGTTTCCGATAGGCATATCAAAAATAGGTGCTGATAGGCATTTCAGATATAGGTGCCGATAGGCATTTCAGATATAGTTGCCGATTGGCATTTTAAAAATAGGTGCCGATAGGCATTTTAGAAGTAGTTTCCGATAGGCATTTCAAAAATAGGTGCTTATAGGCATTTCAGATATAGGTGCCGATAGGCACATCAGATATAGTTGCCGATAGGCATTTAAAATATAGGTGCCGATAGGCATTTCAAATATAGGTGTCGATAGGCATTTCAGATAAATTTGCCGAAAGGCATTTCAGATATAGGTGCCGATAGGCATTTCTGACGTGGTTGCCGATAGGCATTTCAAATATAGGTGCTGATAAACATTTCAGATGTAGTTTCCGATAGGCATTTCAAAAATACGTGCCGATAGGCATTTCAGATATAGGTGCCGTTTGGCATTTCAGATATAGTTGCCGATTGGCATTTTAAAAATAGGTTCCGATAGGCATTTCAGATATAGAAGCCGATAGGCATTTTAAATAATGGTGCCGATAGGCATTCCAGATATGTTTGCCGATAGGCATTTCAAATATAGGTGCTGATAGGCATTTCAGATGTAGTTTCCAATAGGCATTTCAAAAATTGGTGCCGATAGGCATTTCAGATTTAGGTGCCGATAGGCATTTCAGATATAGTTTCCGATTGGCATTTTAAAAATAGGTGCCAAAAGGCATTTCAGATATAGAAGCCGATAGGCATTTCAAATAGAGGTGCCGATAAGCATTCCAGATATGTTTGCCGATAGGCATTTCAAATATAGGTGCTGATAGGCATTTCAGATGTAGTTTCCGATAGGCATTTCAAAAATTGGTGCCGATAGGCATTTCAGATATAGGTGCCGATAGGCATTTCAGATAAAGTTCCGATTGGCATTTTAAAAATAGATGCCAATAGGCATTTCAGATATAGAAGCCGATAGGTATTTCAAATATAGGTGTCGATAGGCATTTCAGATATGGTTGCCGATAGGCATTTTAAATATAGGTGCTGATAGGCATTTCAGATGTAGTTTCCGATAGGCATTTCAAAAATAGGTGCCGATAGGCATTTCAGATATAGTTGCCGATAGGCATTTTAGATATAGTTGCCGATAAGCATTTTAAAAATAGGTGTCGATAGGCATTTCAGATATAGAAGCCGATAGGCATTTCTGATATAGTTGCCGATTGGCATTTTAAAAATAGGTGCCGATAGGCATTTCAGATATGGTTGCCGATAGGCATTTCAAATATAGGTGCTGATAGGCATTCCAGATGTAGTTTCCGATAGGCATTTCAAAAAATGGTTCCGATAGCCTTTCAGATATAGGTGCCGATAGGCATTTCAGATATAGTTGCCGATTGGCATTTTAAAAATAGGTGCCGATAGGCATTTCAGATATAGAAGCCGGTAGGTATTTCAAATATAGGTGTCGATAGGCATTTCAGATATGATTGCCGATAGGCATTTCAAATATAGGTGCTGATAGGCATTTTAGATACAGTTGCCGATTGGCATTTTAAAAATATGTGCCGATAGGCATTTTAGATGTAGTTTCCGATAGGCATTTCAAAAATAGGTGCCGATAGGCATTTCAGATATAGGTGCCGATAGGCATTTTAAAAATAGGTGCCGATAGGCATTTTAAAAATAGGTGCCGATAGGCATTTTAGATGTGTGTTTCCGATAGGCATTTCAAAAATAGGTACCGATAGGCATTTCAGATATAGGTGCCGATAGGCATATCAGATATAGTTGCCGATAGGCATTTAAAATATAGGTGCCGATAGGCATTTCAGATATAAATGCCGAAAGGCATTTTAGATATAGGTGCCGATAGGCATTTCTGATGTGGTTGCCGATAGGCATTTCAAATATAGGTTTTGATAGGCATTTTAGATGTAGTTTTCGATAGGCATTTCAAAAATAGGTGCCGATAGGCATTTCAGATATAGGTGCTATACGCTCTTCAGATATAGTTGCCGATTGGCATTTTAAAAAAAGGTGCCGATAGGCATTTCAGATATAGAAGCCGAAAGGCATTTCAAATATAGGTGCCGATAGGCATTCCAGATATGGTTGCCGATAAGCATTTCAAATATAGGTGCTGATAGGCATTTCAGATGTAGTTTCCGATAGGCATTTCAAAAATAGGTGCCGATAGGCATTTCAGATATAGGTGCCGATAGGCATTTCAGATATAGTTGCCGATTGGCATTTTAAAAATATGTGCCGATAGGCATTTCAGATATAGAAGCCGATAGGCATTTCAAATATAGGTGCCGATTGGCATTCCAGATGTGGTTGCCGATAGGCATTTCAAATATAGGTGCTGGCAGGCATTTCAGATGTAGTTTCCGATAGGCATTTAATAAATTGGTGCCGATAGGCATTTCAAATATAGGTGCCGATAGGCATTTCAGATAAAGTTGCCGATTGGCATTTTAAAAATAGATGCCGATAGGCATTTCAGATATAGAAGCCGATAGTTATTTCAAATATAGGTGTCGATAGGCATTTCAGATATGGTTGCCGATAGGCATTTCAAATATAGGTGCTGATAGGCATTTCAGATGTATTTTCCGATAGGCATTTCAAAAATAGGTGCCGATAGGCATTTCAGATATAGTTGCCGATAGGCATTTCAGATATAGTTGCCGATAAGCATTTTAAAAATAGGTGCCGATAGGCATTTCAGATATAGAAGCCGGTAGGTATTTCAAATATAGGTGTCGATAGGCATTTCAGATATGATTGCCGATAGGCATTTCAAATATAGGTGCTGATAGGCATTTCAGATGTAGTTTCCGATAGGCATTTCAAAAATAGGTGCCGATAGGCATTTCAGATATAGGTGCCGATATGCATTTCAGACATAGTTACCGATTGGCATTTTAAAAATAGGTGCCGATAGGCATTTCAGATATAGAAGCCGATAGGTATTTCTAATATAGGTGTCGATAGGCATTTCAGATATGGTTGCCGATAGGCATTTCAAATATAGGCGCTGATAGGCATTTCAGATGTAGTTTCCGATAGGCATTTCAAAAATAGGTGCCGATAGGCATTTCAGATATAGGTGCCGATAGGCATTTCAGATATAGTTGCCGATTGGCATTTTAAAAATAGGTGCCGATAGGCATTTCAGATATAGAAGCCGATAGGCATTTCAAATATAGGTGCCGATAGGCATTCCAAATATGGTTGCCGATAGGCATTTCAAATATAGGTGCTGATAGGCATTTCAGATGTAGTTTCCGATAGGCATTTCAAAAGTAAGTGCCGATAGGCATTTCAGATATAGGTGCCGATAGGCATTCCAGATATGGTTGCCTATAGGCATTTCAAATATAGGTGCTGATAGGCATTTCAGATGTAGTTTCCGATAGGCAATTAAAAAATTGGTGCCGATAGGCATTTAAGATATAGGTGCCGATAGGCATTTCAGATATAGTTGCCGATTGGCATTTTAAAAATAGGTGCCGATAGGCATTTCAGATATCGAAGCCGATAGGTATTTCAAATATAGGTGTCGATAGGCATTTCAGATATGGTTGCCGATAGGCATTTCAAATATAGGTGCTGATAGGCATTTTAGATGTAGTTTCCGATATGCATTTCAAAAATAGGTGCCGATAGGCATTTCAGATATAGGTGCCGATAGGCATTTCAGATATAGTTTCCGATTGGCATTTTAAAAATAGGTGCCGATAGGCATTTTAGATGTAGTTTCCGATAGGCATTTCAAAAATAGGTGCCGATAGGCATTTCAGATATAGGTGCCGATAGGCATATCAGATATAGTTGCCGATAGGCATTTAAAATATAGGTGCCGTTAGGCATTTCAAATATAGGTGTCGATAGGCATTTCAGATATAAATGCCGAAAGGCATTTCAGATATAGGTGCCGATAGGCATTTCAGACATAGTTGCCAATTGGCATTTTAAAAATAGGTGCCGATAGGCTTTTCAGATATAGAAGCCGATAGGTATTTCAAACATATTTGTCGATAGGCATTTCAGATATGGTTGCTGAGAGGCATTTCAAATATTGGTGCTGATAGGCATTTCAGATGTAGTTTCCGATAGGCATTTCAAAAATAGGTGCCGATAGGCATTTCAGATATAGGTGCCGATAGGCATTACAGATATAGTTGCCGATTGGCATTTTAAAAGTAGGTACCGATAAGCATTTCAGATATAGAAGCCGATAGGCATTTCAAATATAGGTGCCGATAGGCATTCCAGATATGGTTGCCGATAGGCATTTCAAATATAGGTGCTGATAGGCATTTTAGATGTAGTTTCCGACAGGCATTTCAAAAATAGGTGCCGATAGGCATTTCAGATATAGGTGCCGATAGGCATTTCAGATTTAGTTGGCGATTGGCATTTTAAAAATAGGTGCCGATAGGCATTTCAGATATAGAAGCCGATAGGTATTTCAAATATAGGTGTCGATAGGCATTTCAGAAATGGTTGCCGATAGGCATTTCAAATATAGGTGCTGATAGGCATTTCAGATGTAGTTTCCGATAGGCATTTCAAAAATAGGTGCCGATAGGCATTTCAGATATAGTTGCCGATTGGCATTTTAAAAATAGGTGCCGATAGGCATTTCAGATATAGAAGCCGATAGGCATTTCAAATATAGGTGCCGATAGGCATTCCAGATATGGTTGCCGAGAGGCATTTCAAATATTGGTGCTGATAGGCATTTCAGATGTAGTTTCCGATAGGCATTTCAAAAATAGGTGCCGATAGGCATTTCAGATATAGGTGCCGATAGGCATTTCAGATATAGTTGCCAATTGGCATTTTAAAAATAGGTGCCGATAGGCATTTCAGATATAGAAGCCGATAGGCATTTCAAATATAGGTGCCGATAGGCATTCTAGATATGGTTGCCGATAGGCATTTCAAATATAGGAGCAGATAGGCATTTCAGATGTAGTTTCCGAAAGGCATTTCAAAAATAGGTGCCGATAATCATTTCAGATATAGGTGCCGATAGGCATTTCAGATATAGTTGCCGATTGGCATTTTAAAAATAGGTGCCGATAGGCATTTTAGATGTATTTTCCGATAGGCATTTCAAAAATAGGTGCCGATAGGCATTTCAGATATAGGTGCCGATAGGCATATCAGATATAGTTGCCGATAGGCATTTAAAATATAGATGCCGATAGGCATTACAAATATAGGTGTCGATAGGCATTTCAGATATAAATGCCGAAAGGCATTTCAGATGTAGGTGCCGACAGGCATTTGTGATGTGCTTGCCGATAGGCATTTCAAATATAGGTGCCGATATGCATTTCATTTATAGTTACCGGTTGGCATTTAAAATATAGGTGCCGATAGGCATTTCAAATATAAGTGTCGATAGGCATTTCAGATATAAATGCCGAAAGGCGTTTCAGATATAGGTGCCGATAGGCATTTCTGATGTGGTTGCCGATAGGCGTTTCAAATATAGGTGCTGATAGGCATTTCAGATGTAGTTTTCGATAGGCATTTCAAAAATAGGTGCCGATAAGCATTTCAGGTATAGGTGCCGATAGGCATTTCAGATATAGTTGCCGATTGGCATTTTAAAAATAGGTGCCTATAGGCATTTCAGATATAGAAGCCGATAGGCATTTCAAATATAGGTGCCGATGGGCATTCCAGATATGGTTGCCGATAGGCATTTCAAGTATAGGTGCTGATAGGCATTTCAGATGTAGTTTCCGATAGGCATTTCAAAAATAGGTGCCGATAGGCATTTCAGATATAGGTGCCGATAGGCATTTCAGATATAGTTGCCGATTGGCATTTTAAAAATAGGTGCCGATAGGTATTTCAGATATAGAAGCCGATAGGCATTTCAAATATAGGTGCCGATAGGCATTCCAGTGTGATGGAATTTTCTTTTTATTAAAATTTTAAACACTTGAAGAGTGATTGGAAAAATTATCTCCTCTCACGGTTTACAAAAAGAAAGAATTGCGGGTGTTAGCCAGGCAATTTCCAACACATCAAAAAAAATACATTGGACGGTTAATATGTCCAAAGTATATAAAAAATTTATACAGTGGATTCCTTGTGCGGGTTCCTTTAATCGGGTTAGTAATGGCAATATTGTCCAGTCGGTATGTTTGTATGAATCAAATGAATTTCAAAAAAATTATAACAACAGAGATTTATTAAAATTTCTCTCTTAACATTGGATTGGTACATTTATAGATACTGGAACTATGTTATTATATTAAGTAGGGGAAAAATTTTGTACTCTTTATACCTGTGCGTCATCACCAGTTTAAATCAAATGTTACACAATTATCTTTAAATTTTATGATTCAGTTATAATACGTTCATGAAGTTAAATCAATTATATGTAATAGAATTTTTTATATTTTATTATCCAAACAAGTTTTTTTTTTTTTTTTTTATACAAGTCGAAGAAAAGGAGTAGTCAAAATCGTCAAAGTCAAAACGCCTCTATGGAAAAATGAAGTTAGGTATTAGTATGGAACCGAAAGTCACATAACATTTCATCTTATATATATGTATTATTTTAATTAAGTTGTAAATTGTTAAAGGTTAGTATGGAACCGTAATTGAGGTATTATTATTTTAGTAATGAGATAAATGCGACGAGGAGACTACTGTCCAATGTCGAAAATATTAATATTATTTATGTCCTGGAAAGAATTACGTCAAGTGAAGCAAAATTTTTATATTTTATGAACGTATTGCAACCAAAATCAATATAACTATCTCGGAATAACCAGTTATTAATTTTGAACTATGAAAGACAATAACAATAAAAAAATTAATGAATGCAATATAAATACACTGTACCATAGAGGATCAAACTATCACCTCAATGATCTGATGATGACACCACATAATTTCATAAACCGCGTGACTAAATTTAATTCCAATAATCTAGCAAATGCTTAAAAAAAAAATAATAATTGATATTATGAAGTAGATAATTCATCATTAAAAGCAAACATGAAATTACGATTACGACATTTTAAAATGAAAAAAAACTTTCATCTGCTGCGTTACTATATTAAGTCGCTTCCGGTCACATGGATGTTATCCTGTTCAATCTCCAATTTTAATGGATCATGAAACCAATTCATTCAAAGTTATATCTTAATTTATTATGACGATCCCTCAATGGATGGTCATCTTTATTTTCATATTATCTTTAAATTTAAATAATAAAATAGATTTATTATCTAATTTTGCAAAACGTGGTAAACTCGTATTCTTAACCTAAAATTCTATACTTAATTCGAGCATGCACTTACTTGGAACTAGAATTTATCACTACGAACTTAATTCTAATTCATTTTTATTAACTTAACTAAATTTCTTAAATTTAATATTTGCAAATGGTTTACTTATCTTGGATTGTTTTCATAGAAGTAGACGTTGTGACATCGATGGTCTATGGAATTCAGGACCGATGAACGCAACGCCGAGCATCTGTGGCCGTTCTCGCAAAAAACAGAATACTGAATTTGCATTTCCGATAAATGCCAATTTTAGGAAATTATAATAAAAAACGCGCCGACGCAATAAATCAGATGAATAAACACTACAGTGTGTAAATGACTATAGGTAATCACAGATGGCGTGAGAAAGTTATTCCACGACACCAGATATGGTTGCCGATAGGCGTTTCAAATATAGGTGCTGATAGGCATTTCAGATGTAGTTTCCGATAGGCATTTCAAAAATTAATGCCGATAGGCATTTCAGATATAGGTGCCGATAGGCATTTCAGATATAGTTGTCGATTGGCATTTTAAAAATAGGTGCCGATAGGCTTTTCAGATATAGAAGCCGATAGGTATTTCAAATATAGGTGTCGATAGGCATTTCAGATATGGTTGCCGATAGGCATTTCAAATATTGGTGCTGATAGGCATTGCAGATGTAGTTTCCGATAGGCATTTCAAAAATAGGTGCCGATAGGCATTTCAGATATAGGTGCCGATAGGCATTACAGATATAGTTGCCGATTGGCATTTTAAAAATAGGTGCCGATAGGCATTTCAGATATAGAAGCCGATAGGCATTTCAAATATAGGTGCCGATAGGCATTCCAGATATGGTTGCCGATAGGCATTTCAAATATAGGTGCTGATAGGCATTTCAAATATAGGTGCTGATAGGCATTTCAGATGTAGTTTCCGATAGGCATTTCAAAAATAGGTACCAATAGGCATTTCAGATATAGGTGCCGATAGGCATTTCAGATATAGTTGCCAATATGCATTTTAAAAATAGGTGTCGATAGGCAATTCAGATATAGAAGCCGATAGGCATTTCAAATATAGGTGCCGATAGGCATTCCAGATATGGTTGCCGATAGGCATTTCAAGTATAGGTGCTGATAAGCATTTCAGATGTAGTTTCCGATAGGCATTTCAAAAATAGGTGCCGATAGGCATTTCAGATATAGGTGCCGATAGGCATTTCAGATATAGTTGCCGATTGGCATTTTAAAAATAGGTGCCGATAGGCATTTCAGATATAGAAGCCGATAGGTATTTCAAATATAGGTGTCGATAGGCATTTCAGATATGGTTGCCGATAGGCATTTCAAATATATGTGCCGATAGCCATTTCAGATATAGGTGCCGATAGGCATTTCAGATATAGTTGCCAATTGCCATTTTAAAAATAGGTGCCGATAGGCATTTTAGATGTAGTTTCCGATAGGCATTTCAAAAATAGGTGCCGATAGGTATTTCAGATATAGGTGCCGATAGGCATATCAGATATAGTTGCCGATAGGCATTTAAAATATAGGTGCCGATAACCATTTCAAATATAGGTGTCGATAGGCATTTCAGATATAAATGCCGAAAGGCATTTCAGATATAGGTGCCGATAGGCATTTCTGATGTGGTTGCCGATAGGCGTTTCAAATATAGGTGCTGATAGGCATTTCAGATGTAGTTTTCGATAGGCATTTCAAAAATAGGTGCCGATAAGCATTTCAGGTATAGGTGCCGATAGGCATTTCAGATATAGAAGCCGATAGGCATTTCAAATATAGGTGCCGATGGGCATTCCAGATATGGTTGCCGATAGGCATTTCAAGTATAGGTGCTGATAGGCATTTCAGATGTAGTTTCCGATAGGCATTTCAAAAATAGGTGCCGATAGGCATTTCAGATATGGGTGCCGATAGGCATTTCAGATATAGTTGCCGATTGGCATTTTAAAAATAGGTGCCGATAGGCATTTCAGATATAGAAGCCGATAGGCATTTCAAATATAGGTGCCGATAGGCATTCCAGATATGGTTGCCGATAGGCATTTCAAATATTGGTGCTGATAGGCATTGCAGATGTAGTTTCCGATAGGCATTTCAAAAATAGGTGCCGATAGGCATTTCAGATATAGGTGCCGATAGGCATTACAGATATAGTTGCCGATTGGCATTTTAAAAATAGGTGCCGATAGGCATTTCAGATATAGAAGCCGATAGGCATTTCAAATATAGGTGCCGTTAGGCATTCCAGATATGGTTGCCGATAGGCATTTCAAATATAGGTGCTGATAGGCATTTCAAATATAGGTGCTGATAGACATTTCAAATGTAGTTTCCGATAGGCATTTCAAAAATCGGTGCCGATAGGCATTTCAGATATAGGTGCCGATTGGCATTTCAGATATAGTTGCCGATTGGCATTTTAAAAATAGGTGCCGATAGGCATTTCAGATATAGAAGCCGATAGGCATTTCAAATATAGGTGCCGATAGGCATTCCAGATATGGTTGCCGATAGGCATTTCAAATATAGGTGCTGATAGGCATTTCAGATGTAGTTTCCGATAGCCATTTCAAAAATAGGTGCCGATAGGCATTTCAGATATAGGTGCCGATAGGCATTTCAGATATAGAAGCCGATAGGCATTTCAAAATAAATATAGGTTCCGATAAGCATTCCAGATATGGTTGACGATAGGCATTTCAAATATAGGTGCTGATAGGCATTTCAGATGTAGTTGCCGATAGGCATTTCAAAAATTGGTGCCGATAGGCATTCCAGATATAGGTGCCGATAGGCATTTCAGATATAGTTGCCGATTGGCATTCTAAAATAGGTGCCGATAGGCATTTCAGATATAAAAGCCGATAGGTATTTCAAATATAGGTGTCGATAGGCATTTCAGATATGGTTGCCGATAGGCATTTCAAATATAAGTGCTGATAGGCATTTCAGACGTAGTTTCCGATAGGCATTTCAAAAAAAGGTGCCGATAGGCATTTTAGATATAGGTGCCGATAGGCATTTCAGATATAGTTGCCGATTGGCATTTTAAAATTAGGTGTCGATAGGCATTTCAGATATAGAAGCCGATAGGCATTTCAAATATAGGTGCCGATAGGCATTCCAGATATGGTTGCCGATAGGCATTTCAAATATAGGTGCTGATAGGCATTCCAGATGTTGTTTCCGATAGGCATTTCAAAAATTGGTGCCGATAGGCATTTCAAATATAGGTGCTGATAGGCATTTCAGATGTAGTTTCCGATAGGCATTTAAAAAATAGGTGCCGATAGGCATTTCAGATAAAGGTGCCGATAGGCATTTCAGATGTAGTTGCCAATTGGCATTTTAAAAATAGGTGCCGATAGGCATTTCAGATATGTTTGCCGATAGGCATTTCAAATATAGGTGCTGATAGGCATTTCAGATGTAGTTTCCGACAGGCATTTCAAAAATAGGTGCCGATAGGTATTTCAGATATAAGGTGCCGATAGGCATATCAGATATAGTTGCCGATAGGCATTTAAAATATAGGTGCCGATAGGCATTTCAAATATAGGTGTCGATAGGCATTTCAGATATAAATGCCGAAAGGCATTTCAGATATAGGTGCCGATAGGCATTTCTGATGTGGTTGCCGATAGGCGTTTCAAATATAGGTGCTGATAGGCATTTCAGATGTAGTTTTCGATAGGCATTTCAAAAATAGGTGCCGATAAGCATTTCAGGTATAGGTGCCGATAGGCATTTCAGATATAGTTGCCGATTGGCATTTTAAAAATAGGTGCCGATAGGCATTTCAGATATAGAAGCCGATAGGCATTTCAAATATAGGTGCCGATAGGCATTCCAGATATAGTTGCCGATAGGCATTTCAAGTATAGGTGCTGATAGGCACTTGAGATGTAGTTTCCGATTGGCATTTCAAAAATAGGTGCCGATAGGCATTTTAGATATAGGTGCCGATAGGCATTTCAGATATAGTTGCCGATTGGCATTTTAAGAATAGGTGCCGATAGGCATTTCAGATATAGAAGCCGATAGGCATTTCAAATATAGGTGCCGATAGGCATTCCAGATATGGTTGCCGATAGGCATTTCAAATATAGGTGCTGATAGGCATTTCAGATGTAGTTTCCGATAGGCATTTCAAAATTATTGCCGATAGGCATTTCAGATATAGGTGCCGATAGGCATTTTAGATATAGTTGTCGATTTGCATTTTAAAAATAGGTGCCGATAGGCTTTTCAGATATAGAAGTCGATAGGTATTTCAAATATAGGTGTCGATAGGCATTTCAGATATGGTTGCCGATAGGCATTTCAAATATTGGTGCTGATAGGCATTGCAGATGTAGTTTCCGATAGGCATTTCAAAAATAGGTGCCGATAGGCATTTCAGATATAGGTGCCGATAGGCATTACAGATATAGTTGCCGATTGGCATTTTAAAAATAGGTGCCGATAGGCATTTCAGATATAGAAGCCGATAGGCATTTCAAATATAGGTGCCGATAGGCATTCCAGATATGGTTGCCGATAGGCATTTCAAATATAGGTGCTGATAGGCATTTCAAATGTAGTTTCCGATAGGCATTTCTAAAATAGGTGCCGATAGGCATTTCAGATATAGGTGCCGATTGGCATTTCAGATATAGTTGCCGATTGGCATTTTAAAAATAGGTGTTGATAGGCATTTCAGATATAGAAGCCGATAGGCATTTCAAATATAGGTGCCGATAGGCATTCCAGATATGGTTGCCGATAGGCATTTCTAATATAGGTGCTGATAGGCATTTCAGATGTAGTTTCCGATAGGCATTTCAAAAATAGGTGCCGATAGGTATTTCAGATATAAGGTGCCGATAGGCATATCAGATATAGTTGCCGATAGGCATTTAAAATATAGGTGCCGATAGGCATTTCAAATATAGGTGTCGATAGGCATTTCAGATATAAATGCCGAAAGGCATTTCAGATATAGGTGCCGATAGGCATTTCTGATGTGGTTGCCGATAGGCGTTTCAAATATAGGTGCTGATAGGCATTTCAGATGTAGTTTTCGATAGGCATTTCAAAAATAGGTGCCGATAAGCATTTCAGGTATAGGTGCCGATAGGCATTTCAGATATAGTTGCCGATTGGCATTTTAAAAATAGGTGCCGATAGGCATTTCAGATATAGAAGCCGATAGGCATTTCAAATATAGGTGCCGATAGGCATTCCAGATATAGTTGCCGATAGGCATTTCAAGTATAGGTGCTGATAGGCACTTCAGATGTAGTTTCCGATTGGCATTTCAAAAATAGGTGCCGATAGGCATTTTAGATATAGGTGCCGATAGGCATTTCAGATATAGTTGCCGATTGGCATTTTAAAAATAGGTGCCGATAGGCATTTCAGATATAGAAGCCGATAGGCATTTCAAATATAGGTGCCGATAGGCATTCCAGATATGGTTGCCAATAGGCATTTCAAATATAGGTGCTGATAGGCATTTCAGATGTAGTTTCCGATAGGCATTTCAAAAATTATTGCCGATAGGCATTTCAGATATAGGTGCCGATAGGCATTTTAGATATAGTTGTCGATTTGCATTTTAAAAATAGGTGCCGATAGGCTTTTCAGATATAGAAGTCGATAGGTATTTCAAATATAGGTGTCGATAGGCATTTCAGATATGGTTGCCGATAGGCATTTCAAATATTGGTGCTGATAGGCATTGCAGATGTAGTTTCCGATAGGCATTTCAAAAATAGGTGCCGATAGGCATTTCAGATATAGGTGCCGATAGGCATTACAGATATAGTTGCCGATTGGCATTTTAAAAATAGGTGCCGATAGGCATTTCAGATATAGAAGCCGATAGGCATTTCAAATATAGGTGCCGATAGGCATTCCAGATATGGTTGCCAATAGGCATTTCAAATATAGGTGCTGATAGGCATTTCAAATGTAGTTTCCGATAGGCATTTCTAAAATAGGTGCCGATAGGCATTTCAGATATAGGTGCCGATTGGCATTTCAGATATAGTTGCCGATTGGCATTTTAAAAATAGGTGCCGATAGGCATTTCAGATATAGAAGCCGATAGGCATTTCAAATATAGGTGCCGATAGGCATTCCAGATATGGTTGCCGATAGGCATTTCTAATATAGGTGCTGATAGGCATTTCAGATGTAGTTTCCGATAGGCATTTCAAAAATAGGTGCCGATAGGCATTTCAGATATAGGTGCCGATAGGCATTTCAGATATAGAAGCCGATAGGCATTTCAAATATAGGTGCCGATAAGCATTCCAGATATGGTTGCCGATAGGCATTTCAAATATAGGTGCTGATAGGCATTTCAGATGTAGTTGCCGATAGGCATTTCAAAAATTGGTGCCGATAGGCATTCCAGATATAGGTGCCGATAGGCATTTCAGATATAGTTGCCGATTGGCATTCTAAATATAGGTGCCGATAGGCATTTCAGATATAAAAGCCGATAGGTATTTCAAATATAGGGGTCGATAGGCATTTCAGATATTGTTGCCGATAGGCATTTCAAATATAGGTGCTGATAGGCATTTTAGTTATAGGTGCCGATAGGCATTTCAGATATAGTTGCCGATTGGCATTTTAAAAATAGGTGCCGATAGGCATTTTAGATGTAGTTTAAGATAGGCATTTCAAAAATAGGTGCCGATAGGCATTTCAGATATAGGTGCCGATATGCATATCAGATATAGTTGCCGATAGGCAGTTAAAATATAGGTGCCGATAGGCATTTCAAAAATAGGTGTCGATAGGCATTTCAGATATAAATGCCGAAAGGCATTTCAGATATAGGTGCTGATAGGCATATCTGATGTGGTTGCCGATAGGCATTCTAAATATATGTGCTGATAGGCATTTCAGATGTAGTCTTCGATAGGCATTTCAAAAATAGGTGCCGATAGGCATTTTAGAGATAGGTGCCGATAGGCATTTCAGATATAGTTGCCGATTGGCATTTTAAAAATAGGTGTCGATAGGCATTTCAGATATAGAAGCCGATAGGCATTTCAAATATAGGTGCCGATAGGCATTCCAGATATAGTTGCCGATAGGCATTTCAAGTATAGGTGCTGATAGGCACTTCAGATGTAGTTTCCGATTGGCATTTCAAAAATAGGTGCCGATAGGCATTTTAGATATAGGTGCCGATAGGCATTTCAGATATAGTTGCCGATTGGCATTTTAAAAATAGGTGCCGATAGGCATTTCAGATATAGAAGCCGATAGGCATTTCAAATATAGGTGCCGATAGGCATTCCAGATATGGTTGCCGATAGGCATTTCAAATATAGGTGCTGATAGGCATTTCAGATGTAGTTTCCGATAGGCATTTCAAAAATTATTGCCGATAGGCATTTCAGATATAGGTGCCGATAGGCATTTTAGATATAGTTGTCGATTTGCATTTTAAAAATAGGTGCCGATAGGCTTTTCAGATATAGAAGTCGATAGGTATTTCAAATATAGGTGTCGATAGGCATTTCAGATATGGTTGCCGATAGGCATTTCAAATATTGGTGCTGATAGGCATTGCAGATGTAGTTTCCGATAGGCATTTCAAAAATAGGTGCCGATAGGCATTTTAGATATAGGTGCCGATAGGCATTACAGATATAGTTGCCGATTGGCATTTTAAAAATAGGTGCCGATAGGCATTTCAGATATAGAAGCCGATAGGCATTTCAAATATAGGTGCCGATAGGCATTCCAGATATGGTTGCCGATAGGCATTTCAAATATAGGTGCTGATAGGCATTTCAAATGTAGTTTCCGATAGGCATTTCTAAAATAGGTGCCGATAGGCATTTCAGATATAGGTGCCGATTGGCATTTCAGATATAGTTGCCGATTGGCATTTTAAAAATAGGTGCCGATAGGCATTTCAGATATAGAAGCCGATAGGCATTTCAAATATAGGTGCCGATAGGCATTCCAGATATGGTTGCCGATAGGCATTTCTAATATAGGTGCTGATAGGCATTTCAGATGTAGTTTCCGATAGGCATTTCAAAAATAGGTGCCGATAGGCATTTCAGATATAGGTGCCGATAGGCATTTCAGATATAGAAGCCGATAGGCATTTCAAATATAGGTGCCGATAAGCATTCCAGATATGGTTGCCGATAGGCATTTCAAATATAGGTGCTGATAGGCATTTCAGATGTAGTTGCCGATAGGCATTTCAAAAATTGGTGCCGATAGGCATTCCAGATATAGGTGCCGATAGGCATTTCAGATATAGTTGCCGATTGGCATTCTAAATATAGGTGCCGATAGGCATTTCAGATATAAAAGCCGATAGGTATTTCAAATATAGGGGTCGATAGGCATTTCAGATATTGTTGCCGATAGGCATTTCAAATATAGGTGCTGATAGGCATTTTAGTTATAGGTGCCGATAGGCATTTCAGATATAGTTGCCGATTGGCATTTTAAAAATAGGTGCCGATAGGCATTTTAGATGTAGTTTAAGATAGGCATTTCAAAAATAGGTGCCGATAGGCATTTCAGATATAGGTGCCGATATGCATATCAGATATAGTTGCCGATAGGCAGTTAAAATATAGGTGCCGATAGGCATTTCAAATATAGGTGTCGATAGGCATTTCAGATATAAATGCCGAAAGGCATTTCAGATATAGGTGCTGATAGGCATATCTGATGTGGTTGCCGATAGGCATTCTAAATATATGTGCTGATAGGCATTTCAGATGTAGTCTTCGATAGGCATTTCAAAAATAGGTGCCGATAGGCATTTTAGATATAGGTGCCGATAGGCATTTCAGATATAGTTGCCGATTGGCATTTTAAAAATAGGTGTCGATAGGCATTTCAGATATAGAAGCCGATAGGCATTTCAAATATAGGTGCCGATAGGCATTCCAGATATGGTTGCCGATAGGCATTTCAAATATAGGTGCTGATAGGCATTCCAGATGTAGTTTCAGATAGGCATTTCAAAAATTGGTGCCGATAGGCATTTCAGATATAGGCGCCGATATGCATTTCAGATATAGTTGCCGATTGGCATTTTAAAAATAGGTGCTGATAGGCATTTCAGATATAGAAGCCGATAGGTATTTCTAATATAGGTGTCGATAGGTATTTCAGATATGATTGCCGATAGGCATTTCAAATATAGGTGCCGATAGGCATTTCAGATATAGTTGCCGATTGGCATTTTAAAAATCGGTGCCGATAGGCATTTTAAATGAAGTTTCCGATAGGCATTTCAAAAATAGGTACCGATAGGCATTTCAGATATAGGTGCCGATAGGCATATCAGATATAGTTGCCGATAGGCATTTAAAATATAGGTGCCGATAGGCATTTCAGATATAAATGCCGAAAGGCATTTTAGATATAGGTGCCGATAGGCATTTCAGATATAGCTGCCGATTAGCATTTAAAAAATAGGTGCCGATAGGCATTTCAGATATAGAAGCCGATAGGCATTTCAAATATAGGTGCCGATTGGCATTCCAGATATGGTTGCCGATAGGCATTTCAAATATAGGTGCTGACAGGCATTTCAGATGTAGTTTCCGATAGGCATTTCAAAAATTGGTGCCGATAGGCATTTCAGATATAGGTGCCGATAGGCATTTCAGATATAGTTGCCGATTGGCATTTTAAAAATAGGTGCCGATAGGCATTTCAGATATAGAAGCCGATAGGCATTTCAAAAATATAGGTGCCGATAAGCATTCCAGATATGGTTGCCGATAGGCATTTCAAATATAGGTGCTGATAGGCATTTCAGATGTAGTTTCCGATAGGCATTTCAAAAATTGGTGCCGATAGGCATTTCAGATATAGGTGCCGATAGGCATTTCAGATATAGTTGCCGATTGGCATTTTAAAAATAGGTGCCGATAGGCATTTTAGATATAGAAGCTGATAGGCATTTCAAATATAGGTGCCGATAGACATTCCAGATATGGTTGCCGATAGGCATTTCAAATATAGGTGCTGATAGGCATTTCAGATGTAGTTTCCGATAGGCATTTCAAAAATTGGTGCCGATAGGCATTTCAGATATAGGTGCCGATAGGCATTTCAGATATAGTTGCCGATTGGCATTTTAAAAATAGGTGCCGATAGGCATTTCAGATATAGAAGCCGATAGGTATTTCAAATATAGGTGTCGATAGGCATTTCAGATATGGTTGCCGATAGGCATTTCAAATATAGGTGCTGATAGGCATTTCAGATGTAGTTTCCGTTGCGCATTTCAAAAATAAGTGCCGATAGGCATTTCAGATATAGGTGCCGATAGGCATTTCAGATATAGTTGACGATTGGCATTTTAAAAATAGGTGTCGATAGGCATTTCAGATATAGAAGCCGATAGGCATTTCAAATATAGGTGCCGATAGGCATTCCAAATATGGTTGCCGATAGGCATTTTAAATATAGGTGCTGATAGGCATTCCATATGTAGTTTCCGATAGGCATTTCAAAAATTGGTGCCGATAGGCACTTCAGATATAGGTGCCGATAGGCATTTCAGATATAGAAGCCGATAGGTATTTCAAATATAGGTGTCGATAGGCATTTTAGATATGGTTGCCGATAGGCATTTCAAATATAGGTGCTGATAGGCATTTCAGATGTAGTTTCCGACAGGCATTTCAAAAACTGGTGCCGATAGGCATTTCAGATATAGGTGCCGATAGGCATTTCAGATATAGTTGCCGATTGGCATTTTAAAAATAGGTGCCGATAGACATTTCAGATATAGAAGCCGATAGGCATTTAAAATATAAGTGCCGATAGGCATTCCAGAAATGGTTGCCGATAGGCATTTCAAATATAGGTGCTGATAGGCATTTCAGATGTAGTTTCCGATAGGCATTTCAAAAATAGGTGCCGATAGGCATTTCAGATATAGGTGCCGATAGGCATTTCAGATATAGTTGCCAATTGGCATTTTGTAAAATAGGTGCCGATCGGCATTTCAGATATAGAAGCCGATAGGCATTTCAAATATAGGTGCCGATAGGCATTTCAGATATGGTTGCCGATAGGCATTTCAAATATAGGTGCTGATAGGCATTTTAGATGTAGTTTCCGATAGGCATTTCAAAAATTGATGCCGATAGGCATGTCAGATATAGGTGCCGATAGGCATTTCAGATATAGTTGCCGATTGGCATTTTAAAAACAGGTGCCGATAGGTATTTCAGATATAGAGACCGATAGGTATTTCAAATATAGGTGGCGATAGGCATTTCAGATATGGTTGCCGATAGGCATTTCAAATATAGGAGCAGATAGGCATTTCAGATGTAGTTTCCGAAAGGCATTTCAAAAATAGGTGCCGATAGGCATTTCAGATATAGGTGCCGATAGGCATTTCGGATATAGTTGCCGATTGGCATTTTAAAAATAGGTGCCGATAGGCATTTCAGTTATAGAAGCCGATAGGCATTTCAAATATAGGTGCTGATAGGCATTCCAGATATGGTTGCCGATAGGCATTTCAAATATAGGTGTTGATAGGCATTTCAGATGTAGTTTCCGATAGGCATTTCAAAAATAGGTGCCGATAGGCATTTCAGATATAGGTGCCGATAAGCATTTCAGATATAGTTGCCATTTGGCATTTTAAAAATAGTTGCCGATAGGCATTTTAGTTATAGAAGCCGATAGGGATTTCAAATATAGGTGCCGATAGGCATTCCAGATATGGTTGCCGATAGGCATTTCAAATATAGGTGCTGATAGGCATTCCAGATGTAGTTTCTGATAGGCATTTCAAAAATAGGTACCGATAGGCATTTCAGATATAGGTGCCGATAGGCATTTCAGATATAGTTGCCGATTGGCATTTTAAAGATAGGTGCCGATAGTCATTTCAGATATAGAAGCCGATAGGCATTTCAAATATAGGTGCCGATAGGCATTCCAGATATGGTTGCCGATAGGCATTTCAAACATAAGTGCTGATAGGCATTTCAGATGTAGTTTCCGATAGGCATTTCAAAAATAGGTACCGATAGGCATTTCAGATATAGGTGCCGATAGGCATTTCAGATACAGTTGCCAATTGGCATTTTAAAAATAGGTGTCGATAGGCATTTCAGATATAGAAGCCGATAGGCATTTCATATATAGGTGCCGATAGGCATTCCAGATATGGTTGCCGATAGGCATTTCAAATATAGGTGCTGATAGGCATTTCAGATGTAGTTTCCGATAGGCATTTCAAAAATAGGTGCCGATAGGCATTTCAGATACAGTTGCCAATTGGCATTTTAAAAATAGGTGTCGATAGGCATTTCAGATATAGAAGCCGATAGGCATTTCATATATAGGTGCCGATAGGCATTCCAGATATGGTTGCCAATAGGCATTTCAAATATAGGTTCTGATAGGCATTTCAGATGTAGTTTCCGATAGGAATTTCAAAAATAGGTGCCGATAGGCATTTCAGATACAGGTGCCGATAGGCATTTCAGATATAGTTGCCATTTGGCATTTTAAAAATAGTTGCCGATAGACATTTTAGATATAGAAGCCGATAGGCATTTCAAATATAGGTGCCGATAGGCATTCCAGATATGGTTGCCGATAGGCATTTCAAACATAAGTGCTGATAGGCATTTCAGATGTAGTTTCCGATAGGCATTTCAAAAATAGGTACCGATAGGCATTTCAGATATAGGTGCCGATAGGCATTTCAGATATGGTTGCCGATAGGCATTTCAAATATTGGTGCTGATAGGCATTGCAGATGTAGTTTCCGATAAGCATTTCAAAAATTGGTGCCGATAGGCATTCCAGATATAGGTGCCGATAGGCATTTCAGATATAGTTGCCGATTTGCATTTTAAAAACAGGTGCCGATAGGCATTTTAAATATAGAAGCCGATAGGTATTTCAAATATAGGTGTCGATAGGCATTTCAGATATGGTTGCCGATAGGCATTTCAAATATAGGAGCAGATAGGCGTTTCAGATGTAGTTTCCGAAAGGCATTTTAAAAATAGGTGCCGATAGGCATTTCAGATATAGTTGCCGATTAGCATTTTAAAAATAGGTGCCGATAGGCATTTCAGATATAGTTGCCGATTGGCATTTTAAAAATAGGTGCCGATAGGCATTTCAGATATAGAAGCCGATAGGCATTTCAAATATAGGTGCCGATAGGCATTCCAGATATGGTTGCCGATAGATATTTCAAATATAGGTGCTGATAGGCATTTCAGATGTAGTTTCCGATAGGCATTTCAAAAATAGGTGTCGATAGGCATTTCAGATATAGGTGTCGATAGGCATTTCAGATATAAGTGTCGATAGGCATTTCAGATATAGGTGTCGATAGGCATTTCAGATATAGGTGTCGATAGGCATTTCAGATATAGGTGTCGATAGGCATTTCAGATATAGGTGTCGATAGGCATTTCAGATATAGGTGTCGATAGGCATTTCAGATATAGGTGTCGATAGGCATTTCAGATATAGGTGCCGATAGGCATTTCAGATATAGTTGCCGATTGGCATTTAAAAATAGGTGCCGATAGGCATTTCAGATATAGAAGCCGATAGGCATTTCAAATATAGGTGCCGATAGGCATTCCAGATATGGTTGCCGATAGGCATTTCAAATATAGGTGCTGATAGGCATTTTAGATGTAGTTTCCGATAGGCATTTCAAAAATAGGTGTCGATAGGCATTTCAGATATAGGTGTCGATAGGCATTTCAGATATAGGTGTCGATAGGCATTTCAGATATAGGTGTCGATAGGCATTTCAGATATAGGTGTCGATAGGCATTTCAGATATAGGTGTCGATAGGCATTTCAGATATAGGTGTCGATAGGCATTTCAGATATAGGTGCCGATAGGCATTTCAGTTATAGTTGCCGATTGGCATTTTAAAAATAGGTGCCGATAGGCATTTCAGATATAGAAGCCGATAGGCATTTCAAATATAGGTGCAGATAGGCATTCCAGATATGGTTGCCGATAGGCATTTCAAATATAGGTGCTGATAGGCATTTCAGATGTAGTTTCCGATAGGCACTTCAAAAATAGGTGTCGATAGGCATTTCAGATATAGGTGTCGATAGGCATTTCAGATATAGGTGTCGATAGGCATTTCAGATATAGGTGTCGATAGGCATTTCAGATATAGGTGTCGATAGGCATTTCAGATATAGGTGCCGATAGGCATTTCAGATATAGTTGCCGATTGGCATTTTAAAAATAGGTGCCGATAGGCATTTCAGATATAGAAGCCGATAGGCATTTCAAATATAGGTGCCGATAGGCATTCCAGATATGGTTGCCGATAGGCATTTCAAATATAGGTGCTGATAGGCATTTCAGATGAAGTTTCCGATAGGCATTTCAGATATAGGTGTCGATAGGCATTTCAGATATAGGTGTCGATAGGCATTTCAGAAATAGGTGTCGATAGGCATTTCAGATATAGGTGTCGATAGGCATTTCAGATATAGGTGTCGATAGGCATTTCAGATATAGGTGTCGATAGGCATTTCAGATATAGGTGTCGATAGGCATTTCAGATATAGGTGTCGATAGGCATTTCAGATATAAGTGCCGATAGGCATTTCAGATATAGGTGCCGATAGGCATTTCAGATATAGTTGCCGATTGGCATTTTAAAAATAGGTGCCGATAGGCATTTCAGATATAGAAGCCGATAGGCATTTCAAATATAGGTGCCGATAGGCATTCCAGATATGGTTGCCGATAGGCATTTCAAATATAGGTGCTGATAGGCATTTCAGATGTAGTTTCCGATAGGCATTTCAAAAATAGGTGTCGATAGGCATTTCAGATATAGGTGTCGATAGGCATTTCAGATATAGGTGTCGATAGGCATTTCAGATATAGGTGTCGATAGGCATTTCAGATATAGGTGTCGATAGGCATTTCAGATATAGGTGTCGATAGGCATTTCAGATATAAGTGCCGATAGGCATTGCAGATATAGTTGCCGATTGGCATTTTAAAAATAGGTGCCGATAGGCATTTCAGATATAGAAGCCGATAGGCATTTCAAATATAGGTGCCGATAGGCATTCCAGATATGGTTGCCGATAGGCATTTCAAATATAGGTGCTGATAGGCATTTCAGATGTAGTCTCCGATAGGCATTTCAAAAATAGGTGTCGATAGGCATTTCAGATATAGGTGTCGATAGGCATTTCAGATATAGGTGTCGATAGGCATTTCAGATATAGGTGTCGATAGGCATTTCAAATATAGGTGTCGATAGGCATTTCAGATATAGGTGTCGATAGGCATTTCAGATATAAGTGTCGATAGGCATTTCAGATATAGGTGTCGATAAGCATTTCAGATATAGGTGCCGATAGGCATTTCAGATATAGTTGCCGATTGGCATTTTAAAAATAGGTGCCGATAGGCATTTCAGATATAGAAGCCGATAGGCATTTCAAATATAGGTGCCGATAGGCATTCCAGATATGGTTGCCGATAGGCATTTCAAATATAGGTGCTGATAGGCATTTCAGATGTAGTTTCCGATAGGCATTTCAAAAATAGGTGTCGATAGGCATTTCAGATATAGGTGTCGATAGGCATTTCAGATATAGGTGTCGATAGGCATTTCAGATATAGGTGTCGATAGGCATTTCAGATATAGGTGTCGATAGGCATTTCAGATATAGGTGTCGATAGGCATTTCAGATATAGGTGTCGATAGGCATTTCAGAAATAGGTGTCGATTGGCATTTCAGATATAGGTGTCGATAGGCATTTCAGATATAGGTGCCGATAGGCATTTCAGATATAGTTACCGATTGGCATTTTAAAAATAGGTGCCGATAGGCATTTCAGATATAGAAGCCGATAGGCATTTCAAATATAGGTGCCGATAGGCATTCCAGATATGGTTGCCGATAGGCATTTCAAATATAGGTGCTGATAGGCATTTCAGATGTAGTTTCCGATAGGCATTTCAAAAATAGGTGTCGATAGGCATTTCAGATATAGGTGTCGATAGGCATTTCAGATATAGGTGTCGATAGGCATTTCAGATATAGGTGCCGATAGGCATTTCAGATATAGTTGCCGATTGGCATTTTTAAAATAGGTGCCGATAGGCATTTCAGATATAGAAGCCGATAGGCATTTCAAATAGAGGTGCCGATAGGCATTCCAGATATGGTTGCCGATAGGCATTTCAAATATAGGTGCTGATAGGCATTTCAGATGTAGTTTCCGATAGGCATTTCAAAAATAGGTATCGATAGGCATTTCAGATATAGGTGTCGATAGGCATTTCAGATATAGGTGTCGATAGGCATTTCAGATATAGGTGTCGATAGGCATTTCAGATATAGGTGTCGATAGGCATTTCAGATATAGGTATCGATAGGCATTTCAGATATAGGTGTCGATAGGCATTTCAGATATAGGTGTCGATAGGCATTTCAGATATAGGTGTCGATAGGCATTTCAGATATAGGTGCCGATAGGCATTTCAGATATAGTTGCCGATTGGCATTTTAAAAATAGGTGCCGATAGGCATTTCAGATATAGAAGCCGATAGGCATTTCAAATATATGTGCCGATAGGCATTCCAGATATGGTTGCCGATAGGCATTTCAAGTATAGGTGCTGATAGGCATTTCAGATGTAGTTTCCGATAGGCATTTCAAAAATAGGTGTCGATAGGCATTTCAGATATAGGTGTCGATAGGCATTTCAGATATAGGTGTCGATAGGCATTTCAGATATAGGTGTCGATAGGCATTTCAGATATAGGTGTCGATAGGCATTTCAGATATAGGTGTCGATAGGCATTTCAGATATAGGTGTCGATAGGCATTTCAGATATAGGTGTCGATAGGCATTTCAGATATAGGTGTCGATAGGCATTTCAGATGTAGTTTCCGATAGGCATTTCAAAAATAGGTGTCGATAGGCATTTCAGATATAGGTGTCGATAGGCATTTCAGATATAGGTGCCGATAGGCATTTCAGATATAGTTGCCGATTGGCATTTTAAAAATAGGTGCCGATAGGCATTTCAGATATAGAAGCCGATAGGCATTTCAAATATAGGTGCCGATAGGCATTCCAGATATTGTTGCCGATAGGCATTTCAAATATAGGTGCTGATAGGCATTTCAGATGTAGTTTCCGATAGGCATTTCAAAAATAGGTGTCGATAGGCATTTCAGATATAGGTGTCGATAGGCATTTCAGATATAGGTGTCGATAGGCATTTCAGATATAGGTGTCGATAGGCATTTCAGATATAGGTGTCGATAGGCATTTCAGATATAGGTGTCGATAGGCATTTCAGATATAGGTGTCGATAGGCATTTCAGATATAGGTGCCGATAGGCATTTCAGATATAGTTGCCGATTGGCATTTTAAAAATAGGTGCCGATAGGCATTTCAGATATAGAAGCCGATAGGCATTTCAAATATAGGTGCCGATAGGCATTCCAGATATGGTTGCCGATAGGCATTTCAAATATAGGTGCTGATAGGCATTTCAGATGTAGTTTCCGATAGGCATTTCAAAAATAGGTGTCGATAGGCATTTCAGATATAGGTGTCGATAGGCATTTCAGATATAGGTGTCGATAGGCATTTCAGATATAGGTGTCGATAGGCATTTCAGATATAGGTGTCGATAGGCATTTCAGATATAGGTGTCGATAGGCATTTCAGATATAGGTGTCGATAGGCATTTCAGATATAGGTGTCGATAGGCATTTCAGATATAGGTGCCGATAGGCATTTCAGATATAGTTGCCGATTGGCATTTTAAAAATAGGTACCGATAGGCATTTCAGATATAGAAGCCGATAGGCATTTTAAATATAGGTGCCGATAGGCATTCCAGATATGGTTGCCGATAGGCATTTCAAATATAGGTGCTGATAGGCATTTCAGATGTAGTTTCCGATAGGCATTTCAAAAATAGGTACCGATAGGCATTTCAGATATAGATGCCGATAGGCATTTCAGATACAGTTGCCAATTGGCATTTTAAAAATAGGTGCCGATAGGCATTTCAGATATAGAAGCCGATAGGTTTTTCAAATATAGGTGTCGATAGGTATTTCAGATATGGTTGCCGATAGGCATTTCAAATATTGGTGCTGATAGGCATTGCAGATGTAGTTTCCGATAGGCATTTCAAAAATTGGTGCCGATAGGCATTCCAGATATAGGTGCCGATAGGCATTTCAGATATAGTTGCCGATTTGCATTTTAAAAACAGGTGCCGATAGGCATTTTAGATATAGAAGCCGATAGGTATTTCAAATATAGGTGTCGATAGGCATTTCAGATATGGTTGCCGATAGGCATTTCAAATATAGGAGCAGATAGGCGTTTCAGATGTAGTTTCCGAAAGGCATTTTAAAAATAGGTGTCGATAGGCATTTCAGATATAGTTGCCGATTAGCATTTTAAAAATAGGTGCCGATAGGCATTTCAGATATAGTTGCCGATTGGCATTTTAAAAATAGGTGCCGATAGGCATTTCAGATATAGAAGCCGATAGGCATTTCAAATATAGGTGTCGATAGGCATTTCAGATATAGGTGTCGATAGGCATTTCAGATATAGGTGTCGATAGGCATTTCAGATATAGGTGTCGATAGGCATTTCAGATATAGGTGTCGATAGGCATTTCAGATATAGGTGCCGATAGGCATTTCAGATATAGTTGCCGATTGGCATTTTAAAAATAGGTGCCGATAGGCATTTCAGATATAGAAGCCGATAGGCATTTCAAATATAGGTGCCGATAGGCATTCCAGATATGGTTGCCGATAGGCATTTCAAATATAGGTGCTGATAGGCATTTCAGATGTAGTTTCCGATAGGCATTTCAAAAATAGGTGTCGATAGGCATTTCAGATATAGGTGTCGATAGGCATTTCAGATATAGGTGTCGATAGGCATTTCAGATATAGGTGTCGATAGGCATTTCAGATATAGGTGTCGATAGGCATTTCAGATATAGGTGTCGATAGGCATTTCAGATATAGGTGTCGATAGGCATTTCAGATATAGGTGTCGATAGGCATTTCAGATATAGGTGCCGATAGGCATTTCAGATATAGTTGCCGATTGGCATTTTAAAAATAGGTACCGATAGGCATTTCAGATATAGAAGCCGATAGGCATTTCAAATATAGGTGCCGATAGGCATTCCAGATATGGTTGCCGATAGGCATTTCAAATATAGGTGCTGATAGGCATTTCAGATGTAGTTTCCGATAGGCATTTCAAAAATAGGTACCGATAGGCATTTCAGATATAGATGCCGATAGGCATTTCAGATACAGTTGCCAATTGGCATTTTAAAAATAGGTGCCGATAGGCATTTCAGATATAGAAGCCGATAGGTTTTTCAAATATAGGTGTCGATAGGTATTTCAGATATGGTTGCCGATAGGCATTTCAAATATTGGTGCTGATAGGCATTGCAGATGTAGTTTCCGATAGGCATTTCAAAAATTGGTGCCGATAGGCATTCCAGATATAGGTGCCGATAGGCATTTCAGATATAGTTGCCGATTTGCATTTTAAAAACAGGTGCCGATAGGCATTTTAGATATAGAAGCCGATAGGTATTTCAAATATAGGTGTCGATAGGCATTTCAGATATGGTTGCCGATAGGCATTTCAAATATAGGAGCAGATAGGCGTTTCAGATGTAGTTTCCGAAAGGCATTTTAAAAATAGGTGTCGATAGGCATTTCAGATATAGTTGCCGATTAGCATTTTAAAAATAGGTGCCGATAGGCATTTCAGATATAGTTGCCGATTGGCATTTTAAAAATAGGTGCCGATAGGCATTTCAGATATAGAAGCCGATAGGCATTTCAAATATAGGTGTCGATAGGCATTTCAGATATAGGTGTCGATAGGCATTTCAGATATAGGTGTCGATAGGCATTTCAGATATAGGTGTCGATAGGCATTTCAGATATAGGTGTCGATAGGCATTTCAGATATAGGTGCCGATAGGCATTTCAGATATAGTTGCCGATTGGCATTTTAAAAATAGGTGCCGATAGGCATTTCAGATATAGAAGCCGATAGGCATTTCAAATATAGGTGCAGATAGGCATTCCAGATATGGTTGCCGATAGGCATTTCAAATATAGGTGCTGATAGGCATTTCAAATGTAGTTTCCGATAGGCACTTCAAAAATAGGTGTCGATAGGCATTTCAGATATAGGTGTCGATAGGCATTTCAGATATAGGTGTCGATAGGCATTTCAGATATAGGTGTCGATAGGCATTTCAGATATAGGTGTCGATAGGCATTTCAGATATAGGTGCCGATAGGCATTTCAGATATAGTTGCCGTATTGGCATTTAAAAATAGGTGCCGATAGGCATTTCAGATATAGAAGCCGATAGGCATTTCAAATATAGGTGCCGATAGGCATTCCAGATATGGTTGCCGATAGGCATTTCAAATATAGGTGCTGATAGGCATTTCAGATGTAGTTTCCGATAGGCATTTCAAAAATAGGTGTCGATAGGCATTTCAGATAAAGGTGTCGATAGGCATTTCAGATATAGGTGTCGATAGGCATTTCAGATATAGGTGTCGATAGGCATTTCAGATATAGGTGTCGATAGGCATTTCAGATATAGGTGTCGATAGGCATTTCAGATATAGGTGTCGATAGGCATTTCAGATATAGGTGCCGATAGGCATTTCAGATATAGTTGCCGATTGGCATTTTAAAAATAGGTGCCGATAGGCATTTCAGATATAGAAGCCGATAGGCATTTCAAATATAGGTGCAGATAGGCATTCCAGATATGGTTGCCGATAGGCATTTCAAATATAGGTGCTGATAGGCATTTCAGATGTAGTTTCCGATAGGCACTTCAAAAATAGGTGTCGATAGGCATTTCAGATATAGGTGTCGATAGGCATTTCAGATATAGAAGCCGATAGGCATTTCAAATATAGGTGCCGATAGGCATTCCAGATATGGTTGCCGATAGGCATTTGAAATATAGGTGCTGATAGGCATTTCAGATGTAGTTTCCGATAGGCATTTCAAAAATAGGTGTCGATAGGCATTTCAGATATAGGTGTCGATAGGCATTTCAGATATAGGTGTCGATAGGCATTTCAGAAATAGGTGTCGATAGGCATTTCAGATATAGGTGCCGATAGGCATTTCAGATATAGTTGCCGATTGGCATTTTAAAAATAGGTGCCGATAGGCATTTCAGATATAGAAGCCGATAGGCATATCAAAAATAGGTGCCGATAGGCATTCCAGATATGGTTGCCGATAGGCATTTCAAATATAGGTGCTGATAGGCATTTAAGATGTAGTTTCCGATAGGCATTTCAAAAATAGGTGTCGATAGGCATTTCAGATATAGGTGTCGATAGGCATTTCAGATATAGGTGTCAATAGGCATTTCAGATATAGGTGTCGATAGGCATTTCAGATATAGGTGTCGATAGGCATTTCAGATATAGGTGTCGATAGGCATTTCAGATATAGGTGTCGATAGGCATTTCAGATATAGGTGTCGATAGGCATTTCAGATATAGGTGTCGATAGGCATTTCAGATATAGGTGCCGATAGGCATTTCAGATATAGTTGCCGATTGGCATTTTAAAAATAGGTGCCGATAGGCATTTCAGATATAGAAGCCGATAGGCATTTCAAATATAGGTGCCGATAGGCATTCCAGATATGGTTGCCGATAGGCATTTCAAATATAGGTGCTGATAGGCATTTCAGATGTAGTTTCCGATAGGCATTTCAAAAATAGGTGTCGATAGGCATTTCAGATATAGGTGTCGATAGGCATTTCAGATATAGGTGTCGATAGGCATTACAGATATAGGTGTCGATAGGCATTTCAGATATAGGTGTCGATAGGCATTTCAGATATAGGTGTCGATAGGCATTTCAGATATAAGTGCCGATAGGCATTTCAGATATAGTTGCCGATTGGCATTTTAAAAATAGGTGCCGATAGGCATTTCAGATATAGAAGCCGATAGGCATTTCAAATATAGGTGCCGATAGGCATTCCAGATATGGTTGCCGATAGGCATTTGAAATATAGGTGCTGATAGGCATTTCAGATGTAGTTTCCGATAGGCATTTCAAAAATAGGTGTCGATAGGCATTTCAGATATAGGTGTCGATAGGCATTTCAGATATAGGTGTCGATAGGCATTTCAGAAATAGGTGTCGATAGGCATTTCAGATATAGGTGCCGATAGGCATTTCAGATATAGTTGCCGATTGGCATTTTAAAAATAGGTGCCGATAGGCATTTCAGATATAGAAGCCGATAGGCATTTCAAAAATAGGTGCCGATAGGCATTCCAGATATGGTTGCCGATAGGCATTTCAAATATAGGTGCTGATAGGCATTTCAGATGTAGTTTCCGATAGGCTTTTCAAAAATAGGTGTCGATAGGCATTTCAGATATAGGTGTCGATAGGCATTTCAGATATAGGTGTCAATAGGCATTTCAGATATAGGTGTCGATAGGCATTTCAGATATAGGTGTCGATAGGCATTTCAGATATAGGTGTCGATAGGCATTTCAGATATAGGTGTCGATAGGCATTTCAGATATAGGTGTCGATAGGCATTTCAGATATAGATGTCGATAGGCATTTCAGATATAGGTGCCGATAGGCATTTCAGATATAGTTGCCGATTGGCATTTTAAAAATAGGTGCCGATAGGCATTTCAGATATAGAAGCCGATAGGCATTTCAAATATAGGTGCCGATAGGCATTCCAGATATGGTTGCCGATAGGCATTTCAAATATAGGTGCTGATAGGCATTTCAGATGTAGTTTCCGATAGGCATTTCAAAAATAGGTGTCGATAGGCATTTCAGATATAGGTGTCGATAGGCATTTCAGATATAGGTGTCAATAGGCATTTCAGATATAGGTGTCGATAGGCATTTCAGATATAGGTGTCGATAGGCATTTCAGATATAGGTGCCGATAGGCATTTCAGATATAGTTGCCGATTGGCATTTTAAAAATAGGTGCCGATAGGCATTTCAGATATAGAAGCCGATAGGCATTTCAAATATAGGTGCAGATAGGCATTCCAGATATGGTTGCCGATAGGCATTTCAAATATAGGTGCTGATAGGCATTTCAGATGTAGTTTCCGATAGGCACTTCAAAAATAGGTGTCGATAGGCATTTCAGATATAGGTGTCGATAGGCATTTCAGATATAGGTGTCGATAGGCATTTCAGATATAGGTGTCGATAGGCATTTCAGATATAGGTGTCGATAGGCATTTCAGATATAGGTGTCGATAGGCATTTCAGATATAGGTGTCGATAGGCATTTCAGATATAGGTGTCGATAGGCATTTCAGATATAGGTGCCGATAGGCATTTCAGATATAGTTGCCGATTGGCATTTTAAAAATAGGTGCCGATAGGCATTTCAGATATAGAAGCCGATAGGCATTTCAAATATAGGTGCCGATAGGCATTCCAGATATGGTTGCCGATAGGCATTTCAAATATAGGTGCTGATAGGCATTTCAGATGTAGTTTCCGATAGGCATTTCAAAAATACGTGTCGATAGGCATTTCAGATATAGGTGTCGATAGGCATTTCAGATATAGGTGTCGATAGGCATTACAGATATAGGTGTCGATAGGCATTTCAGATATAGGTGTCGATAGGCATTTCAGATATAGTTGCCGATTGGCATTTTAAAAATAGGTGCCGATAGGCATTTCAGATATAGAAGCCGATAGGCATTTCAAATATAGGTGCCGATAGGCATTCCAGATATGGTTGCCGATAGGCATTTGAAATATAGGTGCTGATAGGCATTTCAGATGTAGTTTCCGATAGGCATTTCAAAAATAGGTGTCGATAGGCATTTCAGATATAGGTGTCGATAGGCATTTCAGATATAGGTGTCGATAGGCATTTCAGAAATAGGTGTCGATAGGCATTTCAGATATAGGTGCCGATAGGCATTTCAGATATAGTTGCCGATTGGCATTTTAAAAATAGGTGCCGATAGGCATTTCAGATATAGAAGCCGATAGGCATATCAAAAATAGGTGCCGATAGGCATTCCAGATATGGTTGCCGATAGGCATTTCAAATATAGGTGCTGATAGGCATTTAAGATGTAGTTTCCGATAGGCATTTCAAAAATAGGTGTCGATAGGCATTTCAGATATAGGTGTCGATAGGCATTTCAGATATAGGTGTCAATAGGCATTTCAGATATAGGTGTCGATAGGCATTTCAGATATAGGTGTCGATAGGCATTTCAGATATAGGTGTCGATAGGCATTTCAGATATAGGTGTCGATAGGCATTTCAGATATAGGTGTCGATAGGCATTTCAGATATAGGTGTCGATAGGCATTTCAGATATAGGTGCCGATAGGCATTTCAGATATAGTTGCCGATTGGCATTTTAAAAATAGGTGCCGATAGGCATTTCAGATATAGAAGCCGATAGGCATTTCAAATATAGGTGCCGATAGGCATTCCAGATATGGTTGCCGATAGGCATTTCAAATATAGGTGCTGATAGGCATTTCAGATGTAGTTTCCGATAGGCATTTCAAAAATAGGTGTCGATAGGCATTTCAGATATAGGTGTCGATAGGCATTTCAGATATAGGTGTCGATAGGCATTACAGATATAGGTGTCGATAGGCATTTCAGATATAGGTGTCGATAGGCATTTCAGATATAGGTGTCGATAGGCATTTCAGATATAAGTGCCGATAGGCATTTCAGATATAGTTGCCGATTGGCATTTTAAAAATAGGTGCCGATAGGCATTTCAGATATAGAAGCCGATAGGCATTTCAAATATAGGTGCCGATAGGCATTCCAGATATGGTTGCCGATAGGCATTTGAAATATAGGTGCTGATAGGCATTTCAGATGTAGTTTCCGATAGGCATTTCAAAAATAGGTGTCGATAGGCATTTCAGATATAGGTGTCGATAGGCATTTCAGATATAGGTGTCGATAGGCATTTCAGAAATAGGTGTCGATAGGCATTTCAGATATAGGTGCCGATAGGCATTTCAGATATAGTTGCCGATTGGCATTTTAAAAATAGGTGCCGATAGGCATTTCAGATATAGAAGCCGATAGGCATTTCAAAAATAGGTGCCGATAGGCATTCCAGATATGGTTGCCGATAGGCATTTCAAATATAGGTGCTGATAGGCATTTCAGATGTAGTTTCCGATAGGCTTTTCAAAAATAGGTGTCGATAGGCATTTCAGATATAGGTGTCGATAGGCATTTCAGATATAGGTGTCAATAGGCATTTCAGATATAGGTGTCGATAGGCATTTCAGATATAGGTGTCGATAGGCATTTCAGATATAGGTGTCGATAGGCATTTCAGATATAGGTGTCGATAGGCATTTCAGATATAGGTGTCGATAGGCATTTCAGATATAGATGTCGATAGGCATTTCAGATATAGGTGCCGATAGGCATTTCAGATATAGTTGCCGATTGGCATTTTAAAAATAGGTGCCGATAGGCATTTCAGATATAGAAGCCGATAGGCATTTCAAATATAGGTGCCGATAGGCATTCCAGATATGGTTGCCGATAGGCATTTCAAATATAGGTGCTGATAGGCATTTCAGATGTAGTTTCCGATAGGCATTTCAAAAATAGGTGTCGATAGGCATTTCAGATATAGGTGTCGATAGGCATTTCAGATATAGGTGTCAATAGGCATTTCAGATATAGGTGTCGATAGGCATTTCAGATATAGGTGTCGATAGGCATTTCAGATATAGGTGTCGATAGGCATTTCAGATATAGGTGTCGATAGGCATTTCAGATATAGGTGTCGATAGGCATTTCAGATATAGGTGTCGATAGGCATTTCAGATATAGGTGCCGATAGGCATTTCAGATATAGTTGCCGATTGGCATTTTAAAAATAGGTGCCGATAGGCATTTCAGATATAGAAGCCGATAGGCATTTCAAATATAGGTGCCGATAGGCATTCCAGATATGGTTGCCGATAGGCATTTCAAATATAGGTGCTGATAGGCATTTCAGATGTAGTTTCCGATAGGCATTTCAAAAATAGGTGTCGATAGGCATTTCAGATATAAGTGTCGATAGGCATTTCAGATATAGGTGTCGATAGGCATTTCAGATATAGGTGTCGATAGGCATTTCAGATATAGGTGTCGATAGGCATTTCAGATATAGGTGTCGATAGGCATTTCAGATATAAGTGCCGATAGGCATTGCAGATATAGTTGCCGATTGGCATTTTAAAAATAGGTGCCGATAGGCATTTCAGATATAGAAACCGATAGGCATTTCAAATATAGGTGCCGATAGGCATTCCAGATATGGTTGCCGATAGGCATTTCAAATATAGGTGCTGATAGACATTTCAGATGTAGTTTCCGATAGGCATTTCAAAAATAGGTGTCGATAGGCATTTCAGATATAGGTGTCGATAGGCATTTCAGACATAGGTGTCGATAGGCATTTCAGATATAGGTGTCGATAGGCATTTCAAATATAGGTGTCGATAGGCATTTCAGATATAGGTGTCGATAGGCATTTCAGATATAGGTGTCGATAGGCATTTCAGATATAGGTGTCGATAGGCATTTCAGATATAGGTGCCGATAGGCATTTCAGATATAGTTGCCGATTGGCATTTTAAAAATAGGTGCCGATAGGCATTTCAGATATAGAAGCCGATAGGCATTTCAAATATAGGTGCCGATAGGCATTCCAGATATGGTTGCCGATAGACATTTCAAATATAGGTGCTGATAGGCATTTCAGATGTAGTTTCCGATAGGCATTTCAAAAATAGGTGTCGATAGGCATTTCAGATATAGGTGTCGATAGGCATTTCAGATATAGGTGTCGATAGGCATTTCAGATATGGGTGTCGATAGGCATTTCAGATATAGGTGTCGATAGGCATTTCAGATATAGGTGTCGATAGGCATTTGAGATATAGGTGTCGATAGGCATTTCAGATATAGGTGTCGATAGGCATTTCAGATATTGGTGTCGATAGGCATTTCAGATATAGGTGCCGATAGTCATTTCAGATATAGTTGCCGATTGGCATTTTAAAAATAGGTGCCGATAGGCATTTCAGATATAGAAGCCGATAGGCATTTCAAATATAGGTGCCGATAGGCATTCCAGATATGGTTGCCGATTGGCATTTCAAATATAGGTGCTGATAGGCATTTCAGATGTAGTTTCCGATAGGCATTTCAAAAATAGGTGTCGATAGGCATTTCAGATATAGGTGTCGATAGGCATTTCAGATATAGGTGTCGATAGGCATTTCAGATATAGGTGTCGATAGGCATTTCAGATATAGGTGTCGATAGGCATTTCAGATATAGGTGTCGATAGGCATTTCAGATATAGGTGTCGATAGGCATTTCAGATATAGGTGTCGATAGGCATTTCAGATATAGGTGTCGATAGGCATTTCAGATATAGGTGCCGATAGGCATTTCAGATATAGTTGCCGATTGGCATTTTAAAAATAGGTGCCGATAGGCATTTCAGATATAGAAGCCGATAGGCATTCCAGATATGGTTGCCGATTGGCATTTCAAATATAGGTGCTGATAGGCATTTCAGATGTAGTTTCCGATAGGCATTTCAAAAATAGGTGTCGATAGGCATTTCAGATATAGGTGTCGATAGGCATTTCAGATATAGGTGTCGATAGGCATTTCTGATATAGGTGTCGATAGGCATTTCAGATATAGGTGTCGATAGGCATTTCAAATATAGGTGTCGATAGGCATTTCAGATATAGGTGTCGATAGGCATTTTAGATATAGGTGTCGATAGGCATTTCAGATATAGGTGCCGATAGGCATTTCAGATATAGTTGCCGATTGGCATTTTAAAAATAGGTGCCGATGGGCATTTCAGATATAGAAGCCGATAGGCATTTCAAATATAGGTGCCGATAGGCATTCCAGATATAGGTGTCGATAGGCATTTCAGATATAGGTGTCGATAGGCATTTCAGATATAGGTGTCGATAGGCATATCAAATATAGGTGTCGATAGGCATTTCAGATATAGGTGTCGATAGGCATTTCAGATATAGGTGTCGATAGGCATTTCAGATATAGGTGTCGATAGGCATTTCAGATTATAATTGTCGATAGGCATTTCAGATATAGGTGCCGATAGGCATTTCAGATATAGTTGCCGATTGGCATTTTAAAAATAGGTGCCGATAGGCATTTCAGATATAGAAGCCGATAGGCATTTCAAATATAGGTGCCGATAGGCATTCCAGATATGGTTGCCGATTGGCATTTCAAATATAGGTGCTGATAGGCATTTCAGATGTAGTTTCCGATAGGCATTTCAAAAATAGGTGTCGATAGGCATTTCAGATATAGGTGTCGATAGGCATTTCAGATATAGGTGTCGATAGGCATTTCAGATATAGGTGTCGATAGGCATTTCAGATATAGGTGTCGATAGGCATTTCAGATATAGGTGTCGATAGGCATTTCAGATATAGGTGTCGATAGGCATTTCAGATATAGGTGTCGATAGGCTTTTCAGATATAGGTGTCGATAGGCACTTCAGATATAGGTGTCGATAGGCATTTCAGATATAGGTGTCGATAGGCATTTCAGATATAGGTGCCGATAGGCATTTCAGATATAGCTGCCGATTAACATTTTAAAATAGGTGCCGATAGGCATTTTAGATATAGAAGCCGATAGGCATTTCAAATATAGGTGCCGATAGGCATTCCAGATATGGTTGCCGATAGGCATTTCAAATATAGGTGCTGATAAGCATTTCAGATGTAGTTTCCGATAGGCATTTCAAAAATAGGTGTCGATAGGCATTTCAGATATAGGTGTCTATAGGCATTTCAGATATAGGTGTCGATAGGCATTTCAGATATAGGTGTCGATAGGCATTTCAGATATAGGTGTCGATAGGCATTTCAGATATAGGTGCCGATAGGCATTTCAGATATAGTTGCCGATTGGCATTTTAAAAATAGGGTGCCGATAGCATTTCAGATATAGAAGCCGATAGGCATTTCAAATATAGGTGCCGATAGGCATTCCAGATATGGTTGCCGATAGGCATTTCAAATATAGGTGCTGATAGGCATTTCAGATGTAGTTTCCGATAGGCATTTCAAAAGTAGGTGTCGATAGGCATTTCAGATATAGGTGTCGATAGGCATTTCAGATATAGGTGTCGATAGGCATTTCAGATATAGGTGTCGATAGGCATTTCAGATATAGGTGTCGATAGGCATTTCAGATATAGGTGTCGATAGGCATTTCAGATATAGGTGTCGATAGGCATTTCAGATATAGGTGTCGATAGGCATTTCAGATATAGGTGTCGATAGGCATTTCAGATATAGGTGCCGATAGGCATTTCAGATATAGTTGCCGATTGGCATTTTAAAAATAGGTGCCGATAGGCATTTCAGATATAGAAGCCGATAGGCATTTCAAATATAGGTGCCGATAGGCATTCCAGATATGGTTGCCGATAGGCATTTCAAATATAGGTGCTCATAGGCATTTCAGATGTAGTTTCCGATAGGCATTTCAAAATAGGTGTCGATAAGCATTTCAGATATAGGTGTCGATAGGCATTTCAGATATAGGTGTCGATAGGCATTTCAGATATAGGTGTCGATAGGCATTTCAGATATAGGTGTCGATAGGCATTTCAGAAATAGGTGTCGATAGGCATTTCAGATATAGGTGTCGATAGGCATTTCAGAAATAGGTGTCGATAGGCATTTCAGATATAGGTGTCGATAGGCATTTCAGATATAGGTGTCGATAGGCATTTCAGATATAGGTGTCGATAGGCATTTCAGATATAGGTGTCGATAGGCATTTCAGATATAGGTGTCGATAGGCATTTCAGATATAGGTGCCGATAGGCATTTCAGATATAGTTGCCGATTGGCATTTTAAAAATAGGTGCCGATAGGCATTTCAGATATAGAAGCCGATAGGCATTTCAAATATAGGTGCCGATAGGCATTCCAGATATGGTTGCCGATAGGCATTTCAAATATAGGTGCTGATAGGCATTTCAGATGTAGTTTCCGATAGGCATTTCAAAAATAGGTGTCGATAGGCATTTCAGATATAGGTGTCGATAGGCATTTCAGATATAGGTGTCGATAGGCATTTCAGATATAGGTGTCGATAGGCATTTCAGATATAGGTGTCGATAGGCATTTCAGATATAGGTGTCGATAGGCATTTCAGATATAGGTGTCGATAGGCATTTCAGATATAGGTGTCGATAGGCATTTCAGATATAGGTGTCGATAGGCATTTCAGATATAGGTGCCGATAGGCATTTCAGATATAGTTGCCGATTGGCATTTTAAAAATAGGTGCCGATAGGCATTTCAGATATAGAAGCCGATAGGCATTTCAAATATAGGTGCCGATAGGCATTCCAGATATGGTTGCCGATTGGCATTTCAAATATAGGTGCTGATAGGTATTTCAGATGTAGTTTCCGATAGGCATTTCAAAAATAGGTGTCGATAGGCATTTCAGATATAGGTGTCGATAGGCATTTCAGATATAGGTGTCGATAGGCATTTCAGATATAGGTGTCGATAGGCATTTCAGATATAGGTGTCGATAGGCATTTCAGATATAGGTGTCGATAGGCATTTCAGATATAGGTGTCGATAGGCATTTCAGATATAGGTGCCGATAGGCATTTCAGATATAGTTGCCGATTGGCATTTTAAAAATAGGTGCCGATAGGCATTTCAGATATAGAAGCCGATAGGCATTTCAAATATAGGTGATGATAGGCATTCCAGATATGGTTGCCGATAGGCATTTCAAATATAGGTGCTGATAGGCATTTCAGATGTAGTTTCCGATAGGCATTTCAAAAATAGGTGTCGATAGGCATTTCAGATATAGGTGTCGATAGGCATTTCAGATATAGGTGTCGATAGGCATTTCAGATATAGGTGTCGATAGGCATTTCAGATATAGGTGTCGATAGGCATTTCAGATATAGGTGTCGATAGGCATTTGAGATATAGGTGTCGATAGGCATTTCAGATATAGGTGTCGATAGACATTTCAGATATAGGTGTCGATAGGCATTTCAGATATAGGTGCCGATAGGCATTTCAGATATAGTTGCCGATTGGCATTTTAAAAATAGGTGCCGATAGGCATTTCAGATATAGAAGCCGATAGGCATTTCAAATATAGGTGCCGATAGGCATTCCAGATATGGTTGCCGATTGGCATTTCAAATATAGGTGCTGATGGGCATTTCAGATGTAGTTTCCGATAGGCATTTCAAAAATAGGTGTCGATAGGCATTTCAGATATAGGTGTCGATAGGCATTTCAGATATAGGTGTCGATAGGCATTTCAGATATAGGTGTCGATAGGCATTTCAGATATAGGTGTCGATAGGCATTTCAGATATAGGTGTCGATAGGCATTTCAGATATAGGTGTCGATAGGCATTTCAGATATAGGTGTCGATAGGCATTTCAGATATAGGTGCCGATAGGCATTTCAGATATAGTTGCCGATTGGCATTTTAAAAATAGGTGCCGATAGGCATTTCAGATATAGAAGCCGATAGGCATTTCAAATATAGGTGCCGATAGGCATTCCAGATATGGTTGCCGATAGGCATTTCAAATATAGGTGCTGATAGGCATTTCAGATGTAGTTTCCGATAGGCATTTCAAAAGTAGGTGTCGATAGGCATTTCAGATATAGGTGTCGATAGGCATTTCAGATATAGGTGTCGATAGGCATTTCAGATATAGGTGTCGATAGGCATTTCAGATATAGGTGTCGATAGGCATTTCAGATATAGGTGTCGATAGGCATTTCAGATATAGGTGTCAATAGGCATTTCAGATATAGGTGTCGATAGGCATTTCAGATATAGGTGTCGATAGGCATTTCAGATATAGGTGCCGATAGGCATTTCAGATATAGTTGCCGATTGGCATTTTAAAAATAGGTGCCGATAGGCATTTCAGATATAGAAGCCGATAGGCATTTCAAATATAGGTGCCGATAGGCATTCCAGATATGGTTGCCGATAGGCATTTCAAATATAGGTGCTGATAGGCATTTCAGATGTAGTTTCCGATAGGCATTTCAAAAATAGGTGTCGATAGGCATTTCAGATATAGGTGTCGATAGGCATTTCAGATATAGGTGTCGATAGGCATTTGAGATATAGGTGTCGATAGGCATTTCAGATATAGGTGTCGATAGGCATTTCAGATATAGGTGTCGATAGGCATTTCAGATATAGGTGTCGATAGGCATTTCAGATATAGGTGTCGATAGGCATTTCAGAAATAGGTGTCGATAGGCATTTCAGATATAGGTGTCGATAGGCATATCAGATATAGGTGTCGATAGGCATTTCAGATATAGGTGTCGATAGGCATTTCAGATATAGGTGTCGATAGGCATTTCAGATATAGGTGTCGATAGGCATTTCAGATATAGGTGTCGATAGGCATTTCAGATATAGGTGCCGATAGGCATTTCAGATATAGTTGCCGATTGGCATTTTAAAAATAGGTGCCGATAGGCATTTCAGATATAGAAGCCGATAGGCATTTCAAATATAGGTGCCGATAGGCATTCCAGATATGGTTGCCGATAGGCATTTCAAATAAAGGTGCTGATAGGCATTTCAGATGTAGTTTCCGATAGGCATTTCAAAAATAGGTGTCGATAGGCATTTCAGATATAGGTGTCGATAGGCATTTCAGATATAGGTGTCGATAGGCATTTCAGATATAGGTGTCGATAGGCATTTCAGATATAGGTGTCGATAGGCATTTCAGATATAGGTGTCGATAGGCACTTCAGATATAGATGTCGATAGGCATTTCAGATATAGGTGTCGATAGGCATTTCAGATATAGGTGCCGATAGGCTTTTCAGATATAGTTGCCGATTGGCATTTTAAAATAGGTGCCGATAGGCATTTCAGATATAGAAGCCGATAGGCATTTCAAATATAGGTGCCGATAGGCATTCCAGATATGGTTGCCGATAGGCATTTCAAATATAGGTGCTGATAGGCATTTCAGATGTAGTTTCCGATAGGCATTTCAAAAATAGGTGTCGATAGGCATTTCAGATATAGGTGTCGATAGGCATTTCAGATATAGGTGTCGTTAGGCATTTCAGATATAGGTGTCGATAGGCATTTCAGATATAGGTGTCGATAGGCATTTCAGATATAGGTGCCGATAGGCATTGCAGATATAGTTGCCGATTGGCATTTTAAAAATAGGTGCCGATAGGCATTTCAGATATAGAAGCCGATAGGCATTTCAAATATAGGTGCCGATAGGCATTCCAGATATGGTTGCCGATAGGCATTTCAAATATAGGTGCTGATAGGCATTTCAGATGTAGTTTCCGATAGGCATTTCAAAAGTAGGTGTCGATAGGCATTTCAGATATAGGTGTCGATAGGCATTTCAGATATAGGTGTCGATAGGCATTTCAGATATAGGTGTCGATAGGCATTTCAGATATAGGTGTCGATAGGCATTTCAGATATAGGTGCCGATAGGCATTTCAGATATAGTTGCCGATTGGCATTTTAAAAATAGGTGCCGATAGGCATTTCAGATATAGAAGCCGATAGGCATTTCAAATATAGGTGCCGATAGGCATTCCAGATATGTTTGCCGATAGGCATTTCAAATATAGGTGCTGATAGGCATTTCAGATGTAGTTTCCGATAGGCATTTCAAAAATAGGTGTCGATAGGCATTTCAGATATAGGTGTCGATAGGCATTTCAGATATAGGTGTCGATAGGCATTTCAGATATAGGTGTCGATAGGCATTTCAGATATAGGTGTCGATAGGCATTTCAGAAATAGGTGTCGATAGGCATTTCAGATATAGGTGTCGATAGGCATTTCAGAAATAGGTGTCGATAGGCATTTCAGATATAGGTGTCGATAGGCATTTCAGATATAGGTGTCGATAGGCATTTCAGATATAGGTGTCGATAGGCATTTCAGATATAGGTGTCGATAGGCATTTCAGATATAGGTGTCGATAGGCATTTCAGATATAGGTGTCGATAGGCATTTCAGATATAGGTGTCGATAGGCATTTCAGATATAGCCGATAGGCATTTCAGATATAGTTGCCGATTGGCATTTTAAAAATAGGTGCCGATAGGCATTTTCAGATATAGAAGCCGATAGGCATTTCAAATATAGGTGCCGATAGGCATTCCAGATATGGTTGCCGATAGGCATTTCAAAATATAGGTGCTGATAGGCATTTCAGATGTAGTTTCCGATAGGCATTTCAAAAATAGGTGTCGATAGGCATTTCAGATATAGGTGTCGATAGGCATTTCAGATATAGGTGTCGATAGGCATTTCAGATATAGGTGTCGATAGGCATTTCAGATATAGGTGTCGATAGGCATTTCAGATATATGTGTCGATAGGCATTTCAGATATAGGTGTCGATAGGCATTTCAGATATAGGTGTCGATAGGCATTTCAGATATAGGTGTCGATAGGCATTTCAGATATAGGTGCCGATAGGCATTTCAGATATAGTTGCCGATTGGCATTTTAAAAATAGGTGCTGATAGGCATTTCAGATATAGAAGCCGATAGGCATTTCAAATATAGGTGCCGATAGGCATTCCAGATATGGTTGCCGATTGGCATTTCAAATATAGGTGCTGATAGGCATTTCAGATGTAGTTTCCGATAGGCATTTCAAAAATAGGTGTCGATAGGCATTTCAGATATAGGTGTCGATAGGCATTTCAGATATAGGTGTCGATAGGCATTTCAGATATAGGTGTCGATAGGCATTTCAGATATAGGTGTCGATAGGCATTTCAGATGTAGGTGTCGATAGGCATTTCAGATATAGGTGTCGATATAGGCATTTCAGATATAGGTGTCGATAGGCATTTCAGATATAGGTGCCGATAGGCATTTCAGATATAGTTGCCGATTGGCATTTTAAAAATAGGTGCCGATAGGCATTTCAGATATAGAAGCCGATAGGCATTTCAAATATAGGTGCCGATAGGCATTCCAGATATGTTTGCCGATAGGCATTTCAAATATAGGTGCTGATAGGCATTTCAGATGTAGTTTCCGATAGGCATTTCAAAAATAGGTGTCGATAGGCATTTCAGATATAGGTGTCGATAGGCATTTCAGATATAGGTGTCGATAGGCATTTCAGATATAGGTGTCGATAGGCATTTCAGATATAGGTGTCGATAGGCATTTCAGATATAGGTGTCGATAGGCATTTGAGATATAGGTGTCGATAGGCATTTCAGATATAGGTGTCGATAGGCATTTCAGATATAGGTGTCGATAGGCATTTCAGATATAGGTGCCGATAGGCATTTCAGATATAGTTGCCGATTGGCATTTTAAAAATAGGTGCCGATAGGCATTTCAGATATAGAAGCCGATAGGCATTTCAAATATAGGTGCCGATAGGCATTCCAGATATGGTTGCCGATTGGCATTTCAAATATAGGTGCTGATAGGCATTTCAGATGTAGTTTCCGATAGGCATTTCAAAAATAGGTGTCGATAGGCATTTCAGATATAGGTGTCGATAGGCATTTCAGATATAGGTGTCGATAGGCATTTCAGATATAGGTGTCGATAGGCATTTCAGATATAGGTGTCGATAGGCATTTCAGATATAGGTGTCGATAGGCATTTCAGATATAGGTGTCGATAGGCATTTCAGATATAGGTGTCGATAGGCATTTCAGATATAGGTGCCGATAGGCATTTCAGATATAGTTGCCGATTGGCATTTTAAAAATAGGTGCCGATAGGCATTTCAGATATAGAAGCCGATAGGCATTTCAAATATAGGTGCCGATAGGCATTCCAGATATGGTTGCCGATAGGCATTTCAAATATAGGTGCTGATAGGCATTTCAGATGTAGTTTCCGATAGGCATTTCAAAAGTAAGTGTCGATAGGCATTTCAGATATAGGTGTCGATAGGCATTTCAGATATAGGTGTCGATAGGCATTTCAGATATAGGTGTCGATAGGAATTTCAGATATAGGTGTCGATAGGCATTTCAGATATAGGTGTCGATAGGCATTTCAGATATAGGTGTCGATAGGCATTTCAGATATAGGTGTCGATAGGCATTTCAGATATAGGTGTCGATAGGCATTTCAGATATAGGTGCCGATAGGCATTTCAGATATAGTCGCCGATTGGCATTTTAAAAATAGGTGCCGATAGGCATTTCAGATATAGAAGCCGATAGGCATTTCAAATATAGGTGCCGATAGGCATTCCAGATATGGTTGCCGATAGGCATTTCAAATATAGGTGCTGATAGGCATTTCAGATGTAGTTTCCGATAGGCATTTCAAAAATAGGTGTCGATAGGCATTTCAGATATAGGTGTCGATAGGCATTTCAGATATAGGTGTCGATAGGCATTTCAGATATAGCTGGTGTCGATAGGCATTTCAGATATAGGTGTCGATAGGCATTTCAGATATAGGTGTCGATAGGCATTTCAGATATAGGTGTCGATAGGCATTTCAGATATAGGTGTCGATAGGCATTTCAGAAATAGGTGTCGATAGGCATTTCAGATATAGGTGTCGATAGGCATTTCAGATATAGGTGTCGATAGGCATTTCAGATATAGGTGTTGATAGGCATTTCAGATATAGGTGTCGATAGGCATTTCAGATATAGGTGTCGATAGGCATTTCAGATATAGGTGTCGATAGGCATTTCAGATATAGGTGCCGATAGGCATTTCAGATATAGTTGCCGATTGGCATTTTAAAAATAGGTGCCGATAGGCATTTCAGATATAGAAGCCGATAGGCATTTCAAATATAGGTGCCGATAGGCATTCCAGATATGGTTGCCGATAGGCATTTCAAATATAGGTGCTGATAGGCATTTCAGATGTAGTTTCCGATAGGCATTTCAAAAATAGGTGTCGATAGGCATTTCAGATATAGGTGTCGATAGGCATTTCAGATATAGGTGTCGATAGGCACTTCAGATATAGGTGTCGATAGGCATTTCAGATATAGGTCTCGATAGGCATTTCAGATATAAGTGTCGATAGGCATTTCAGATATGTGTGTCGATAGGCATTTCAGATATAGGTGTCGATAGGCACTTCAGATATAGGTGTCGATAGGCATTTCAGATATAGGTGTCGATAGGCATTTCAGATATAGGTGCCGATAGGCATTTCAGATATAGTTGCCGATTAGCATTTTAAAAATAGGTGCCGATAGGCATTTCAGATATAGAAGCCGATAGGCATTTCAAATATAGGTGCCGATAGGCATTCCAGATATGGTTGCCGATAGGCATTTCAAATATAGGTGCTGATAGGCATTTCAGATGTAGTTTCCGATAGGCATTTCAAAAATAGGTGTCGATAGGCATTTCAGATATAGGTGTCGATAGGCATTTCAGATATAGGTGTCGATAGGCATTTCAGATATAGGTGTCGATAGGCATTTCAGATATAGGTGTCGTAAGGCATTTCAGTTATAGGTGTCGATAGGCATTTCAGATATAGGTGTCGATAGGCATTTTAGATATAGGTGTCGATAGGCATTTCAGATATAGGTGCCGATAGGCATTTCAGATATAGTTGCCGATTGGCATTTTAAAAATAGGTGCCGATAGGCATTTCAGATATAGAAGCCGATAGGCATTTCAAATATAGGTGCCGATAGGCATTCCAGGTATGGTTGCCGATAGGCATTTCAAATATAGGTGCTGATAGGCATTTCAGATGTAGTTTCCGATAGGCATTTCAAAAATAGGTGTCGATAGGCATTTCAGATATAGGTGTCGATAGGCATTTCAGATATACGTGTCGATAGGCATTTCAGATATAGGTGTCGATAGGATTTCAGATATAGGTGTCGATAGGCATTTCAGATATAGGTGCCGATAGGCATTTCGGATATAGTTGCCGATTGGCATTTTAAAAATAGGTGCCGATAGGCATTTCAGATATAGAAGCCGATAGGCATTTCAAATATAGGTGCCGATAGGCATTCCAGATATGGTTGCCGATAGGCATTTCAAATATAGGTGCTGATAGGCATTTTAGATGTAGTTTCCGATAGGCATTTCAAAAATAGGTGTCGATAGGCATTTCAGGTATAGGTGTCGATAGGCATTTCAGATATAGGTGTCGATAGGCATTTCAGATATAGGTGTCGATAGGCATTTCAGATATAGGTGTCGATAGGCATTTCAGATATAGGTGTCGATAGGCATTTCAGATATAGGTGTCGATAGGCTTTTCAGATATAGGTGTCGATAGGCATTTCAGATTTAGGTGCCGATAGGCATTTCAGATATAGTTGCCGATTGGCATTTTAAAAATAATTGCCGATAGGCATTTCAGATATAGAAGCCGATAGGCATTTCAAATATAGGTGCCGATAGGCATTCCAGATATGGTTGCCGATAGGCATTTCAAATATAGGTGCTGATAGGCATTTCAGATGTAGTTTCCGATAGGCATTTCAAAACTAGGTGTCGATAAGCATTTCAGATATAGGTGTCGATAGGCATTTCAGATATAGGTGTCGATAGGCATTTCAGATATAGGTGTCGATAGGCATTTCAGATATAGGTGTCGATAGGCATTTCAGATATAGGTGTCAATAGGCATTTCAGATATAGGTGTCGATAGGCATTTCAGATATAGGTGTCGATAGGCATTTCAGATATAGGTGCCGATAGGCATTTCAGATATAGTTGCCGATTGGCATTTTAAAAATTGGTGCCGATAGGCATTTCAGATATAGAAGCCGATAGGCATTTCAAATATAGGTGCCGATAGGCATTCCAGATATGGTTGCCGATAGGCATTTCAAATATAGGTGCTGATAGGCATTTCAGATGTAGTTTCCGATAGGCATTTCAAAACTAGGTGTCGATAAGCATTTCAGATATAGGTGTCGATAGGCATTTCAGATATAGGTGTCGATAGGCATTTCAGAAATAGGTGTCGATAGGCATTTCAGATATAGGTGTCGATGGGCATTTCAGATATAGGTGTCGATAGGCATTTCAGATATAGGTGTCGATAGGCATTTCAGATATAGGTGTCGATAGGCATTTCAGATATAGGTGTCGATAGGCATTTCAGATATAGGTGTCGATAGGCATTTCAGATATAGGTGTCGATAGGCATATCAGATATAGGTGTCGATAGGCATTTCAGATATAGGTGTCGATAGGCATTTCAGATATAGGTGTCGATAGGCATTTCAGATATAGGTGTCGATAGGCATTTCAGATATAGGTGTCGATAGGCATTTCAGATATAGGTGCCGATAGGCATTTCAGATATAGTTGCCGATTGGCATTTTAAAAATAGGTGCCGATAGGCATTTCAGATATAGAAGCCGATAGGCATTTCAAATATAGGTGCCGATAGGCATTCCAGATATGGTTGCCGATAGGCATTTCAAATATAGGTGCTGATAGGCATTTCAGATGTAGTTTCCGATAGGCATTTCAAAAATAGGTGTCGATAGGCATTTCAGATATAGGTGTCGATAGGCATTTCAGATATAGGTGTCGATAGGCATTTCAGATATAGGTGTCGATAGGCATTTCAGATATAGGTGTCGATAGGCATTTCAGATATAGGTGTCGATAGGCATTTCAGATATAGGTGTCGATAGGCATTTCAGATATAGGTGTCTATAGGCATTTCAGATCTAGGTGTCGATAGGCATTTCAGATATAGGTGCCGATAGGCATTTCAGATATAGTTGCCGATTGGCATTTTAAAAATAGGTGCCGATAGGCATTTCAGATATAGAAGCCGATAGGCATTTCAAATATAGGTGCCGATAGGCATTCCAGATATGGTTGCCGATAGGCATTTCAAATATAGGTGCTGATAGGCATTTCAGATGTAGTTTCTGATAGGCATTTAAAAAATAGGTGTCGATAGGCATTTCAGATATAGGTGTCGATAGGCATTCCAGATATAGGTGTCGATAGGCATTTCAGATATAGGTGTCGATAGGCATTTCAGATATAGGTGTCGATAGGCATTTCAGATATAGGTGTCGATAGGCATTTCAGATATAGGTGTCGATAGGCATTTCAGATATAGGTGCCGATAGGCATTTCAGATATAGTTGCCGATTGGCATTTTAAAAATAGGTGCCGATAGGCATTTCAGATATAGAAGCCGATAGGCATTTCAAATATAGGTGCCGATAGGCATTCCAGATATGGTTGCCGATAGGCATTTCAAATATAGGTGCTGATAGGCATTTCAGATGTAGTTTCCGATAGGCATTTCAAAAATAGGTGTCGATAGGCATTTCAGATATAGGTGTCGATAGGCATTTCAAATATAGGTGCCGATAGGCATTTCAGTTATAGGTGTCGATAGGCATTTCAGATATAGGTGTCGATAGGCATTTCAGATATAGGTGTCGATAGGCATTTCAGATATAGGTGTCGATAGGCATTTCAGATATAGGTGTCGATAGGCATTTCAGATATAGGTGCCGATAGGCATTTCAGCTGATATAGTTGCCGATTGGCATTTTAAAAATTGGTGCCGATAGGCATTTCAAATATAGGTGCCGATAGGCATTCCAGATATGGTTGCCGATAGGCATTTCAAATATAGGTGCTGATAGGCATTTCAGATGTAGTTTCCGATAGGCATTTCAAAAATAGGTGTCGATAGGCATTTCAGATATTGGTGCCGGTAGGCATTTCAGATATAGTTGCCGATTGGCATTTTAAAAATAGGTGCCGATAGGCATTTCAGATATAGAAGCCGATAGGCATTTCAAATATAGGTGCCGATATGCATTCCAGATATGGTTGCCGATAGGCATTTCAAATATCGGTGCTGATAGGCATTTCAGATGTAGTTTCCGATAGGCATTTCAAAAATAGGTGTCGATAGGCATTTCCGATATATGTGTCGATAGGCATTTCAGATATAGGTGTCGATAGGCATTTCAGATATAGGTGTCGATAGGCATTTCAGATATAGGTGTCGATAGGCATTTCAGATATAGGTGTCGATAGGCATTTCAGATATAGGTGTCGATAGGCATTTCAGATATAGGTGCCGATAGGCATTTCAGATATAGTTGCCGATTGGCATTTTAAAAATAGGTGCCGATAGGCATTTCAGATATAGAAGCCGATAGGCATTTCAAATATAGGTGCCGATAGGCATTTCAGATGTAGTTTCCGATAGGCATTTCAAAAATAGGTGTCGATAGGCATTTCAGATATAGGTGTCGATAGGCATTTCAGATATAGGTGTCGATAGGCATTTCAGATATAGGTGTCGATAGGCATTTCAGATATAGGTGTCGATAGGCATTTCAGATATAGGTGCCGATAGGCATTTCAGATATAGTTGCCGATTGGCATTTTAAAAATAGGTGCCGATAGGTATTTCAGATATAGAAGCCGATAGCCATTTCAAATATAGGTGCCGATAGGCATTCCAGATATGGTTGCCGATAGGCATTTCAAATATAGGTGCTGATAGGCATTTCAGATGTAGTTTCCGATAGGCATTTCAAAAATAGGTGTCGATAGGCATTTCAGATATAGGTGTCGATAGGCATTTCAGTTATAGATGTCGATAGGCATTTCAGATATAGGGGTCGAAAGGCATTTCAGATATAGGTGTCGATAGGCATTTCAGATATAGGTGTCGATAGGCATTTCAGATATAGGTGTCGATAGGTATTTCAGATATAGGTGTCGATAGGCATTTCAGATATAGGTGCCGATAGGCATTTCAGATATAGTTGCCGATTGGCATTTTAAAAATAGGTGCCGATAGGCATTTCAGATATAGAAGCCGATAGGCATTTCAAATATAGGTGCCGATAGGCATTCCAGATATGTTTGCCGATAGGCATTTCAAATATAGGTGCTGATAGGCATTTCAGATGTAGTTTCCGATAGGCATTTCAAAAATAGGTGTCGATAGGCATTTCAGATATAGGTGTCGATAGGCATTTCAGATATAGGTGCCGATAGGCATTTCAGATATAGTTGCCGATTAGCATTTTAAAAATAGGTGCCGATAGGCATTTCAGATATAGAAGCCGATAGGCATTTCAAATATAGGTGCCGATAGGCATTCCAGATATGGTTGCCGATAGGCATTTCAAATATAGGTGCTGATAGGCATTTCAGATGTAGTTTCCGATAGGCATTTCAAAAATAGTTGTCGATAGGCATTTCAGATATAGGTGTCGATAGGCATTTCAGATATAGGTGTCGATAGGCATTTCAGATATAGGTGTCGATAGGCATTTCAGATATAGGTGTCGTAAGGCATTTCAGTTATAGGTGTCGATAGGCATTTCAGATATAGGTGTCGATAGGCATTTCAGATATAGGTGTCGATAGGCATTTCAGATATAGGTGCCGATAGGCATTTCAGATATAGTTGCCGATTGGCATTTTAAAAATAGGTGCCGATAGGCATTTCAGATATAGAAGCCGATAGGCATTTCAAATATAGGTGCCGATAGGCATTCCAGGTATAGTTGCCGATAGGCATTTCAAATATAGGTGCTGATAGGCATTTCAGATGTAGTTTCCGATAGGCATTTCAAAAATAGGTGTCGATAGGCATTTTAGATATAGGTGTCGATAGGCATTTCAGATATAGGTGTCGATAGGCATTTCAGATATAGGTGTCGATAGGATTTCAGATATAGGTGTCGATAGGCATTTCAGATATAGGTGTCGATAGGCATTACAGATATAGGTGTCGATAGGCATTTCAGATATAGGTGTCGATAGGCATTTCAGATATAGGTGTCGATAGGCATTTCAGATATAGGTGCCGATAGGCATTTCAGATATAGTTGCCGATTGGCATTTTAAAAATAGGTGCCGATAGGCATTTCAGATATAGAAGCCGATAGGCATTTCAAATATAGGTGCCGATAGGCATTCCAGATATGGTTGCCGATAGGCATTTCAAATATAGGTGCTGATAGGCATTTTAGATGTAGTTTCCGATAGGCATTTCAAAAATAGGTGTCGATTGGCATTTCAGGTATAGGTGTCGATAGGCATTTCAGATATAGGTGTCGATAGGCATTTCAGATATAGGTGTCGATAGGCATTTCAGATATAGGTGTCGATAGGCATTTCAGATATAGGTGTCAATAGGCATTTCAGATATAGGTGTCGATAGGCTTTTCAGATATAGGTGTCGATAGGCATTTCAGATTTAGGTGCCGATAGGCATTTCAGATATAGTTGCCGATTGGCATTTTAAAAATAATTGCCGATAGGCATTTCAGATATAGAAGCCGATAGGCATTTCAAATATAGGTGCCGATAGGCATTCCAGATATGGTTGCCGATAGGCATTTCAAATATAGGTGCTGATAGGCATTTTAGATGTAGTTTCCGATAGGTATTTCAAAACTAGGTGTCGATAAGCATTTCAGATATAGGTGTCGATAGGCATTTCAGATATAGGTGTCGATAGGCATTTCAGATATAGGTGTCGATAGGCATTTCAGATATAGGTGTCGATAGGCATTTCAGATATAGGTGTCAATAGGCATTTCAGATATAGGTGTCGATAGGCATTTCAGATATAGGTGTCGATAGGCATTTCAGATATAGGTGCCGATAGGCATTTCAGATATAGTTGCCGATTGGCATTTTAAAAATTGGTGCCGATAGGCATTTCAGATATAGAAGCCGATAGGCATTTCAAATATAGGTGCCGATAGGCATTCCAGATATGGTTGCCGATAGGCATTTCAAATATAGGTGCTGATAGGCATTTCAGATGTAGTTTCCGATAGGCATTGCAAAACTAGGTGTCGATAAGCATTTCAGATATAGGTGTCGATAGGCATTTCAGATATAGGTGTCGATAGGCATTTCAGATATAGGTGTCGATAGGCATTTCAGATATAGGTGTCGATGGGCATTTCAGATATAGGTGTCGATAGGCATTTCAGATATAGGTGTCGATAGGCATTTCAGATATAGGTGTCGATAGGCATTTCAGATATAGGTGTCGATAGGCATTTCAGATATAGGTGTCGATAGGCATTTCAGATATAGGTGTCGATAGGCATATCAGATATAGGTGTCGATAGGCATTTCAGATATAGGTGTCGATAGGCATTTCAGATATAGGTGTCGATAGGCATTTCAGATATAGGTGTCGATAGGCATTTCAGATATAGGTGTCGATAGGCATTTCAGATATAGGTGCCGATAGGCATTTCAGATATAGTTGCCGATTCGCATTTTAAAAATAGGTGCCGATAGGCATTTCAGATATAGAAGCCGATAGGCATTTCAAATATAGGTGCCGATAGGCATTCCAGATATGGTTGCCGATAGGCATTTCAAATATAGGTGCTGATAGGCATTTCAGATGTAGTTTCCGATAGGCATTTCAAAAATAGGTGTCGATAGGCATTTCAGATATAGGTGTCGATAGGCATTTCAGATATAGGTGTCGATAGGCATTTCAGATATAGGTGTCGATAGGCATTTCAGATATAGGTGTCGATAGGCATTTCAGATATAGGTGTCGATAGGCATTTCAGATATAGGTGTCGATAGGCATTTCAGATATAGGTGTCGATAGGCATTTCAGATATAGGTGCCGATAGGCATTTCAGATATAGTTGCCGATTGGCATTTTAAAAATAGGTGCCGATAGGCATTTCAGATATAGAAGCCGATAGGCATTTCAAATATAGGTGCCGATAGGCATTCCAGATATGGTTGCCGATAGGCATTTCAAATATAGGTGCTGATAGGCATTTCAGATGTAGTTTCCGATAGGCATTTCAAAAATAGGTGTCGATAGGCATTTAAGATATAGGTGTCGACAGGCATTTCAGATATAGGTGTCGATAGGCATTTTAGATATAGGCGTCGATAGGCATTTCAGATATAGGTGTCGATAGGCATTTCAGATATAGGTGTCGATAGGCATTTCAGATATAGGTGTCGATATACATTTCAGATATAGGTGTCGATAGGCATTTCAGATATAGGTGCCGATAGGCATTTCAGATATAGTTGCCGATTGGCATTTTAAAAATAGGTGCCGATAGGCATTTCAGATATAGAAGCCGATAGGCATTTCAAATATAGGTGCCGATAGGCATTCCAGATATGGTTGCCGATAGGCATTTCAAATATAGGTGCTGATAGGCATTTCAGATGTAGTTTCCGATAGGCATTTCAAAAATAGGTGTCGATAGGCATTTCAGATATAGGTGTCGATAGGCATTTCAGATATAGGTGTCGATAGGCATTTCAGATATAGGTGTCGATAGGCATTTCAGATATAGGTGTCGATAGGCATTTCAGATATAGGTGTCGATAGGCATTTCAGATATAGGTGTCGATAGGCATTTCAGATATAGGTGTCTATAGGCATTTCAGATATAGGTGTCGATAGGCATTTCAGATATAGGTGCCGATAGGCATTTCAGATATAGTTGCCGATTGGCATTTTAAAAATAGGTGCCGATAGGCATTTCAGATATAGAAGCCGATAGGCATTTCAAATATAGGTGCCGATAGGCATTCCAGATATGGTTGCCGATAGGCATTTCAAATATAGGTGCTGATAGGCATTTCAGATGTAGTTTCTGATAGGCATTTAAAAAATAGGTGTCGATAGGCATTTCAGATATAGGTGTCGATAGGCATTCCAGATATAGGTGTCGATAGGCATTTCAGATATAGGTGTCGATAGGCATTTCAGATATAGGTGTCGATAGGCATTTCAGATATAGGTGTCGATAGGCATTTCAGATATAGGTGTCGATAGGCATTTCAGATATAGGTGCCGATAGGCATTTCAGATATAGTTGCCGATTGGCATTTTAAAAATAGGTGCCGATAGGCATTTCAGATATAGAAGCCGATAGGCATTTCAAATATAGGTGCCGATAGGCATTCCAGATATGGTTGCCGATAGGCATTTCAAATATAGGTGCTGATAGGCATTTCAGATGTAGTTTCCGATAGGCATTTCAAAAATAGGTGTCGATAGGCATTTCAGATATAGGTGTCGATAGGCATTTCAAATATAGGTGCCGATAGGCATTTCAGATATAGGTGTCGATAGGCATTTCAGATATAGGTGTCGATAGGCATTTCAGATATAGGTGTCGATAGGCATTTCAGATATAGGTGTCGATAGGCATTTCAGATATAGGTGTCGATAGGCATTTCAGATATAGGTGCCGATAGGCATTTCAGCTGATATAGTTGCCGATTGGCATTTTAAAAATTGGTGCCGATAGGCATTTCAAATATAGGTGCCGATAGGCATTCCAGATATGGTTGCCGATAGGCATTTCAAATATAGGTGCTGATAGGCATTTCAGATGTAGTTTCCGATAGGCATTTCAAAAATAGGTGTCGATAGGCATTTCAGATATTGGTGCCGGTAGGCATTTCAGATATAGTTGCCGATTGGCATTTTAAAAATAGGTGCCGATAGGCATTTCAGATATAGAAGCCGATAGGCATTTCAAATATAGGTGCCGATAGGCATTCCAGATATGGTTGCCGATAGGCATTTCAAATATCGGTGCTGATAGGCATTTCAGATGTAGTTTCCGATAGGCATTTCAAAAATAGGTGTCGATAGGCATTTCCGATATATGTGTCGATAGGCATTTCAGATATAGGTGTCGATAGGCATTTCAGATATAGGTGTCGATAAGCATTTCAGATATAGGTGTCGATAGGCATTTCAGATATAGGTGTCGATAGGCATTTCAGATATAGGTGTCGATAGGCATTTCAGATATAGGTGTCGATAGGCATTTCAGATATAGGTGTCGATAGGCATTTCAGATATAGGTGTCGATAGGCATTTCAGATATAGGTGCCGATAGGCATTTCAGATATAGTTGCCGATTTGCATTTTAAAAATAGGTGCCGATAGGCATTTCAGATATAGAAGCCGATAGGCATTTCAAATATAGGTGCCGATAGGCATTTCAGATGTAGTTTCCGATAGGCATTTCAAAAATAGGTGTCGATAGGCATTTCAGATATAGGTGTCGATAGGCATTTCAGATATAGGTGTCGATAGGCATTTCAGACATAGGTGTCGATAGGCATTTCAGATATAGGTGTCGATAGGCATTTCAGATATAGGTGTCGATAGGCATTTCAGATATAGGTGTCGATAGGCATTTCAGATATAGGTGTCGATAGGCATTTCAGATATAGGTGCCGATAGGCATTTCAGATATAGTTGCCGATTGGCATTTTAAAAATAGGTGCCGATAGGCATTTCAGATATAGAAGCCGATAGGCATTTCAAATATAGGTGCCAATAGGCATTCCAGATATGGTTGCCGATAGGCATTTCAAATATAGGTGCTGATAGGCATTTCAGATGTAGTTTCCGATAGGCATTTCAAAAATAGGTGTCGATAGGCATTTCAGATATAGGTGTCGATAGGCATTTCAGTTATAGATGTCGATAGGCATTTCAGATATAGGGGTCGATAGGCATTTCAGATATAAGTGTCGATAGGCATTTCAGATATAGGTGTCGATAGGCATTTCAGATATAGGTGTCGATAGGCATTTCAGATATAGGTGTCGATAGGCATTTCAGATATAGGTGCCGATAGGCATTTCAGATATAGTTGCCGATTGGCATTTTAAAAATAGGTGCCGATAGGTATTTCAGATATAGAAGCCGATAGGCATTTCAAATATAGGTGCCGATAGGCATTCCAGATATGGTTGCCGATAGGCATTTCAAATATAGGTGCTGATAGGCATTTCAGATGTAGTTTCCGATAGGCATTTCAAAAATAGGTGTCGATAGGCATTTCAGATATAGGTGTCGATAGGCATTTCAGTTATAGATGTCGATAGGCATTTCAGATATAGGGGTCGATAGGCATTTCAGATATAGGTGTCGATAGGCATTTCAGATATAGGTGTCGATAGGCATTTCAGATATAGGTGTCGATAGGTATTTCAGATATAGGTGTCGATAGGCATTTCAGATATAGGTGCCGATAGGCATTTCAGATATAGTTGCCGATTGGCATTTTAAAAATAGGTGCCGATAGGCATTTCAGATATAGAAGCCGATAGGCATTTCAAATATAGGTGCCGATAGGCATTCCAGATATGGTTGCCGATAGGCATTTCAAATATAGGTGCTGATAGGCATTTCAGATGTAGTTTCCGATAGGCATTTCAAAAATAGGTGTCGATAGGCATTTCAGATATAGGTGTCGATAGGCATTTCAGATATAGGTGTCGATAGGCATTTCAGATATAGGTGTCGATAGGCATTTCAGATATAGGTGTCGATAGGCATTTCAGATATAGGTGTCGATAGGCATTTCAGATATAGGTGTCGATAGGCATTTCAGATATAGGTGTCGATAGGCATTTCAGATATAGGTGTCGATAGGCATTTCAGATATAGGTGTCGATAGGCATTTCAGATATAGGTGCCGATAGGCATTTCAGATATAGTTGCCGATTGGCATTTTAAAAATAGGTGCCGATAGGCATTTCAGATATAGAAGCCGATAGGCATTTCAAATATAGGTGCCGATAGGCATTCCAGATATGGTTGCCGATAGGCATTTCAAATATAGGTGCTGATAGGCATTTCAGATGTAGTTTCCGATAGGCATTTCAAAAATAGGTGTCGATAGGCATTTCAGATATAGGTGTCGATAGGCATTTCAGATATAGGTGTCGATAGGCATTTCAGATATAGGTGTCGATAGGCATTTCAGATATAGGTGTCGATGGGCATTTCAGATATAGGTGTCGATAGGCATTTCAGATATAGGTGTCGATAGGCATTTCAGATATAGGTGTCGATAGGCATTTCAGATATAAGTGCCGATAGGCATTTCAGATATAGTTGCCGATTAGCATTTTAAAAATAGGTGCCGATAGGCATTTCAGATATAGAAGCCGATAGGCATTTAAAATATAGGTGCCGATAGGCATTCCAGATATGGTTGCCGATAGGCATTTCAAATATAGGTGCTGATAGGCATTTCAGAAGTAGTTTCCGATAGGCATTTCAAAAATAGGTGTCGATAGGCATTTCAGATATAGGTGTCGATAGGCATTTCAGATATAGGTGTCGATAGGCATTTCAGATATAGGTGTCGATAGGCATTTCAGATATAGGTGTCGATAGGCATTTTAGATATAGGTGTCGATAGGCATTTCAGATATAGGTGCCGATAGGCATTTCAGATATAGTTGCCGATTGGCATTTTAAAAATAGGTGTCGATAGGCATTTCAGATATAGAAGCCGATAGGCATTTCAAATATAGGTGCCGATAGGCATTCCAGATATGGTTGCCGATAGGCATTTCAAATATAGGTGCTGATAGGCATTTCAGATGTAGTTTCCGATAGGCATTTCAAAAATAGGTGTCGATAGGCATTTCAGATATAGGTGTCGATAGGCATTTCAGATATAGGTGTCGATAGGCATTTCAGATATAGGTGTCGATAGGCATTTCAGATATAGGTGTCGATAGGCATTTCAGATATAGGTGTCGATAGGCATTTCATATATAGGTGTCGATAGGCATTTCAGATATAGGTGTCGATAGGCATTTCAGATATAGGTGTCGATAGGCATTTCAGATATAGGTGCCGATAGGCATTTCAGATATAGTTGCCGATTGGCATTTTAAAAATAGGTGCCGATAGGCATTTCAGATATACAAGCCGATAGGCATTTCAAATATAGGTGCCGATAGGCATTCCAGATATGGTTGCCGATAGACATTTCAAATATAGGTGCTGATAGGCATTTCAGATGTAGTTTTCGATAGGCATTTCAAAAATAGGTGTCGATAGGCATTTTAGATATAGGTGTCGATAGGCATTTCAGATATAGGTGTCGATAGGCATTTCAGATATAGGTGTCGATAGGCATTTCAGATATAGGTGTCGATAGGCATTTCAGATATAGGTGTCGATAGGCATTTCAGATATAGGTGTCGATAGGCATTTCAGATATAGGTGTCGATAGGCATTTCAGATATAGGTGTCGATAGGCATTTCAGATATAGGTGCCGATAGGCATTTCAGATATAGTTGCCGATTGGCATTTTAAAAATAAGTGCCGATAGGCATTTCAGATATAGAAGCCGATAGGCATTTCAAATATAGGCGCCGATAGGCATTCCAGATATGGTTGCCGATAGGCATTTCAAATATAGGTGCTGATAGGCATTTTAGATGTAGTTTCCGATAGGCATTTCAAAAATAGGTGTCGATAGGCATTTCAGATATAGTTGTCGATAGGCATTTCAGATATAGGTGTCGATAGGCAATTCAGATATAGGTGTCGATAGGCATTTTAGATATAGGTGTCGATAGGCATTTCAGATATAGGTGTCGATAGGCATTTCAGATATAGGTGTCGATAGGCATTTCAGATATAGGTGTCGATAGGCATTTCAGATATAGGTGCCGATAGGCATTTCAGATATAGTTGCTGATTGGCATTTTAAAAATAGGTGCCGATAGGCATTTATGATATAGAAGCCGATAGGCATTTCAAATATAGGTGCCGATGGGCATTCCAGATATTGTTGCCGATAGGCATTTCAAATATAGGTGCTGATAGGCATTTCAGATGTAGTTTCCGATAGGCATTTCAAAAATAGGTGTCGATAGGCATTTCAGATATAGGTGTCGATAGGCATTTCAGATATAGGTGTCGATAGGCATTTCAGATATAGGTGTCGATAGGCATTTCAGATATAGGTGTCGATAGGCATTTCAAATATAGGTGTCGATAGGCATTTCAGATATAGGTGTCGATAGGCATTTCAGATATAGGTGTCGATAGGCATTTCAGATATAGGTGTCGATAGGCATTTCAGATATAGGTGTCGATAGGCATTTCAAATATAGGTGTCGATAGGCATTTCAGATATAGGAGCCGATAGGCATTTCAGATATAGTTGCCGATTGGCATTTTAAAAATAGGTGCCGATAGGCATTTCAGATATAGAAGCCGATAGGCATTTCAAATATAGGTGCGATAGGCATTCCAGATATGGTTGCCGATAGGCATTTCAAATATAGGTGCTGATAGGCATTTCAGATGTAGTTTCCGATAGGCATTTCAAAAATAGGTGTCGATAGGCATTTCAGATATAGGTGTCGATAGGCATTTCAGATATAGGTGTCGATAGGCATTTCAGATATAGGTGTCGATAGGCATTTCAGATATAGGTGTCGATAGGCATTTCAGATATAGGTGTCGATAGGCATTTTAGATATAGGTGTCTATAGGCATTTCAGATATAGGTGTCGATAGGCATTTCAGATATAGGTGCCGATAGGCATTTCAGATATAGTTGCCGATTGGCATTTTAAAAATAGGTGCCAATAGGCATTTCAGATATAGAAGCCGATAGGCATTTCAAATATAGGTGCCGATAGGCATTCCAGATATGGTTGCCGATAGGCATTTCAAATATAGGTGCTGATAGGCATTTCAGATGTAGTTTCCGATAGGCATTTCAAAAATAGGTGTCGATAGGCATTTCAGATATAGGTGTCGATAGGCATTTCAGATATAGGTGTCGATAGGCATTTCAGATATAGGTGTCGATAGGCATTCCAGATATGGTTGCCGATAGGCATTTCAAATATAGGTGCTGATAGGCATTTCAGATGTAGTTTCCGATAGGCATTTCAAAAATAGCTGTCGATAGGCATTTCAGATATAGGTGTCGATAGGCATTTCAGATATAGGTGTCGATAGGCATTTCAGATATAGGTGTCGATAGGCATTTCAGATATAGGTGTCGATAGGCATTTCAGATATAGGTGTCGATAGGCATTTCAGATATAGGTGTCGATAGGCATTTCAGATATAGGTGTCGATAGGCATTTCAGATATAGGTGTCGATAGACATTTCAGAAATAGGTGTCGATAGGCATTTCAGATATAGTTGCCGATTGGCATTTTAAAAATAGGTGCCGATAGGCATTTCAGATTTAGAAGCCGATAGGCATTTCAAATATAGGTGCCGATAGGCATTCCAGATATGGTTGCCGATAGGCATTTCAAATATAGGTGCTGATAGGCATTTCAGATGTAGTTTCCGATAGGCATTTCAAAAATAGGTGTCGATAGGCATTTCAGATATAGGTGTCGATAGGCATTTCAGATATAGGTGTCGATAGGCATTTCAGATATAGGTGTCGATAGGCATTTCAGATATAGGTGCCGATAGGCATTTCAGATATAGTTGCCGATTGGCATTTTAAAAATAGGTGCCGATAGGCATTTCAGATATAGAAGCCTATAGGCATTTCAAATATAGGTGCCGATAGGCATTCCAGATATGGTTGCCGATAGGCATTTCAAATATAGGTGCTGATAGGCATTTCAGATGTAGTTTCCGATAGGCATTTCAAAAATAGGTGTCGATAGGCATTTCAGATATAGGTGTCGATAGGCATTTCAGATATAGGTGTCGATAGGCATTTCAGATATAGGTGTCGATAGGCATTTCAGATATAGGTGTCGATAGGCATTTCAGATATAGGTGTCGATAGGCATTTCAGATATAGGTGTCGATAGGCATTTCAGATATAGGTGTCGATAGGCATTTCAGATATAGGTGTCGATAGGCATTTCAGATATAGGTGCCGATAGGCATTTCAGATATAGTTGCCGATTGGCATTTTAAAAATAGGTGCCGATAGGCATTTCAGATATAGAAGCCGATAGGCATTTCAAATATAGGTGCCGATAGGCATTCCAGATATGGTTGCCGATAGGCATTTCAAATATAGGTTCTGATAGGCATTTCAGATGTAGTTTCCGATAGGCATTTCAAAAATAGGTGTCGATAGGAATTTCAGATATAGGTGTCGATAGGCATTTCAGATATAAGTGTCGATAGGCATTTCAGATATAGGTGTCGATAGGCATTTCAGATATAGGTGTCGATATGCATTTCAGATATAGGTGTCGATAGGCATTTCAGATATAGGTGTCGATAGGCATTTCAGATATAGGTGTCGATAGGCATTTCAGATATAGGTGCCGATAGGCATTTCAGATATAGTTGCCGATTGGCATTTTAAAAATAGGTGCCGATAGGCATTTCAGATATAGAAGCTGATAGGCATTTCAAATATAGGTGCCGATAGGCATTCCAGATATGGTTTCCGATAGGCATTTCAAATATAGGTGCTGATAGGCATTTCAGATGTAGTTTCCGATAGGCATTTCAAAAATAGGTGTCGATAGGCATTTCAGATATAGGTGTCGATAGGCATTTCAGATATAGGTGTCGATAGGCATTTCAGATATAGGTGTCGATAGGCATTTCAGATATAGGTGTCGATAGGCATTTCAGATATAGGTGTCGATAGGCATTTCAGATATAGGTGTCGATAGGCATTTCAGATATAGGTGCCGATAGGCATTTCAGATATAGTTGCCGATTGGCATTTTAAAAATAGGTGCCGATAGGCATTTCAGATATAGAAGTCGATAGGCATTTCAAATATAGGTGCCGATAGGCATTCCAGATATGGTTGCCGATAGGCATTTCAAATATAGGTGCTGATAGGCATTTCAGATGTAGTTTCCGATAGGCATTTCAAAAATAGGTGTCGATAGGCATTTCAGATATAGGTGTCGATAGGCATTTCAGATATAGGTGTCGATAGGCATTTCAGATATAGGTGTCGATAGGCATTTCAGATATAGGTGTCGATAGGCATTTCAGATATAGGTGTCGATAGGCATTTCAGATATAGGTGTCGATAGGCATTTCAGATATAGGTGCCGATAGGCATTTCAGTTATAGGTGCCGATAGGCATTTCAGATATAGTTGCCGATTGGCATTTAAAAAATAGGTGCCGATAGGCATTTCTGATATAGAAGCCGATAGGCATTTCAAATATAGGTGCCGATAGGCATTCCAGATATTGTTGCCGATAGGCATTTCAAATATAGGTGCTGATAGGCATTTCAGATGTAGTTTCCGATAGGCATTTCAAAAATAGGTGTCGATAGGCATTTCAGATATAGGTGTCGATAGGCATTTCAGATATAGGTGTCGATAGGCATTTTAGATATAGGTGTCGATAGGCATTTCAGATATAGGTGTCGATAGGCATTTCAAATATAGGTGTCGATAGGCATTTCAGATATAGGTGTCGATAGGCATTTCAGATATAGGTGTCGATAGGCATTTCAGATATAGGTGCCGATAGGCATTTCAGATATAGTTGCCGATTGGCATTTTAAAAATAGGTGCCGATAGGCATTTCAGATATAGAAGCCGATAGGCATTTCAAATATAGGTGCCGATAGGCATTTCATATATGGTTGCCGATAGGCATTTCAAATATAGGTGCTGATAGGCATTTCAGATGTAGTTTCCGATAGGCATTTCAAAAATAGGTGTCGATAGGCATTTCAGATATAAGTGTCGATAGGCATTTCAGATATAGGTGTCGATAGGCAGTTCAGATATAGGTGTCGATAGGCAGTTCAGATATAGGTGTCGATAGGCAGTTCAGATATAGTTGCCGATTGGCATTTTGAAAATAGGTGATGATAGGCATTTCAGATATAGAAGCCGATAGGCATTTCAAATATAGGTGCCGATTGGCATTCCAGATGTGGTTGCCGTTAGGCATTTCAAATATAGGTGCTGATAGGCATTTCAGATGTAGTTTCCGATAGGCATTTCAAAAATTGGTGCCGATAGGCATTACAGATATAGCTGCCGATAGGCATTTCAGATATAGTTGCCGATTGGCATTTTAAAAATAGGTGCCGATAGGCATTTCAGATATAGAAGCCGGTAGGTATTTCAAATATAGGTGTCGATAGGCATTTCAGATATGATTGCCGATAGGCATTTAAAATATAGGTGCTGATAGGCATTTCAGATGTAGTTTCCGATAGGCATTTCAAAAATAGGTGCCGATAGGCATTTCAGATATAGGTGCCGATAGGCATTTCAGATATAGTTACCGATTGGCATTTTAAAAATAGGTGCCGATAGGCATTTCAGATACAGAAGCCGATAGGTATTTCTAATATAGGTGTCAATAGGCATTTCAGATATGGTTGCCGATAGGCATTTCAAATATAGGTGCTGATAGGCATTTCAGATGTAGTTTTCGATAGGCATTTCAAAAATAGGTGCCGATAGGCATTTCAGATATAGGTGCCGATAGGCATTTCAGATATAGTTGCCGATTAACATTTTAAAAATAGGTGCCGATAGGCATTTCAGATATAGAAGCCGATAGGCATTTCAAATTTAGGTGCCGATAGGCATTCCAGATATGGTTGCCGACAGGCATTTCAAATATAAGTGCTGATAGGCATTTCAGATGTAGTTTCCGATAGGCATTTCAAAAATAGGTGCCGATAGGCATTTCAGATATAGGTGCCGATAGGCATTTCAGATATAGTTGCAAATTGGCATTTTAAAAATAGGTGTCGATAGGCATTTCAAATATAGAAGCCGATAGGCATTTCAAATATAGGTGCCGTTTGGCATTCCAGATGTGGTTGCCGATAGGCATTTCAAATATAGGTGCTGGCAGGCATTTCAGATGTAGTTTCCGATAGGCATTTCAAAAATTGGTGCCGATAGGCATTTCAGATATAGGTGTCGATAGGCATTTCAGATATAGGTGTCGATAGGCATTTCAGATATAGGTGTCGATAGGCATTTCAGATATAGGTGTCGATAGGCATTTCAGATATAGGTGCCGATAGGCATTTCAGATATAGTTGCCGATTGGCATTTTAAAAATAGGTGTCGATAGGCATTTCAGATATAGAAGCCGATAGGCATTTCAAATATAGGTGCCGATAGGCATTCCAGATATGGTTGCCGATAGGCATTTCAAATATAGGTGCTGATAGGCATTTCAGATGTAGTTTCCGATAGGCATTTCAAAAATAGGTGTCGATAGGCATTTCAGATATAGGTGTCGATAGGCATTTCAGATATAGGTGTCGATAGGCATTTCAGATATAGGTGTCGATAGGCATTTCAGATATAGGTGTCGATAGGCATTTCAGATATAGGTGTCGATAGGCATTTCATATATAGGTGTCGATAGGCATTTCAGATATAGGTGTCGATAGGCATTTCAGATATAGGTGTCGATAGGCATTTCAGATATAGGTGCCGATAGGCATTTCAGATATAGTTGCCGATTGGCATTTTAAAAATAGGTGCCGATAGGCATTTCAGATATAGAAGCCGATAGGCATTTCAAATATAGGTGCCGATAGGCATTCCAGATATGGTTGCCGATAGACATTTCAAATATAGGTGCTGATAGGCATTTCAGATGTAGTTTCCGATAGGCATTTCAAAAATAGGTGTCGATAGGCATTTTAGATATAGGTGTCGATAGGCATTTCAGATATAGGTGTCGATAGGCATTTCAGATATAGGTGTCGATAGGCATTTCAGATATAGGTGTCGATAGGCATTTCAGATATAGGTGTCGATAGGCATTTCAGATATAGGTGTCGATAGGCATTTCAGATATAGGTGTCGATAGGCATTTCAGATATAGGTGTCGATAGGCATTTCAGATATAGGTGCCGATAGGCATTTCAGATATAGTTGCCGATTGGCATTTTAAAAATAAGTGCCGATAGGCATTTCAGATATAGAAGCCGATAGGCATTTCAAATATAGGCGCCGATAGGCATTCCAGATATGGTTGCCGATAGGCATTTCAAATATAGGTGCTGATAGGCATTTCAGATGTAGTTTCCGATAGGCATTTCAAAAATAGGTGTCGATAGGCATTTCAGATATAGTTGTCGATAGACATTTCAGATATAGGTGTCGATAGGCAATTCAGATATAGGTGTCGATAGGCATTTCAGATATAGGTGTCGATAGGCATTTCAGATATAGGTGTCGATAGGCATTTCAGATATAGGTGTCGATAGGCATTTCAGATATAGGTGTCGATAGGCATTTCAGATATAGGTGTCGATAGGCATTTCAAATATAGGTGTCGATAGGCATTTCAGATATAGGTGTCGATAGGCATTTCAGATATAGGTGTCGATAGGCATTTCAGATATAGGTGTCGATAGGCATTTCAGATATAGGTGTCGATAGGCATTTCAAATATAGGTGTCGATAGGCATTTCAGATATAGGAGCCGATAGGCATTTCAGATATAGTTGCCGATTGGCATTTTAAAAATAGGTGCCGATAGGCATTTCAGATATAGGTGTCGATAGGCATTTCAGATATAGGTGTCGATAGGCATTTCAGATATAGGTGTCGATAGGCATTTCAGATATAGGTGTCGATAGGCATTTCAAATATAGGTGTCGATAGGCATTTCAGATATAGGTGTCGATAGGCATTTCAGATATAGGTGTCGATAGGCATTTCAGATATAGGTGTCGATAGGCATTTCAGATATAGGTGTCGATAGGCATTTCAGATATAGGTGTCGATAGGCATTTCAGATATAGGTGTCGATAGGCATTTCAGATATAGGTGTTGATAGGCATTTCAGATATAGGTGTCGATAGGCATTTCAGATATAGGTGTCTATAGGCATTTCAGATATAGGTGTCGATAGGCATTTCAGATATAGGTGCCGATAGGCATTTCAGATATAGTTGCCGATTGGCATTTTAAAAATAGGTGCCGATAGGCATTTCAGATATAGAAGCCGATAGGCATTTCAAATATAGGTGCCGATAGGCATTCCAGATATGGTTGCCGATAGGCATTTCAAATATAGGTGCTGATAGGCATTTCAGATGTAGTTTCCGATAGGCATTTCAAAAATAGGTGTCGATGGGCATTTCAGATATAGGTGTCGATAGGCATTTCAGATATAGGTGTCGATAGGCATTTCAGATATAGGTGTCGATAGGCATTCCAGATATGGTTGCCGATAGGCATTTCAAATATAGGTGCTGATAGGCATTTCAGATGTAGTTTCCGATAGGCATTTCAAAAATAGCTGTCGATAGGCATTTCAGATACAGGTGTCGATAGGCATTTCAGATATAGGTGTCGATAGGCATTTCAGATATAGGTGTCGATAGGCATTTCAGATATAGGTGTCGATAGGCATTTCAGATATAGGTGTCGATAGGCATTTCAGATATAGGTGTCGATAGGCATTTCAGATATAGGTGTCGATAGGCATTTCAGATATAGGTGTCGATAGACATTTCAGATATAGGTGTCGATAGGCATTTCAGATATAGGTGCCGATAGGCATTTCAGATATAGTTGCCGATTGGCATTTTAAAAATAGGTGCCGATAGGCATTTCAGATTTAGAAGCCGATAGGCATTTCAAATATATGTGCCGATAGGCATTCCAGATATGGTTGCCGATAGGCATTTAAAATATAGGTGCTGATAGGCATTTCAGATGTAGTTTCCGATAGGCATTTCAAAAATAGGTGTCGATAGGCATTTCAGATATAGGTGTCGATAGGCATTTCAGATATAGGTGTCGATAGGCATTTCAGATATAGGTGTCGATAGGCATTTCAGATATAGGTGCCGATAGGCATTTCAGATATAGTTGCCGATTGGCATTTTAAAAATAGGTGCCGATAGGCATTTCAGATATAGAAGCCGATAGGCATTTCAAATATAGGTGCCGATAGGCATTCCAGATATGGTTGTTGATAGGCATTTCAAATATAGGTGCTGATAGGCATTTCAGATGTAGTTTCCGATAGGCATTTCAAAAATAGGTGTCGATAGGCATTTCAGATATAGGTGTCGATAGGCATTTCAGATATAGGTGTCAATAGGCATTTCAGATATAGGTGTCGATAGGCATTTCAGATATAGGTGTCGATAGGCATTTCAGATATAGGTGTCGATAGGCATTTCAGATATAGGTGTCGATAGGCATTTCAGATATAGGTGTCGATAGGCATTTCAGATATAGGTGTCGATAGGCATTTCAGATATAGGTGCCGATAGGCATTTCAGATATAGTTGCCGATTGGCATTTTAAAAATAGGTGCCGATAGGCATTTCAGATATAGAAGCCGATCGGCATTTCAAATATAGGTGCCGATAGGCATTCCAGATATGGTTGCCGATAGGCATTTCAAATATAGGTTCTGATAGGCATTTCAGATGTAGTTTCCGATAGGCATTTCAAAAATAGGTGTCGATAGGCATTTCAGATATAGGTGTCGATAGGCATTTCAGATATAAGTGTCGATAGGCATTTCAGATATAGGTGTCGATAGGCATTTCAGATATAGGTGTCGATATGCATTTCAGATATAGGTGTCGATAGGCATTTCAGATATAGGTGTCGATAGGCATTTCAGATATAGGTGTCGATAGGCATTTCAGATATAGGTGCCGATAGGCATTTCAGATATAGTTGCCGATTGGCATTTTAAAAATAGGTGCCGATAGGCATTTCAGATATAGAAGCTGATAGGCATTTCAAATATAGGTGCCGATAGGCATTCCAGATATGGTTGCCGATAGGCATTTCAAATATAGGTGCTGATAGGCATTTCAGATGTAGTTTCCGATAGGCATTTCAAAAATAGGTGTCGATAGGCATTTCAGATATAGGTGTCGATAGGCATTTCAGATATAGGTGTCGATAGGCATTTCAGATATAGGTGTCGATAGGCATTTCAGATATAGGTGTCGATAGGCATTTTAGATATAGGTGTCGATAGGCATTTCAGATATAGGTGTCGATAGGCATTTCAGATATAGGTGCCGATAGGCATTTCAGATATAGTTGCCGATTGGCATTTTAAAAATAGGTGCCGATAGGCATTTCAGATATAGAAGCCGATAGGCATTTCAAATATAGGTGCCGATAGGCATTCCAGATATGGTTGCCGATAGGCATTTCAAATATAGGTGCTGATAGGCATTTCAGATGTAGTTTCCGATAGGCATTTCAAAAATAGGTGTCGATAGGCATTTCAGATATAGGTGTCGATAGGCATTTCAGATATAGGTGTCGATAGGCATTTTAGATATAGGTGTCGATAGGCATTTCAGATATAGGTGTCGATAGGCATTTCAGATATAGGTGTCGATAGGCATTTCAGATATAGGTGTCGATAGGCATTTCAGATATAGGTGTCGAATAGGCATTTCAGATATAGGTGCCGATAGGCATTTCAGATATAGGTGCCGATAGGCATTTCAGATATAGTTGCCGATTGGCATTTTAAAAATAGGTGCCGATAGGCATTTCTGATATAGAAGCCGATAGGCATTTCAAATATAGGTGCCGATAGGCATTCCAGATATTGTTGCCGATAGGCATTTCAAATATAGGTGCTGATAGGCATTTCAGATGTAGTTTCCGATAGGCATTTCAAAAATAGGTGTCGATAGGCATTTCAGATATAGGTGTCGATAGGCATTTCAGATATAGGTGTCGATAGGCATTTCAGATATAGGTGTCGATAGGCATTTCAGATATAGGTGTCGATAGGCATTTCAAATATAGGTGTCGATAGGCATTTCAGATATAGGTGTCGATAGGCATTTCAGATATAGGTGTCGATAGGCATTTCAGATATAGGTGCCGATAGGCATTTCAGATATAGTTGCCGATTGGCATTTTAAAAATAGGTGCCGATAGGCATTTCAGATATAGAAGCCGATAGGCATTTCAAATATAGGTGCCGATAGGCATTCCATATATGGTTGCCGATAGGCATTTCAAATATAGGTGCTGATAGGCATTTCAGATGTAGTTTCCGATAGGCATTTCAAAAATAGGTGTCGATAGGCATTTCAGATATAGGTGTCGATAGGCATTTCAGATATAGGTGTCGATAGGCAGTTCAGATATAGGTGTCGATAGGCAGTTCAGATATAGGTGTCGATAGGCAGTTCAGATATAGTTGCCGATTGGCATTTTGAAAATAGGTGCCGATAGGCATTTCAGATATAGAAGCCGATAGGCATTTCAAATATAGGTGCCGATTGGCATTCCAGATGTGGATGCCGTTAGGCATTTCAAATATAGGTGCTGATAGGCATTTCAGATGTAGTTTCCGATAGGCATTTCAAAAATTGGTGCCGATAGGCATTACAGATATAGCTGCCGATAGGCATTTCAGATATAGTTGCCGATTGGCATTTTAAAAATAGGTGCCGATAGGCATTTCAGATATAGAAGCCGGTAGGTATTTCAAATATAGGTGTCGATAGGCATTTCAGATATGATTGCCGATAGGCATTTCAAATATAGGTGCTGATAGGCATTTCAGATGTAGTTTCCGATAGGCATTTCAAAAATAGGTGCCGATAGGCATTTCAGATATAGGTGCCGATAGGCATTTCAGATATAGTTACCGATTGGCATTTTAAAAATAGGTGCCGATAGGCATTTCAGATACAGAAGCCGATAGGTATTTCTAATATAGGTGTCGATAGGCATTTCAGATATGGTTGCCGATAGGCATTTCAAATATAGGTGCTGATAGGCATTTCAGATGTAGTTTCCGAAAGGCATTTCAAAAATAGGTGCCGATAGGCATTTCAGATATAGGTGCCGATAGGCATTTCAGATATAGTTGCCGATTAACATTTTAAAAATAGGTGCCGATAGGCATTTCAGATATAGAAGCCGATAGGCATTTCAAATTTAGGTGCCGATAGGCATTCCAGATATGGTTGCCGACAGGCATTTCAAATATAAGTGCTGATAGGCATTTCAGATGTAGTTTCCGATAGGCATTTCAAAAATAGTTGCCGATAGGCATTTCAGATATAGGTGCCGATAGGCATTTCAGATATAGTTGCAAATTGGCATTTTAAAAATAGGTGTCGATAGGCATTTCAAATATAGAAGCCGATAGGCATTTCAAATATAGGTGCCGATTGGCATTCCAGATGTGGTTGCCGATAGGCATTTCAAATATAGGTGCTGGCAGGCATTTCAGATGTAGTTTCCGATAGGCATTTCAAAAATTGGTGCCGATAGGCATTTCAGATATAGGTGCCGATAGGCATTTCAGATATATATGCCGATTGGCATTTTAAAAATAGGTGCCGATAGGCATTTCAGATATAGAAGCCGATAGGCATTTCAAATATAGGTGCCGATAAGCATTCCAGATATGGTTGCCGTTAGGCATTTCAAATATAGGTGCTGATAGGCATTTCAGATGTAGTTTCCGATAGGCATTTCAAAAATTGGTGCCGATAGGCATTACAGATATAGGTGCCGATAGGCATTTTAGATATAGTTGCCGATTGGCATTTTAAAAATAGGTGCCGATAGGCATTTCAGATATAGAAGCCGGTAGGTATTTCAAATATAGGTGTCGATAGGCATTTCAGATATGATTGCCGATAGGCATTTCAAATATAGGTGCTGATAGGCATTTCAGATGTAGTTTCCGATAGGCATTTCAAAAATAGGTGCCGATAGGCATTTCAGATATAGGTGCCGATAGGCATTTCAGATATAGTTACCGATTGGCATTTTAAAAATAGGTGCCGATAGGCATTTCAGATACAGAAGCCGATAGGTATTTCTAATATAGGTGTCGATAGGCATTTCAGATATGGTTGCCGATAGGCATTTCAAATATAGGTGCTGATAGGCATTTCAGATGTAGTTTCCGATAGGCATTTCAAAAATAGGTGCCGATAGGCATTTCAGATATAGGTGCCGATAGGCATTTCAGATATAGTTGCCGATTAACATTTTAAAAATAGGTGCCGATAGGCATTTCAGATATAGAAGCCGATAGGCATTTCAAATTTAAGTGCCGATAGGCATTCCAGATATGGTTGCCGACAGGCATTTCAAATATAAGTGCTGATAGGCATTTCAGATGTAGTTTCCGATAGGCATTTCAAAAATAGGTGCCGATAGGCATTTCAGATATAGGTGCCGATAGGCATTTCAGATATAGTTGCAAATTGGCATTTTAAAAATAGGTGTCGATAGGCATTTCAAATATAGAAGCCGGTAGGCATTTCAAATATAGGTGCCGAAAGGCATTTCAGATATGGTTGCCGATAGGCATTTCAAATATAGGTGCTGATAGGCATTTCAGATGTAGTTTCCGATAGGCATTTCAAAAATTGGTGCCGATAGGCATTTCAGATATAGGTGCCGATAGGGATTTCAGATATAGTTGCCGATTGGCATTTTAAAAATAGGTGCCGATAGGCATTTCAGATATAGAAGCCGATAGGTATTTTAAATATAGGTGTCGATAGGCATTTCAGATATGGTTGCCGATAGGCATTTCAAATATAGGTGCCGATAGGCATTTCAGTTATAGGTGCCGATAGGTATTTCAGATATAGTTGCCGATTGGCATTTTAAAAATAGGTGCCGATAGGCATTTTAGATGTAGTTTAAGATAGGCATTTAAAAAATAGGTGCCGATAGGCATTTCAGATATAGGTGCCGATAGGCATATCAGATATAGTTGCCGATAGGCATTTAAAATATAGGTGCCGATAGGCATTTCAAATATAGGTGTCGATAGGCATTTCAAATATAAATGCCAAAAGGCATTTCAGATATTGGTGCCGATAGGCATTTCTGATGTGGTTGCCGATAGGCATTTTAAATATAGGTGCTGATAGGCATTTCAGATGTTGTTTCCGATAGGCATTTCAAAAATTGGTGCCGATAGGCATTTCAGATATAGGTGCTGATAGGCATTTCAGATATAGTTGCCGATAGGCATTTTAAAAATAGGTGTCGATAGGCAATTCAGATATAGAAGCCGATAGGCATTTCAAATATAGGTGCCGATAGGCATTCCAGATATGGTTGCCGATAGGCATTTAAAATATAGATGCTGATAGGCATTCCAGATATAGTTTCCGATAGGCATTTCAAAAAATGGTGCCGATAGGCATTTCAGATTGCAACAATATGTCATAATAATTGTTAATTTTATGTTGTCTATAATTTAAAACAATGATGTATTGAATCGTTTATTTATTCCCTGGTAAGGCTGCAATTTAATCACTCTCAGTGTTAGGTTGTGGTCTTACATAACTTGGTTAAAATGACATAATCGTTAATGATTTTTGATAGTCGGTTGAGAACGGGCGGCGGTCGCTTCCTTCTCTCCAACCTGAAAGAGTCAATTAAAATTTCCTTATTCTTTATAAATTAACGGTTTGACTCTAATCTCGATAACAACTCTTATATTTGATTTTTTTGTCTAAAGTTTCTTTTATTTTATTTTAAGTGCGTTTAGTTTTGTATTCATGTGAAGTTACTTGTTTTATTTTTATTTAAAATATACTGACCTTGTTGGTTAACATTTGTTTATTACATTTATGTTTTTTTTTTTGGATCAATAGTACCTTTCTTGAGTCGAGCTTACAACTTTACATGGGCCCAGCAACTTAACACCCCCTTTTTTTAACAACTGTTTGTTCGACCCTCGGTCTAAACGTTACAGAATGGTAGCAGAACGAAGTTACTATTTTTCCTAAAATTAAAAATGTTTTTAATTTAAATAATGAATACATTTTGTTAAATGCATTTTTTCTTGTCGTCAATGTTATATAATTGCGGTGTTCTCTGACGTAATTTCTAGAGGTCGTGTTCTGTACCGCATTCCTTTGTGAATTTAATAACGCAGTATTATTTTTGAGAATTTAATATTTCACAAAAAAAAAGTTTCTTACCTTACTCCTTCGTAGGGCAGTTATTGTGTGTGATACAGTGGTTCAGTTTAAAATTTTACAATGCCGACATCGACAAGATCTCAAAACAATCCGGTCACCGATGATACGGCTTCTTCAGCAAGCGGTCAACATTCGACCGTTAATCCGTCGCCTACTCCGTCTTCCGATCAGCCATCTACATTGGTCCAAGCTACAGCTGTTCACATGCAGCTGACTGCTGGTATCCACGACACCGTGCAACAGCTATCGCAATGGTGCGAAAACCTGACAAAGCACTTAATAAAAAGCGATACTACATACGATACTAAATACAAGCGATACTAAATATAGGTGCTGATAGGCATTTTAGATGTAGTTTCCGATAGGCATTTCAAAAATAGGTGCCGATAGGCATTTCAGATATAGGTGCCGATAGGCATTTCAGATATAGTTGCCGATTGGCATTTTAAAAATAGGTGCCGATAGGCATTTTAGATGTAGTTTCCGATAGGCATTTCAAAAATAGGTGCCGATAGGCATTTCAGATATAGGTGCCGATAGGCATTTAAGATATAGTTGCCGATTGGCATTTTTAAAAATAGGTGCCGATAGGCATTTCAGATATAGAAGCCGATAGGTATTTCAAATATAGGTGTCGATAGGCATTTCATATATGGTTGCCGATAGGCATTTCAAATATTGGTGCTGATAGGCATTTCAGATGTAGTTTCCGATAGGCATTTCAAAAATAGGTGCCGATAGGCATTTCAGATATAGGTGCCGATAGGCATTTCAGATATAGTTGCCGATTGGCATTTTAAAAATAGGTGCCAATAGGCATTTCAAATATAGAAGCTGATAGGCATTTCAAATATATGTGCCGATAGGCATTCCAGATATGGTTGCCGATAGGCATTTCAAATATAGGTGCTGATAGGCATTTTAGATGTAGTTTCCGATAGGCATTTCAAAAATAGGTGCCGATAGGCATTTCAGATATAGGTGCCGATAGGCATTTCAGATATAGTTGCCGATTGGCATTTTAAAAATAGGTGCCGATAGGCATTTTAGATGTAGTTTCCGATAGGCATTTCAAAAATAGGTGCCGATAGGCATTTCAGATATAGGTGCCAATAGGCATATCAGATATAGTTGCCGATAGGCATTTAAAATATAGGTGCCGATAGGCATTACAAATATCGCTGTCGATAGGCATTTCAGATATAAATGCCGAAAGGCATTTCAGATATAGGTGCCGATAGACATCTGTGATGTGGTTGCCGATAGGCATTTCAAATATAGGTGCTGATAAGCATTTCAGATGTAGTTTCCGATAGGCATTTCAAAAATAGGTGCCGATAGGCATATCAGATATAGGTGCCGATAGGCATTTTAGATATAGATGCCGATTGGCATTTTAAAAATAGGTGCCGATAAGCATTTCAGATATAGAAGCCGATAGGCATTTCAAATATAGGTGCCGATAGGCATTCCAGATATGGTTGCCGATTGGCATTTCAAATATAGGTGCTGATAGGCATTTCAGATGTAGTTTCCGATAGGCATTTCAAAAATTGGTGCCGATAGGCATTTCAGATATAGGTGCCGATAGGCATTTCAGATATGGTTGCCGATTGGCATTTTAAAAATATGTGCCGATAGGCATTTTAGATATAGAAGCCGATAGGTATTTCAAATATAGGTGTCGATAGGCATTTCAGATATGGTTGCCGATAGGCATCTCAAATATTGGTGCTAATAGGCATTTCAGCTGTAGTTTCCGATAGGCATTTTAAATATAGGTGCCGATAGGCATTTCAGATATAGGTGCCGATAGGCATTTCAGATATAGAAGCCGATAGGCATTTCAAATATAGGTGCCGATAGGCATTCCAGATATGGTTGCCGATAGGCATTTCAAATATAGGTGCTGATAGGCATTTCAGATGTAGTTTTCGATAGGCATTTCAAAAATAGGTGCCGATAGGCATTTCAGATATAGGTGCCGATAGGCATTTCAGATATAGTTGCCGATTGGCATTTTAAAAATAGGTGCCGATAGGCATTTCAGATATAGAAGCCGATAGGTATTTCAAATATAGGTGTCGATAGGCATTTCAGATATGGTTGCCGATAGGCATTTCAAATATAGGTGCTGATAGGCATTTCAGATGTAGTTTCCTGATAGGCATTTCAAAAATAGGTGCCGATAGGCATTTCAGATATAGATGCCTATAGGCATTTCAGATATAGTTGCCGATTGGCATTTTAAAAGTAGGTGCCGATAGGCATTTCAGATATAGAGCCGATAGGCATTTCAAATATAGGTGCCGATAAGCATTCCAGATATGGTTGCCGATAGGCATTTCAAATATAGGTGCTGATAGGTATTTCAGATGTAGTTTCCGATAGGCATTTCAAAAATTGGTGCCGATAGGCATTTCAGATATAGGTGCCGATAGGCATTTCAGATATAGTTGCCGATTGGCATTTTAAAAATAGGTGCCGATAGGCATTTCAGATATAGAAGCCGATAGGTATTTCAAATATACGTGTCGATAGGCATTTCAGATATGGTTGCCGATAGGCATTTCAAATATAGGTGCTGATAGGCATTTCAGATGTAGTTTCCGATAGGCATTTCAAAAATAGGTGCCGATAGGCATTTCAGATATAGGTGCCGATAGGCATTTCAGATATAGTTGCCGATTGGCATTTTAAAAATAGGTGCCGATAGGCATTTTAGATGTAGTTTCGGATAGGCATTTCAAAAATAGGTGCCGATAGGCATTTCAGATATAGGTGCCGTTAGGCATATCAGATATAGTTGCCGATAGGCATTTAAAATATAGGTGCCGATAGGCATTTCAATTATAGGTGTCGATAGGCATTTCAGATATAAATGCCGAAAGGCATTTCAGATATAGGTGCCGATAGGCATTTCTGATGTGGTTGCCGATAGGCATTTCAAATATAGGTGCTGATAGGCATTTCAGATGTAGTTTCCGATAGGCATTTCAAAAATAGGTGCCGATAGGCATTTCAGATATAGGTGCCGAAGGCATTTCAGATATGGTTGCCAATTGGCATTTTAAAAATAGGTGCCGATAGGCATTTCAGATATAGAAGCCGATAGGCATTTCAAATATAGGTGCCGATAGGCATTACAAATATCGCTGTCGATAGGCATTTCAGATATAAATGCCGAAAGGCATTTCAGATATAGGTGCCGATAGACATCTGTGATGTGGTTGCCGATAGGCATTTCAAATATAGGTGCTGATAAGCATTTCAGATGTAGTTTCCGATAGGCATTTCAAAAATAGGTGCCGATAGGCATATCAGATATAGGTGCCGATAGGCATTTTAGATATAGATGCCGATTGGCATTTTAAAAATAGGTGCCGATAAGCATTTCAGATATAGAAGCCGATAGGCATTTCAAATATAGGTGCTGATAGGCATTTCAGATGTAGTTTCCGATAGGCATTTCAAAAATTGGTGCCGATAGGCATTTCAGATATAGGTGCCGATAGGCATTTCAGATATGGTTGCCGATTGGCATTTTAAAAATATGTGCCGATAGGCATTTTAGATATAGAAGCCGATAGGTATTTCAAATATAGGTGTCGATAGGCATTTCAGATATGGTTGCCGATAGGCATCTCAAATATTGGTGCTAATAGGCATTTCAGCTGTAGTTTCCGATAGGCATTTTAAATATAGGTGCCGATAGGCATTTCAGATATAGGTGCCGATAGGCATTTCAGATATAGAAGCCGATAGGCATTTCAAATATAGGTGCCGATAGGCATTCCAGATATGGTTGCCGATAGGCATTTCAAATATAGGTGCTGATAGGCATTTCAGATGTAGTTTTCGATAGGCATTTCAAAAATAGGTGCCGATAGGCATTTCAGATATAGGTGCCGATAGGCATTTCAGATATAGTTGCCGATTGGCATTTTAAAAATAGGTGCCGATAGGCATTTCAGATATAGAAGCCGATAGGTATTTCAAATATAGGTGTCGATAGGCATTTCAGATATGGTTGCCGATAGGCATTTCAAATATAGGTGCTGATAGGCATTTCAGATGTAGTTTCCTGATAGGCATTTCAAAAATAGGTGCCGATAGGCATTTCAGATATAGATGCCTATAGGCATTTCAGATATAGTTGCCGATTGGCATTTTAAAAGTAGGTGCCGATAGGCATTTCAGATATAGAGCCGATAGGCATTTCAAATATAGGTGCCGATAAGCATTCCAGATATGGTTGCCGATAGGCATTTCAAATATAGGTGCTGATAGGTATTTCAGATGTAGTTTCCGATAGGCATTTCAAAAATTGGTGCCGATAGGCATTTCAGATATAGGTGCCGATAGGCATTTCAGATATAGTTGCCGATTGGCATTTTAAAAATAGGTGCCGATAGGCATTTCAGATATAGAAGCCGATAGGTATTTCAAATATAGGTGTCGATAGGCATTTCAGATATGGTTGCCGATAGGCATTTCAAATATAGGTGCTGATAGGCATTTCAGATGTAGTTTCCGATAGGCATTTCAAAAATAGGTGCCGATAGGCATTTCAGATATAGGTGCCGATAGGCATTTCAGATATAGTTGCCGATTGGCATTTTAAAAATAGGTGCCGATAGGCATTTTAGATGTAGTTTCGGATAGGCATTTCAAAAATAGGTGCCGATAGGCATTTCAGATATAGGTGCCGTTAGGCATATCAGATATAGTTGCCGATAGGCATTTAAAATATAGGTGCCGATAGGCATTTCAATTATAGGTGTCGATAGGCATTTCAGATATAAATGCCGAAAGGCATTTCAGATATAGGTGCCGATAGGCATTTCTGATGTGGTTGCCGATAGGCATTTCAAATATAGGTGCTGATAGGCATTTCAGATGTAGTTTCCGATAGGCATTTCAAAAATAGGTGCCGATAGGCATTTCAGATATAGGTGCCGAAGGCATTTCAGATATGGTTGCCAATTGGCATTTTAAAAATAGGTGCCGATAGGCATTTCAGATATAGAAGCCGATAGGCATTTCAAATATAGGTGCCGATAGGCATTCCAAATATGGTTGCCGATAGGCATTTCAAATATAGGTGCTGATAGGCATTTCAGATGTAGTTTCCGATAGGCATTTCAAAAATTGGTGCCGATAGGCATTTCAGATATAGGTGCCGATAGGCATTTAAGATATAGTTGCCGATTGGCATTTTAAAAATAGGTGCCGATAGGCATTTCAGTGTCGTGGAATCAGAACACGACATATTTATTACCTCTGTAATAAATAAGAACCTCTGGTTCACTTGTCAAGAGCAAGACAATTTAGCTTTAAATGAATAGTGATAATTCGATCATTCCGCGAAAACTTGTACGTGTCCGCTATGCGCGAAACAAGTTAGTATTTTGTCGCCCAGCAAAGCCACAACTTGCTCCGTGAATCAAATGTAGACTCGGAATCACATAAGTTATTGCAGAGGTTCACGTATCCTGAAATTAATCTTCCCATCGAGGATTTGTTAGATAAGTAAACATTTATTATTAATATATAAGTTTTATTAATAAAATTTAAAAATATAAAAATATTCATTTAGATTAATGCATGTTAATATTAAAGAAAATATATTTCTAAACGCTTATTAGTAAGTAATATTTAGATATAAATTAAGTTTTTTTCTCTTCATTCGATTAATTGCTCGAATCTTGATTTACCCTTATCAATTGAGTTTGGGTGTGGCTCAAATCCACGTGACCTTGAACAAAAATTTTTATAAATCTATAAAAAATGGCGTACTGTTCCTTGATATAACTTGATAAATTGAAATTAAATATTAAAACTTTTACTAATCATTTATGATAAAAAACAAGGATAAATTAATTGAAACTAACAATTAACCATAATAATTGGATTCATACCTTATTATATTCACGAATTACGGCAATCAATCAATTATTATCGTACATTTGGTGCGGCGACTTTTAATGTGTTAATATGTCAGATTACATTTTTATTGGAAATATTATCCATCGGATAATACAACAAAAACCCACTGAATACAAATTACAATAATCCTAACCGTTATTACGACAAGTTGAGTTATTTGTAAGATAAGACCGATCTTATAGCTGAGTAACAATTTTTCTATAATCTTTATTTGTATTAATTTTCATAATTATTTTGATTTACTTAACTTTTATTTGACGATCTTCTTCTGGACATTGCATCTAAATAATCGTACAATAGACGGTAGTTCCTCGTCGTTTTCCCTACATAATAACAATTTAACGTCTCAATTTCGGTATCATTACTAACTACTAATATAAAAGAATAAAAATAAATTATAATATACTTACGTACTTCGGGTCCTTGCTAACACCTAACTTCCAATCAATCCTGTAGAGATGATTTGACCTTGGACGCCTATCGACTGCATCTTTCTTCGACTTGTTATTTTATGATCACATTATTATTTAAAATATGCTATCACTTTGTATGATGTGAGGTTTTTTTCTTCAGTTACTCCAATCTTAATTTAGTCATTTGTCGAACTTCTTGTAATCTGATTTTTTTTATTATTATTATACGGGATCACATCATTAGTGAACCGTCTGTTTATATTTACATCGTATTGTATTGTTTATAATTGAATTTTCAAATATATATATATATATCACCCAATCAAATATTTCGTTAATTTATTTTACAAAATAATTCGCAACGGTCAGTAGTCCTTATAGGAGACCTATCAATTCGTAACCTCTATATATTTTTTATCCGTCAGACGATAAACGCTGATGGTATCTTGTTGTGGCGGATGACTCTTGGTTACCACCCGATTAAAGTATAACATTCAACGATACTTATAATTCCACCACATATAAATGGCGACCGTGACAGGACACGAGTTGTTTAGGACTCTCTGAGGAATGCTCTTATAAGGAATAGAGTTAATTACTAGTTAAATTATACATTCAAATTGTGTAACAACAAAGAATTTAAAATGTTCAATACACCACCCAGACCAAATTCTCGTAGCTCTAGTATTGGAGAAGATACTAATATAAATACTTCTAGAAATGTTTTAGGGCAGACGACGGAAACTTTCGGACGTCTGGATTGTCGAAGACTTTACGAATTAAATGATGATGGGCGCTTGATCCATATTCCAACAGGACAAGGATCCAGGGAGGGTCAGACATACACTGCGGTGACTGCAGGTACATCGGCGACTCCCCCTACCCTCATAAATTCGGAATTTACTACATCATATCAAAATTTAAACCAAAATATGCCAAATAGTACCCGGATTGCGAGTACTTACAATGCTTTCTACCCTACATCTGGAAATCAACATGTTGTGTTCGTAGATAACCTTGGAATGCGAATGACTTCAGGTATCCAGCCTCCGGAACATAACAACCTAACGGGTAACTACCAGACGAGAAGCACGGGTATGAATCAAAATTTTTCTAATGATTACAAATATCTTAATCCAAACATAAATTTGCACAACCCTAACAATCAAAGCGATCCTAACTGGGAAAACCAAATAAGCAATAATGTCTTTAGTAACAATCACCTAACGAGAAATAGCCAAATTCAAATTCAACTTCCTAAGTTTTCGGGAAAAAGTTCCGAAAATCCGGTTGAATTCATAGAGAAACTAGAAGCATATTTGCATTGTACGCAAATTCCTCCACATTTACAATTGTACCAAATCGAACAGACCTTTGAAGGGCATGCCGCCTTGTGGTTTGATGAATTCAAAAACATGTTTTTGAATTTTGATACGTTTAAACATATTTTTTTGGACGAATTTTGGAACTTCAACCAACAACAAAAGGTTCGATTAGAACTTTATAATAACCGTTACCAACAAACCAAAAGTCAAACTATGTCACAATATCTGTTAGAAAATCACAAAAAATCTAAACAATTTTACCCACCCATGGGGGAAATAGAATTTATTATGATTATGAAAAAGCATTTCCCTATTCATGTACAACGTGTTTTGTTAACAGTAAATTTACATACATTTCTGGATTTTTATAAAATTCTAAGAGAGCTTGATGAGGTCGAATCTCAACGAAATAGTAACTTTATAAAACCTGTTTCATCCAATGCTGTACAAGAACCTGGAATGACAACTAGCGAGTGTAATACATCTAAATTTAATAAAAATTCGTTCGTAAAATCTCCCATGTCTAATCATACAAACAGTAAATATTCTGCAACTAAATCTTCTCCCCAAGTTCATTTTATTGAAGTGAATGAGGACGAAGAATCTTGTGAAAGTGATCCAAAAAACGGGTTGGATCCCTGTCTCAACGTAATGTTCGGACAGGGGGAAGAATAATTAATAATTATAATTCACTAAAATCATACTCATTAAAAAGAACGGATGTAGGAAGCGATGAAGTGCCATACATCAAAACTAATATTGGTGAATTTGATACCACAGCACTCATTGACACCGGAAGTCAAATTTCAGCTATTTCAAATGAATTTTGGTTATACATTTCGAAAAAATATCAAATACCGTTTATTCCTATCAGGAACTGCCGGGTTGTCAGCGCAGTTGGTCAAAGAAGTTCTGCTATTAAAAAGCAAGCATTTATTAAGTTGACTTGTAACTCAGTCTTTTTCAATGTAAAAGCATTTATTGTAGACGGATTGAAAAGTAATATTATTCTCGGGGCTGATTTCTTGAACGAATATAGTGCTTATATTAACTTTGACAACAGAATTGTGCAATTTTATATAGACAACCGCTTATACACGGAAGTCAATTTTTGTAATAAAAATAATACGTCCAACAATCTTGACACGGGTGTTCCAAATTCGCTTATAAACGAAGAGGAGCAACACATAAAAACCGATTTCAATAACGAAACCAATATTAAGACTGTAATCAAGTCGGAAAACTCCATAAATTGCCTCACTAGGTCGATGGATGCGTACGAGAGCTCCAATTCCAATCTCGAGGTGTCAGATCCTAGCAAACCTGAGTGTAGGCAATTAGGGTTACGTACCGGTTATGCGAGTATGCAAAACCAACGTCCCGACTATAAATCGTCGACTGTGAAATACAGCTCGAACGATTTGACTATGGTCCCGGTGTTATCTGGGATTATATTGAAAGACTCAGTTGAGACTCTTTCGAACAACGATGAAGTTCATTCAATAACGAATGAAAACGACAACTTGCAGTCGTGTACTACACCATTTTCTGGGTATGATTGCCCGATGTTTGAGAAAGGGGGTCACCTCGCCGCTGATCGATCTAGTGAGATTTGTCACGCGAACAAAGAAAAGGTGCAAACTTCCACGTGTGCTGCTCTCTCCGTGAAGTATTCTGATGACGGATATTTGTATCAAGAGATTCTGGGGAAAATAGAACCTTTAAATTTAAATAATGATCAAAAGATTTCATTAAGTAACTTAATTTACCAGAATCGTGACATTTTCAGTGAACAACCGGGCTTGGCTAATTGCTATACCCATGATTTGAAATTATCTGATACTTCGGCGTTCAGGGGTGGTCTATATAAAATCCCGTACAACATTAGAGACGCGGTAAATATAGAAATAAAAAATATGCTTAAACAAGGAATCATTACCAGAAAAAATACTGCTTATCTTAATCCGATTCATGTTGTTCCCAAAAAAGACGGCGACATTCGTATTGTTTTAGACGCTCGTCAACTCAATAAAAGAATTATACCGGAAACCAACCGCGCCGAGAACCTAGAAACAATTTTACAACGTTTTGAAACGATTAAATACATGTCAGTTTTTGACTTAACAAAAAGCTTCTGGCAAATTGGACTAAATCCAGACCATCAAAAATACACAGGGTTTTTGGTGAATGGCAAATCATATGTCTTTCAAAGAGTGCCCTTTGGTATCTCTACTGCTACTTCTGCACTTGTTTGCTGCCTACATGAAGCACTAGGCGATTTGACACACTCGTTCGCTGTTGTTTATGTTGATGATGTTTTAATAATTTCTAGCGATTATGAACAACATTTGAATCATTTGTCGCAATTATTTGCAAAATTACGTAATGCAAATTTAAAGTTAAATTTTACCAAAAGCGTGCTTTGTTCTGAAAAAGTAAAATTTTTAGGGTACACTCTCACCAATACTGGGATTTTCCCAGATCAAGAAAGAATTATGGCGATACAAAACTTCCCAATACCCAGAAATCGAAAAAATATCCAACAATTTTTGGGACTTTGTAATTTTGATCGACGTTTTATAGATAGGTTTGCAGATGTCGCGAAACCTTTATATGATATGCTTAAGTTGAAGCAGCTCCCCTTTAAATGGTCTGACGATTTAGATCATGCTTTTAATAATTTAAAAAAGGCCTTTACAAAAATCACGTTATTACACCATCCGCAAATTGGTAATAAATATTTCATTCAAACCGATGCGTCACGTTATGCAATCTCGGGTATTTTATTCCAAGTATCTGTAAATTCGGATATAAATACCTTAGCCTTTTACAGTAAAATCTTAAAACCAGCTCAGTTAAACTATTCATCGGTAGAGAAAGAACTGTTAGCTATCGTCGAAGCTGTAGATAAATGGCACACTTATATCTACGGTGAAGAAGTTACTGTATACACCGATTGTCAAGCACTTTCATTCGTTTTAAATAAAAGCAAATTTTATAACAATCGGATTCTAAAATGGGTATTAAAATTACAGGGGTATAATATTAATATAATTTATTGTCCTGGAAAATCCAACCTGGCAGCCGATTGTTTATCGAGGTATTTCCACCCCGATGACATTAATGTAACGTCTAATGATAATGAATTTCATATGTTTGGAATAAGAAAATTGTGGCATTTAATCGATTTCGATCAACATAATCATTTTTCTTCTCAGGAGATACTTGTCTCACAGCAGTGTATGTCTGAACCTCAATTGGGCAACATTACGGTAACAGAGTATAATACTTATAATTTTCTAGCAATGCAATTTTCATACAATGGAGCTTACAGCTGTATCGACCCTTTTAACCATGATAATATTAACTATGTTGATTACGAGAATGATAACAATTTCTGTATTTTTGCCATATTTTCTAAGGATGATGTTAAAGAAATTAATAAATTAATGAAACAAATTAGAACCATGCTAAAAACTGATGAAGCACTAAGTTTAATTTATAATAGACAAAAAACCTTGAATAATGACGATTATATTACCGATTCGGAATCTAACTATAAAATAAAAAATCATTACTTATTTAAATATAATACCAAATTAAAGCGTTGGCGTCTGTGCATTCCAACTCAGCTTGAAATGCGCTATATTCATTTTTGGCACATATTTTTGTGTCATCCTGGGGCATCAAGACTTTGCTCAGGTATGAGACCTTTCGTCTCAATACAAAACCTTAAGAAGAAAGCAATCGAATGTGTAAATGTATGTTGGCCGTGTTTAACTGCCAAACACCCCATTGCAACCTTGCAGTGTGGTTTTAATTCTGTGATGTCATTCCATAAAAATAACTTGCTATCTATTGATATTTTGGGTCCGTTGGTTCGTGCAACTGGAGGTTCCACTGTAATCTTAGTAATACTAGATGTGTTTACTAAATATATAACTTTGTATGCTTTACGTAAAGCAACTACAAAATCCATTTTGAATAAACTAACACAAACTTATTTTCCAGAGCATGGCACACCCAAAAGAATTCTATGCGACAATGCTTCAATTTTCCGATCCAAAAAGTTCAGTGAACCTCTATCTGAACTCGGAGTGGAAGTCACATATACTTGTCTATACACCCCTAAAGCGAATCCCGTGGAACGCTACAACCAGCAAGTAGGCGCTCTACTACGTCTATATTGCAACTCCAAGCATACGCTCTGGAGCCGGCTACTGCCAAAGGTGGCATTTGGAATGAACGTCAACACCAACACATCTACTCATCATTCACCGTTCGAACTGCAACACAACCGCAAACCTGATCTACACATGACCCAGCCGATCGAGTTCCCTCATTCGGACGAAGATCACCTTCACGACAGCGAATCTGTTCGTCAACGACTTCGCAGAAACGCTACTTCCCGACAACAACAACACTTCAACACGAAGCCATCGGTGACGCTATCACCTGGTGATTTGGTCTTCCTGCGCACTCATCCACTGTCATCAGTTAGCGAAAGACGCTCAAAAAAGCTGGATATCCTATATACCGGTCCCTTCAGAATTAAAACAAAAATCAATGATAATGTTTACTTACTGATAGATCTGGACTCTAACTTAGAACTTGGCTACCATCATGTAAATCAATTTAAACTTTTTAAAGGTCATTTACCCTTGAATTATCAAGTCAATATCAAAAAAATTCGTTAATAATTCTTCTCAAGAATTTTTTTTTTCTCCTGATCCGGGGATATTGTCGTGGAATCAGAACACGACATATTTATTACTTCTGCAATAAATAAGAACCTCTGGTTCACTTGTCAAGAGCAAGACAATTTAGCTTTAAATGAATCGTGATAATTCTATCATTCCGCGAAAACTTGTAAGTGTCCGCTACGCGCGAAACAAGTTAGTATTTTGTCGCCCGGCATCGCCACAACTTGCTCCGTGAATCAAATGTAGACTCGGAATCACATAAGTTATTGCAGAGGTTCACGTATCCTGAAATTAATCTTCCCATCGAGGATCTGTTAGATAAGTAAACAGTTATTACTGATATATGATTTTATTAATAAAATTTAAAAATATAAAAAAAGTCATTTAGATTAAGGCATGTTAATATTTAAGAAAATATATTTCTAAACGCTCATTAGTAAGTAATAGTTAGATATAAATTAAGTTTTTTTCTCTTCATTCGATTAATTGCTCGAACATTGATTTACCCTTATCAATCGAGTTTGGGTGTGGTTCAAATCCACGTGACCTTGAACAAAAATTTTATACATCTATAAAAAATGGCGTACTGATGTTCCCTGATGTAACTCGTTAAAATGAAATTCAATATTGAAACTTTTATTAATCATTTATGATAAAAACAAGTAGAAATTAATTTAAACTAACAATTAATCATAATAATTGGATTCATACCTTTATTATATTCACGAATTACGGCAATCGATTAATTATTATCGTACATTTGGTGCGGCGACTTTTAATGTGTTAATATGTCGGATTACATTTTTATTGGAAATATTATCCATCAGATAATACAACAAATAAAAACAAATTACAATAATCATAACCTTAATTACGACAAAGTTGAGTTATTTGTAAGATAAGGCCGATCTTATAGCTGAGTACCAATTTTTCCATCATCTTTATTTGCATTAATTTTCATAATTATTTTGATCTACTTAACTTTTATTTGACAATCTTCTTCCGGACATTGCATTTAAATATTAGTACAATAGACGGTAGTTCCTCGTCGTTTTCCCTACATAGTAACAATTTAACGTCTCAACTTCGGTATCATTACTAACAACTAATATAAAAGAATTAAAATAAATAATAATATACTTACGTACTTCGGGTCCTTGCTAACACCTAACTTCCAATCAATCCTGTAGAGATGATTTGACCTTGGACGCCTATCGACTGCATCTTTCTTCGACTTGTTATTTTATGATTACCTTATTGTTTAAGATATGCTATCACTTTGTATGATATGAATTTTTTTGTTACTCCAATCGTAATTTAGTTATTTGTCTAACTCCTTGTAATCTGACTTTTATTATTGTTATACGGGATCACATCATTAGTGAACCGTCTGTTTATAGTTCCATAGTATTGTATGGTTTATAATCTAAATTTAAAATATATATATATATATATATATATATATATATATATATATATATATATATATATATATATATATATATATATATCAACCAATCAAAGATTTCATTGAATTACTTTACTAAATAATTCGCAACGGTCAGTGGTACTTATAGGAGACCTATCAATTCGTAACCTCTATATTTTTTTTATCCGTCAGACGATAAACGCTGACGGTATCTTATTGTGGCGGATGACTCTTGGTTACCACCCGATTAAAGTATAACATTCAACGATACTTATAATTCCACCACACTAGGTCCCGCCATCCGACCGACGCCAATAGTGTATGTTGCCATATGGCAAATACACTAATAACATGATTCTTTATACTGAAAAACCATACATGACTTTAAACAAAGAAAACTTTTGGTTACACCTGGAACCATGTAAGAATTTTGGAACTATCAATTTTTGCCAAAATGTAGTTCATTTAACCAGTGTTAGTAACCAATGTATTCCAAATATTATCTTAAATGAAAACTCATAAAATTGTAAACTTCTGCCTATTGAGATTATATCAAACGTTTTAATTGAACCCCTAGATCAACAACACTACGTTGTAATGTCGAAAACAACTCAGAAAGTTTATTCTAATTGTGCAGATAATCTTTTGATAAATGGAAAAACTTTGCTTACCCTACCAGTGGGATGTTTCATAAAAATTAAAAATCAATTATATACGAATAATCAGATCACTAAGCAGAAGGTCCCCATAGTGTTGCCTGATGTTCATTTTTATAATAATACTAATAAAACATATAATATTGTAAAATTAGATAAGATTAATTTAAGTGACATACTGTAACAATTTGAACTTATGTGCCCCGGAAAAATATATATATCGAGCCTATGCGATAAAATATCAAAAATGATATTTTATCATTGTAGGTATTTGGATCGAATAAAATCCTGTCTGGTGTGGTTCAAGTTTTGTGTAGGACTTGATTTGTAGCTGGCCGACAAAGAAACTGCTACTATGACGGCTGCGGGTGCGAGAGAGTAGGCGTATCGACTCTGTATCTAGAGAGGCTCGCGAGTCTGATAGTGAACGGAGAACGGGACTAGCTTATGACGACTGATAGAGAGCGGACGCGAGACAATTTTTGCGTGCCGGCATATGAAAGATTTTTGATTGTTGCGTCGACGGATTTTGGAATTGCTTTTATAGGGAGGTTCTGTCCTCGTTCTGGATTTTTTTTTCAGGACTTGGTTGAGGTTCTGTCCTCGTTTGGAGTTTTTTTTTTTTTTTTTTTTTTGTCCGTCGAATACATATTCTATTTAAGCCATTTGCTAGTCATTAATTTTAATGTTAGTGGAGTGCCGTTAGACGTAAAAATTGTAAAACCTCGGAATCCAGGGCCAGTCAATGAATCTTCATAAAACTTTTGGACTGCATTGTTAAAAGCTCAAATAAAAAAGTTAAAAAAAAAAATGCAATCTCGATTGTGGGGTGGATGCCACCCCTTCTCGGGGGTGAAAAATGTTTCGTTGAAAATAAGCACGGAAATGGATAGATTGACTAATTCTAAGCAACTTTTGTTCTATAAAGTTTTTTTTGAAAGTCCATACTTTTCGACTTATTCGCGAGTGTAAGTGTCAATTTTTCAACCAATAAACCCACGTTTTCAGATGGTTTTTCCCGAATATCTAAAAAAGTAAGTATTTTATCGAAAAAATCATTCTTAGTAAAAATGTAGCTTATAAAAAAACAAAAATAATGCTGAGTTTACAGTGTCTGTAGACCCAGTACAAACGGAGAACTACCTTGTTGAAAGTTGGTTCTTATTCGTCAAAAGCCAAAATTGAAAGTTTCAACGTGAAGTTACCAAAATACAATGCATTTTTCGGGGAAAACTCATGGAACATTTTTTGAAGTGCTTGAAAGAACCTTTATTTTTGTTTTTTATAAAAGTCCCTAGCATCAAAACTAACTGAGCTCTGACGAAAATAATGTTGGTCCCTATTTTTTTCGGCGTCAAAAAATGTGAAAGCCACCCCCTTATTACCACCCAAATTAAAAATAATCGTTGCCACTCCACAATTCACTTTATTTGTGTACTTGTAACATGCTCTAGAAGTTTGAAGTTTAAAGTACTTAGTTTTGAAAAAAATTTAGTTTGAAGTGAAAACATTTTTGTATTTTTGCAAAAAATTGCCTTTTCTTCAAAATAACTCAAAAACTATTAATGATACGCAAAATTTTGTAGTGTGCCAAATTGTGGGTTTTGCTTTTCTGAAAAATTTCGTTTTTTTTTCTGTAGGATGAAACTTGAATAGGATATGGCCGTTTAAAGTTTGCATATATTCGTAAATAGTAACTTTTCGAGTTCTTTCAGCTCTAGCCCTTTCAAAACTAAGCACTTTAAACCTGTCAAACTTCTAGAGCATGTTACAAGTACACAAATAAAGTGAATTGTGAAGTGGCAATGATTATTTTTAATTTGGGTGGTAATAAGGGGGTGACTTTCACATTTTTTGACGCCGAAAAAAATAGGGACCAACATTATTTTCGTCAGAGCTCAGTTAGTTTTGATGCTAGGGACTTTTATAAAAAATAAAAATAAAGGTTCTTTCAAGCACTTCAAAAAATGTTCCATGAGTTTTCCCCGAAAAATGCATTGTATTTTGGTAACTTCACGTTGAAACTTTCAATTTTGGCTTTTGACGAATAAGAACCAACCTTCAACAAGGTAGTTCTCCGTTTGTATTGGGTCTACAGACACTGTAAACTAAGCATTATTTTTGTTTTTTTATAAGCTACATTTTTACTAAGAATGATTTTTTCGATAAAATACTTACTTTTTTAGATATTCGGGAAAAACCATCTGAAAACGTGGGTTTATTGGTTGAAAAATTGACACTTACACTCGCGAATAAGTCGAAAAGTATGGACTTTCAGAAAAAACTTTATAGAACAAAAGTTGCTTAGAATTAGTCAATCTATCCATTTCCGTGCTTATTTTCAACGAAACATTTTTCACCCCCGAGAAGGGGTGGCATCCACCCCACAATCGAGATCGCAATTTTTTTTTTTAACTTTTTTATTTGAGCTTTTAACAATGCAGTCCAAAAGTTTTATGAAGATTCATTGACTGGCCCTGGATTCCGAGGTATAAACCTAACGGCACTCCACTATGTGTTGTTCATTGTATTTTCTTTGTTTATTGTTCATTTGCCCAGGATTTGGTGGAGTAGGTAGGATATTTTTTTTATAGCTGGGTTGGTTGTTTGACCCACGTGGTCTTATTTAAATATTTTACCGTTGAATGTGTTTGCTATTACACGATACCTAATTAATTGTATTGTGTCAGTGGATCTGGTGTACTTTCCGGCTCCCCGGGTTAGACCCACCGGGATATCCGCTCACACGGCTTAAGTAGTCTTGGCGCCCTTAATTTTTGATCCTTGTCGGAGTGGCACGTGTGATTTTTATTTTATTTTAGCAGGAAAAGTTGATTCACTGATGTCGCGGTAGTTAAATTATTTAGTTTTTTATTTAATCACGGGAAATTGGACAATTGAATTTTAATATAGATAAACTAAATTAAAAAATTTTTGCGACGTTTCGTTAATTTCTTTTAACTTCTTCGGGCAAAACTTAAATGATAAAAAATACAAATTAGTTAATGAAATAATTATAATTTTTCTTTTTAATAGAATTGAAATAATACCTTTAACTAGTTAACCATAACTTCAATAAAATTTAGATATTTAACAATACATATATATTTAATTCAATAAAATTCAAATAGTAATATTTAAGCGAAATGAAATTATGTAATTTTTTTTTTCCTAGAACAAATTTCAAACAAATACTAAATATGTTTTATTTTTGCTAGACAATTTGATTTTTTAAAATATATTAAAAGTAACTGTGGTAACTAATTAATTTAGAAAAGCAATTGACTATTTTTTTTTTCATTTTTTGTATTTTGTGATTTAAAAATAATATATAAATGGTAGACAAAAATATGTGTAAAATAAAGAAATATTTGAACGTTATAGTTAACAATTTTTTAAAATGTCATTATAAACTAAATTTAAATTTTGTGTATCAGAACGCAAGTTTACTGATTTATTCAATTTTATAAAAACCATTTCACTTAAATTCCTTTTTAGCATGTTCTGCTCACGATGCAAAACTGATATTTTATCAAAACAGAAGTTATGTCCTGTGTCAAAATGATGGTTGGCCAACGCTGTTTTATTAGTTTTCAAAAAATTAGTAATCCTACAATCATTTCTATGTTGTTTAACACGTTCTTCAAGTTTCTGTTTAGTCTGTCCAATATAACAAGTTCCACAAGAACATGGAATTTTGTATATCAAACAAGACTGCTGATGAAGCGGGACTGGGTCTTTCAACCTACTATAAACAGATTTGACAGTCTTTAGATTATAGAAAGCTAATTTACCTCCTCTTGATCTAATACATTTATCTATACTAGATGACAATAACAATCAAGAAAGCATAGTTACTTCTTACCACAACAGATTTATTCATTGAATGTACATTTCGAGAGCAAAGCTCCCATCTTCAGCAAACACTACACTAAATATATAAAAACAGCTTGGAATTAGTAAATAAGATTAAAGATATTAAATTAAATAGTAATGAATTATTAGTGTCTTTTGATGTATGTGCTCTTTTTCCTAGTATTCCCATTGATGAGACTCTTAAACATTTAGAAAATTTTCTCTTGTTAAATAATATAGATCTAGGCAGAATTAATGAATACTTAAAATTAACTGAAACTTGCATGAACAATAACTTCTTTCAATTCAACTGTAATTTTTATAAACAACACTCTGGTACGGCTATGGGCAATTGTCTCTCCCCATTTATTGCGAACTTATTTATGAGCAACTTAGAATCAGAAATTAAAAAGGATTTTAAATATTTCCCCCGTGTTTGGTTTAGGTACGTTGACGATATTTTTGCCATCTTCGATACTAGTAAGTACGATATCAATAGTTTCCTGGTTGATCTCAACAGTAGATATCCATCCATTAAATTTACTCATGAATTAGAAACCGACAACAGTATTCCGTTTTTAGATCTCATGATCTACAGAAATAAAGACTCATTTGAATTTGACATTTATCGTAAACCGACGAACAACAACAGATATATAATGAGTCATTCCAATCACCCTTTAATGCACAAACAAGCGACCTTCCAAAGTATGATACATCGACTGTTAACTATTCCACTTAACAAACAGCGTTTCGATAATGAACTTCATAATATAATTAATATAGCGAAATTAAACGGTTATCCTAAAGATATGGTTTTAAAAATTCTTAAAAGGAAAAAAGTTAAATTAAATTTGAGAAATAGTACGACATTAATTGCGGACAATCATCAATTAAAATATATCGGTATAACGTATGATCCCATTCTTACTAAAGGTTTAGATAATATATTCAAAAATGTAAATTTAATTAAGGCCTTTAAAAACGACAATAGTATTAGTAAATTCTTAGGTAACCCTAAAGACAGCACTCCCACTTTAGAAAAGTCAGGTATTTACCAAATTAATTGCGGTACATGTGACAAACTATACATAGGACAAACCCGACGTCAAATTACTACAAGATGGAAAGAACACTTCTCGCATATTAAATTTTGTAGACCGGAAAAATCTAGTGTGGCTAACCATATTTTAGAAACCAACCATGACATCAGCATAAATAATTTAAGTTTGCTTAAAACAGTAAATAATAAACATCAACTAGATAGCTTCGAGAGTATTTACATAGCTAAAGGAGATACCCATAAACTCTTAAATTCAGACAACGGTCCTATTCCTTATTCAGCATTATTTGATCTTTTGTCTCGATAGTTTGTTTTCGGTGTGTTTTTTGCTTTTATTTACAGATTGGGCATCGACGAAGACCCCGATTCCCTGGATGTTTGGATCTCAAGATTTCTGTTACCTGACCATTTCTCATGTTTGGGTCTATGGTTTAGGTTATAGTTAATGATATCTATTATTTTTTTACCTGAATTGTATTTAAATTAAGGATTTTGTGTTATATATTTAGTGTAGTGTTTGCTGAAGATGGGAGCTTTGCTCTCGAAATGTACATTCAATGAATAAATCTGTTGTGGTAAGAAGTAACTATGCTTTCTTGATTGTTATTGTTTCAACCACAGTGCTCATAATATATATATAGATGACAATCCTCCGATGTACGGAAATTTGAAAAAGTTATTTAATGGCTTGCGATTTTTTGTACCTTCTACAAAATTATAATTATTTAAACAACGGTATATAAATTTTTTAGGATAATTATTCTTCATCAATAATTCAATTATACGATTCTTATTAGCATCATGAAAGTCACTATGACTAAGGCGAAAAGATCTATCAAGAAGACCAGTGATCATGCCTATCTTTTGACTAATTGGATGATTTGAATAATAATTCAAAAAACGTCCAGAGCTAATCGACTTACGGTGCCAATCCGTTTTTAAAGTACCATCTTGTAATTTATAAACTTTTACGTCTAGAAAACAAATCGAGCAATCGTTTTCAACCTCCATAGTAAATTGTATCCTTGGATGGAAATTATTAAAACTTGTTAGAACATAATCCACTTGGTCTTTAGGTACAGCCATAAAACTATCATTAACCTAAAGACCAAGTGGATTATGTTCTAACAAGTTTTAATAATTTCCATCCAAGGATACAATTTACTATGGAGGTTGAAAACGATTGCTCGATTTGTTTTCTAGACGTAAAAGTTTATAAATTACAAGATGGTACTTTAAAAACGGATTGGCACCGTAAGTCGATTAGCTCTGGACGTTTTTTGAATTATTATTCAAATCATCCAATTAGTCAAAAGATAGGCATGATCACTGGTCTTCTTGATAGATCTTTTCGCCTTAGTCATAGTGACTTTCATGATGCTAATAAGAATCGTATAATTGAATTATTGATGAAGAATAATTATCCTAAAAAATTTATATACCGTTGTTTAAATAATTATAATTTTGTAGAAGGTACAAAAAATCGCAAGCCATTAAATAACTTTTTCAAATTTCCGTACATCGGAGGATTGTCATCTATATATATATTATGAGCACTGTGGTTGAAACAATAACAATCAAGAAAGCATAGTTACTTCTTACCACAACAGATTTATTCATTGAATGTACATTTCGAGAGCAAAGCTCCCATCTTCAGCAAACACTACACTAAATATATAACACAAAATCCTTAATTTAAATACAATTCAGGTAAAAAAATAATAGATATCATTAACTATAACCTAAACCATAGACCCAAACATGAGAAATGGTCAGGTAACAGAAATCTTGAGATCCAAACATCCAGGGAATCGGGGTCTTCGTCGATGCCCAATCTGTAAATAAAAGCAAAAAACACACCGAAAACAAACTATCGAGACAAAAGATCAAATAATGCTGAATAAGGAATAGGACCGTTGTCTGAATTTAAGAGTTTATGGGTATCTCCTTTAGCTATGTAAATACTCTCGAAGCTATCTAGTTGATGTTTATTATTTACTGTTTTAAGCAAACTTAAATTATTTATGCTGATGTCATGGTTGGTTTCTAAAATATGGTTAGCCACACTAGATTTTTCCGGTCTACAAAATTTAATATGCGAGAAGTGTTCTTTCCATCTTGTAGTAATTTGACGTCGGGTTTGTCCTATGTATAGTTTGTCACATGTACCGCAATTAATTTGGTAAATACCTGACTTTTCTAAAGTGGGAGTGCTGTCTTTAGGGTTACCTAAGAATTTACTAATACTATTGTCGTTTTTAAAGGCCTTAATTAAATTTACATTTTTGAATATATTATCTAAACCTTTAGTAAGAATGGGATCATACGTTATACCGATATATTTTAATTGATGATTGTCCGCAATTAATGTCGTACTATTTCTCAAATTTAATTTAACTTTTTTCCTTTTAAGAATTTTTAAAACCATATCTTTAGGATAACCGTTTAATTTCGCTATATTAATTATATTATGAAGTTCATTATCGAAACGCTGTTTGTTAAGTGGAATAGTTAACAGTCGATGTATCATACTTTGGAAGGTCGCTTGTTTGTGCATTAAAGGGTGATTGGAATGACTCATTATATATCTGTTGTTGTTCGTCGGTTTACGATAAATGTCAAATTCAAATGAGTCTTTATTTCTGTAGATCATGAGATCTAAAAACGGAATACTGTTGTCGGTTTCTAATTCATGAGTAAATTTAATGGATGGATATCTACTGTTGAGATCAACCAGGAAACTATTGATATCGTACTTACTAGTATCGAAGATGGCAAAAATATCGTCAACGTACCTAAACCAAACACGGGGGAAATATTTAAAATCCTTTTTAATTTCTGATTCTAAGTTGCTCATAAATAAGTTCGCAATAAATGGGGAGAGACAATTGCCCATAGCCGTACCAGAGTGTTGTTTATAAAAATTACAGTTGAATTGAAAGAAGTTATTGTTCATGCAAGTTTCAGTTAATTTTAAGTATTCATTAATTCTGCCTAGATCTATATTATTTAACAAGAGAAAATTTTCTAAATGTTTAAGAGTCTCATCAATGGGAATACTAGGAAAAAGAGCACATACATCAAAAGACACTAATAATTCATTACTATTTAATTTAATATCTTTAATCTTATTTACTAATTCCAAGCAGTTTTTATATATTTAGTGTAGTGTTTGCTGAAGATGGGAGCTTTGCTCTCGAAATGTACATTCAATGAATAAATCTGTTGTGGTAAGAAGTAACTATGCTTTCTTGATTGTTATTGTCATCTAGTATAGATAAATGTATTAGATCAAGAGGAGGTAAATTAGCTTTCTATAATCTAAAGACTGTCAAATCTGTTTATAGTAGGTTGAAAGACCCAGTCCCGCTTCATCAGCAGTCTTGTTTGATATACAAAATTCCATGTTCTTGTGGAACTTGTTATATTGGACAGACTAAACAGAAACTTGAAGAACGTGTTAAACAACATAGAAATGATTGTAGGATTACTAATTTTTTGAAAACTAATAAAACAGCGTTGGCCAACCATCATTTTGACACAGGACATAACTTCTGTTTTGATAAAATATCAGTTTTGCATCGTGAGCAGAACATGCTAAAAAGGAATTTAAGTGAAATGGTTTTTATAAAATTGAATAAATCAGTAAACTTGCGTTCTGATACACAAAATTTAAATTTAGTTTATAATGACATTTTAAAAAATTGTTAACTATAACGTTCAAATATTTCTTTATTTTACACATATTTTTGTCTACCATTTATATATTATTTTTAAATCACAAAATACAAAAAATGAAAAAAAAAAATAGTCAATTGCTTTTCTAAATTAATTAGTTACCACAGTTACTTTTAATATATTTTAAAAAATCAAATTGTCTAGCAAAAATAAAACATATTTAGTATTTGTTTGAAATTTGTTCTAGGAAAAAAAAAATTACATAATTTCATTTCGCTTAAATATTACTATTTGAATTTTATTGAATTAAATATATATGTATTGTTAAATATCTAAATTTTATTGAAGTTATGGTTAACTAGTTAAAGGTATTATTTCAATTCTATTAAAAAAAAAATTATAATTATTTCATTAACTAATTTGTATTTTTTATCATTTCAGTTTTGCCCGAAGAAGTTAAAAGAAATTAACGAAACGTCGCAAAAATTTTTTAATTTAGTTTATCTATATTAAAATTCAATTGTCCAATTTCCCGTGATTAAATAAAAAACTTATTAATTATAATGGACGTGAACAATATTGAGGTTAAATTATTTGTTTGTTTATCGTGTGTCTGGGTGACGGTTCTGTAGTTCTTGTGGTAGGGGGTGGATTTTTGGCCCGATTTTGGGCATAGTTTTGTTGTATTTATATTTTTGATAATTTTAGTGGTTGGAGGTCGGATTTGTTAGCCCATTAGGGCATTATTTCTTGTTCTTATTATCAGTGCCCTCACGAACCTACCCTTCGCGCCGCTGAGTTAGCTAGCCGGCAACTTGGCACTCGACTATAGCTTAGTTTTCGTCATAATACATAAATTAGCATTGGATGCACAGGAAATAAAATTCGAACCATTTGATTTCTTCAATCAAATTTTGAAATTTTCTTTTGCACCCATATATATTTTAATAATAATAAGTATTCTTTTCTACATATATTATAAACGTACATTTCTAATGAAACGTTTTCATATCAGACAAAAACCTGAAACCGAATCAGAAACGGATGCAAATGTTTCATTATAAAATGATCATATTCTTTCTCAGAAAATTTATTTTAATAAAGACTAATTTTCTGTCTTAAAAGGCGGAGGAGTTATATGAATAAAAGTGCATAGCACGTACAGATGGGCACCCACGATGGTTGTCTTATCTGTGCACAACATTTTAATAAAACCACAAGACGCGTTAGAAAAAAGGTTCATTATAATTAATAATATTATACAGCGCAAATGTATAATTAATTAATAAAGGCCGTTTCGAGAAAAGGAATCACGTTGCATATAAGTAACGCCTGGACACGATCCTAAATTAGCATTAATCAAATCAATCAAAATCAAATAACATATAACTCCATCTTGTTCGATGAAATAATAAGTAATATTAAATAGTATAAATATTAATAACAATAAAACAAATATTAATAATAATAAAATTGTAATAAATAAACTACTTCAAATATACTACTAAAAATAAAAATTATTTTTTTTCGTTAACTGCAACGCTCCACAGTTAACTAGCTGGCTTTGGCCTAAGCTCAATGTGTCAGTCGTGCTTATCAGCGGGCGTTACGGTATTAGATATGTGCTCCTTTTCAACTAAATTCTATAGCCTTGCAGCCGATGCAGTCATGGAGTGTCCTCCCGTTCAGGTAAGACCATTTTTCAGTATAGCTTATTATTGTCATTCTATAAAGTTGACAGTGAATTTACCTGGTAAATGTGAAAATTGATAATAGCATACTAAGTATTAGATTATTCTAAGTTCTCATATTTACAAAGAAAGGTCACGTTGCGTGAAATACACTTTGATAAAAAGAAAACTTGGACTCGGTTTCAGTTGAGTCAAATACGCCGCGTATTTAAATACGGCGAAGTACGGTACGACCTAGGTTTAAGTACCGCACGTATTTGAAGGGAATCTTTCCCTCAAATACATAGCGTGTTCATAACAAGTGAGGCAGTTTTTGACGAGACTTCTCGTACAACTGATTCAAACATATACATGATTGAGTTAATATAATAAGTATTTGTCTGGCCTACTTATGTTTTTTTAACAATAACAATTCAATTTAATTCGAAAAAATAGGATATTCTATCTACTTTTTTGAGAATTTGAGCGAATATACTAGTAGTTGAGGCAATCTATATTATACTCTTTTATTCAATTTCTTCATAATGTTCGTTTAATAAGGCGTTGCTTGTTTGAAATAAATACCGCAATTTCATATGAAATCTAGACTATAATGACCGATTTTGACTTACGATCATATTTATTAAAATGAAACAAGTAATTAATTTATTTCAAATATATGAAAGATTATCGAAAAAGATTTTTTTTTTTTGAAATACATGCTTGTATTGCTGCTAAATAAAATGTCGTTATTCTCATCTAATAGTTGTTTAATATTGAATACCCAATGAAATTGTTTCAAGTGCACGCCTCTACTCTTTCAAAATCATTGAGTAGTATTTTCAAAGAATTTATTCTTTCCTTTAATTTTTTTTAGATTGTTTTGATTATAGATAGTGTCAATTTGATCACAAAATAGTTGTTCCAATCAGTTATTATTTATTTTTAATGAAATTATGTCGCTGTGCCTTGCAAATGCATTATTATTTTTTTTTATGAAGTATACATCGAAAGTGATTAGGTTTAAAATAAATTAAAAATATAATTTTGGTATTAATTTAATTTTTTATATATTAATAAATTTTTTATGATGTATTATAATTATGATTACATTTATCTTAAAAAATACATACATTTCTTTAAACACGAATAATTATTGACATAATACATGACAAACATTATTAAAAACTTATCATACTAACATTTTACATAATATTTTCCATTACTTAAATAATATACTTATATACCTAGGTTTTACGTTAATAATATCATTACTAGAAATATTATCCCATTCGCTATTGGAGGTAACTTAAAAGACACGATAATGATAATCAAATTCATTTGTATTATTATTATTAAGCAAAAATCTAACTTTATTAGCATTTATTAAAATGTGCCCTATTTTCCCAAATACGATTAAGTAACCAACTTTATCAAAATCAATTATCATGTCAGTCGAGTAATTTACACCATTTATTGTGACCCAATTTGTTTCCGTAAATAATATTGTTAATAATGAGCCTGGGAATGAACGTTTTAAAATTTTCGTGAGCTTGAAGGTTATTTACAAAAATATTATTATGGGGATCTGTTTCAATTTGGTCATCGAAGCCTCGATTTTCCATTAATTGCTCGCTAAGGATCATTTGATTTACCTCAGCATCTATAAGAATTGGAGGAAAAAGTGATTAAATGTATCGATTTTCGAAAATAAATAAAAAAGGAAATGCTAATATGTAGAAACACAATTAAATCTTAGGCGATGTTAAACATTTCTTCAAAGACTTTTTCGCAATTTTTGAAAACAAGACATACGACGAAAGGTTTGTAATTCATTATGAAATTTAGCGTACAATTCACCTCGAGCGTGGTTTTTGTCAGAATGCAAAAGAAATAAGGTACTACCTAATTTTATTAACAATAACATTAAGTTTCCAAAATATTTAATTCAAACAAATCCTTGTCTACATAAAATCAGTAATTTAACAAAAAAACTTTGGTTACAAGAAGAAATTAAAACAGCATATATCAAACTTAACACCATAACAAAATTGGCATATAATTTATATTTGATACTAAGTAATCAAGTACATACAATAGAATTGGACTGTATCTTAGAACATATTCGCATAAAAATAGATAAGTTTGAAAATTTTAAGTTTCCTAAATTGAAAGACAAAATCAATAGATTAGTTATAGATAAATATAAGGATACTAATAAATGTAATAAGAATTTTCAATTCGTAATTCAAAGTAATTTTAACGAAAAAATCAGTTTAAAAAAAGTAATATCTGACTTAAACATCTTTGAAAATCTCACCCTTGAATTAGATAACAACGAGAATATAATTTTCCATTTTAATGAAGATAAATATGTTAAAGACTTTTTAGTGGATTTCAACGTACAAAATAATACCAACTTAGGTTTCCATGATAATTTACTTTATGTTGACTTTAATTCGTGTTCGATTCCTATTGACACCACTGAATTACAGGATAACATATTTTTTAAACATAAACCAGACATCATAGATTTCAATTTAGCTACCAATATACTAACAAACATAAATTTTAACTTCCATCCGAATATTCTTAATAAGACAGATATTACTTTCGAAAAACTAGAATTAGACATTTTGAACAAAGGATTAAAATTTGCACCGAAAGTACCAATAACTGATAATAGAGTAATTACAGAGTTCGTGGTCAAATTCAATAACATTTGCACAGATAATAAAATTGAACCATTGGTGTATTTTCATCTCATTAAAAAGATCATTTCTTATAACAATAAACAAAAATGTAATAAAAACTATAATTCCGAATTGAAAATATTATCCAGAATTAAGAAAAAGATTAAAGAACATGACTTAATCTTTACTAAAGCAGACAAAGGTAATTGTTTGGTGATACTATTTAGGAGGGACTATATTTCTCAAGTAACTAACTTTTTAAATAACGATAAATTTGAAATTATTACTAAAGATCCGACAGACAAATTAACTCTTGAAATCAAATCATTTAAAAAAACTTATTACAATCTTGAATTACCTAACATGAATATTATGAATCCAAACATTCCTAGAATGTATGGACTTCCGAAAATACATAAAATAGGCAATAATATTAGACCGGTAGTATCACAAATTAATTGCACCACTAAATTGCTTTCAAAATGGTGGATAAAACAATTTTTAGAAGTCACAAGTTTCAAATCTAAATATTCAATTAAAGTTAATCCAGGCAATTCAAAATATTAAATACCCCAATAAAGCCATTTTACTAAGCTATGATGTTACTAATCTATTTCCCTCTATCCCTCTTAAAGATACTACAGATATTATTACCAAACTTATTAATGAAAGTTCTGCAGATGATAATCTTAAAAAAGCTTTAATTACTTCCCTAAATATTTTCACCAAACAAAACTACTTTACTTTTAACAATATTATGTACAAACAGAAAGATGGCATTTCAATGGGCTCTAATTGGAGTCCCCTGTTTTCCGAAATTTTCATGAACCATATTGAAAACACCGTATTTAAATCAAATTCTCCTTTAATTAGAAAAATCTTAAAATGGTACCGTTACGTTGATGATATTTTTGTTATATGGAACGGTACGATAAAAGAGTCTATTCAATTTTCTAAATTTATTAATTCATTACATAATAATATCTCTTTTACATCTGAAATAGGTTTTAAATCTCTGAACTTTCTTGATCTGAATGTTTCTCTCTCAGTCAACGGTTTTGCTACTTTCAAAATTTTCAGAAAAAACACTAATACAGCACATTGCATTCCTTTTACGTCAAATCACTCGTTACAACATAAACAAGCTTATTTTAATAATATGTTTTTCAGACTTTTTAATTATCCTTTAGACAAAAATAACTTTTTAAATGAACTTGCAATTATTCTTCATATAGGTTTAAAAAACGAATATAACATGGATTTTATATTTAAAATTTTTGCTTCAAACTATAACAAATATTGTAACTCGTTCAGTACTTTACAACACAATTCCAATATTTTTTGTAACACAGACAAATTTTACTCATTACATTATTTAAACAAAGAATGCAGTTCACTAAAAAGAATTTTTAGCCAACAGAATATTAAATTAATCTTCAGCAATAACAATACACTAAACAAATTTCTAGTTAAAAATAAAGATTCAACAGAACTTCTTAACAATAGCGGTGTCTATAAATTAAATTGTGCTTCCTGTAAAAAATCATATATCGGTCAAACTGGCAGAACTTTTAAAACTAGAATTAAGGAACATTTAAGAGATTTGAAAAACATCAACGGCAACTCAAGTTTCGCCTCACATTTATTAGAGGAAAATCATGAATACGATATTAACAATTACGTTAATATTTTACATTTGTGTGATAAAGGAAAAACCTTAGATGGCCTTGAAAATTTCGAGATATTGAAGTCTATAAAATTGTTTGGCATTAACAGTTGTCTCAATGACCAAACTAATTTTGCCCAAAACCGGTTTTTCGACAGTGTCATGGGGGCTATAGAAAATATATAGTCCTTATGATATTGTTGGATAATTGTTTTGTGAAAAATTATTTTACCACTTAGTAATAATTAAGTACAACAATGTTTAATTTTTATAACTTATAACTCTGTAACAGAACCAATTATTAATTGAGTAGTCAATTTTCATGTTTGAATCTTTGGTTTATTAGTTTCAGAATTTCTCACATGTCTATAGTAACTTTTAGTCTTAAATAAATTAGTAATTATTCTTTTCTAATAAAACAAATAGAGACGTTCACTTTAACATAAAAGTTTTATTTAACATGGAACATCTTACCGACGTCGGTTTCTATCTTTCTAAAAAGAAAAAACAAATAGTTATTTTTTTTAAAAAACATGATTTTGACTATGTAATTAATTAATTTATTGACTTTTTTATATATTAAACAGGTAAGCTAGAAAATGTTATATCTCGATTTTTGACATATGTAAGTCATGACAAATATTAACTTTTCATATTATGGATTATTATAGATACTGAGGATGGCCTCTAAAGCCGAAACGATCGTTTATTTTAATGTAAATTGCTGAATTTCAATTATAAAATATATTTTTTGGATATGGTCTAATTTCATTTTACAATAAATAAACTTTAGACAAATTACCCTCGTACCAAATTCGAGGAAGTTGTACGCTTTCGGGTCAAAACGGTCAGCACCACGGAAAGCGTTACAAATTGGCGACCGTGACATCGACTTTATCAGAACTCTGGAGACAGAAGTCTGATAGAATTTGCACAAAATAAATTAAATTCAGTAAATAAATTGTAAAAAATTAAGACGCAAAAGGAACGCTAGCATTTAAAAAACTAGTTATAAACTTGCAATCGACAGGCATTACACAAGCTTGTTACTTGAATCAAAGCAGCATTATTCAACGTCGTAAAAACAATACTTAGAGTACATATTTGAAACATTTTATTTTCGAATCGTTTAAAATTGAGAATATTTTAACACTGAAAAATATTAAATTTTGTAAACCCATCCTATTCCCAATTTTAAATAAAACGAATTAAATCACAGCAAGAGGACGACAACAGTTGTTATTAGAGTCGTATTTCCTCTAATTTCAACACATAAATCACAAATAAAGAAACGAAATTAAAATATTTTTAAAATTTATTTAGAAAATTTATAAACGAAATAAATTTAAACAACGAATTTATTACAACCGAATTTAAATAAATTATTTCATCAAGGTAATAAAATCAAAATTGAATTTACAAATTTAATTACAAATAAATTTTCATAATCACTCATTATCTCGGGAATAAATAAATTCATTTTAACAATGGAGCAACCGAATTCAGAGATTGTAATTCCGGAAACCGCAGCCGTATTAGATCAAACACTTGAATCAACTATGGGAGATAACAAGGAAGAACTTAAGAACGATGTTGAAAAAATAAGCGAGACAACACCAGAGAAGAAAGCAGTTCTAAAAAAACAAAAAAACCTGGAACGAGATGATACAGACGCGGAATCCACACGTATTAGCTGGGACTTAACCAATTTGGCCGAAAAAAATAAACTAGAGGGATCACCAATACCAACGTCCCAAAACGATACAATATTAGCAATGTTAATACAGATGAGACAAGATGCGGTTACCAACACGGCGAAATTAAGACAAGAGATGGTTACTATAAATACGAATATGCTAACCTTCAAGGAAGAATTAACCACTACCTTCGGAAGTCGCATGAATAGAATGCAGGAAGAATTGCAACAGAAAACACAAATATTAGATGAAAAACTCAATGTTGTTGAACAAAACCAAAATAAACTACAATTACAAGTCAAAGATATGGAACAAAAGCATAACCAAGTCGAAGTTCATCTTAACCACAAAATGCAAGCCATCGAAGATCGCACGCAAACTTTAGAAATAGCTGTAGCTGAACAGAATCATTCATTTGACAAAGCGATTAAAGAACAGTCAAAGGTGTTAAGAGATGTCGTCAATAACCGACTATCTACAAATCATATCTGCACTCACAACAGAACAGAAAATTTTTCACGATACAGAGATCTTGAAGTATTTGGAGGTGAACGAGATAAACTACATCCTGTTGAATTTCTTCAACAATTAGAAAAAAAACATCACGGGACGATATATTGACGATTCCGAAACGTTGAGAGAAGAAATTAAAAGTTATCTGAAAGGAAATGCACTAAATTGGTTCAAGACAATTGAAGAAATTATCACAGATTGGTCAACGTTCGATCGTGAATTCCGTAACATGTACTGGTCCAAGAGAATACAAGCACGGATAATTTGGGAACTCAACACGCCAAGAATGTACAATCCGACGTATGGAAATTTCACTCAACATTTTACATACTGGGTGGGACGTACAAAGTATTTAGATCCACCGATGCCAGCAACTTTCTTCATACAAAGCATCATGAGACATTATCCTGACCAATGGTTCAACCACCTAGTTCTACAACAACCAGAAACCATACCTGATATGCTGAAAATTCTATCTGCAATTGATTCAATAAATGATAACGGACAATATCGACCCAACTATAACAACAATCGAGGCGACATTCACCGAAACTATAATAATCGAAATTTCACAGCTGACAACAATGCACAGCGCAGATATGACAACAATATGGATCGTAATAACCCACGAAATACGAACAACAACATGGAACGCAACAATCAACGTACTCCGAACTATAATAATTATAACAATCAGAATCGTAACAATTATCAGGAGCGAAGAATCGAAGATAATTACCGTCCATCTCGAATACCTGCACAAGCAAATAATCCAGTCAACGAATATCAAGCCAGATCAGCACCGAATAACTCTCACAACAATACAACATATAGAACAAATCATATTCAAACCACAGTTCGTGAACCTGACAATGAAAACATTTCAGACGAAGAGGAGTCGGAAAACGACAACCGGCAACCATCTTAGCTCTGGGAGCGGTTGACGAAGAACTCGAAAGGAAACAGAGTACTCAACATGACAATCTTGACAGCATATTTCACAACAATATTAAGGATGATTTGTTAGAAGATACGATCTGTGAAAAGAAAAATGTTACATCTGTAATTCCCACCATTTTATTGCAACTACGACAGTGTACTGAATTCGCAATTTTAGATTCAGGCTCCGAGATAACAGCGATCTCCGAATTTTTTTATCATCGCATCAATTCTGATGTTAACTTGAAGTTACCTACTGTACCGACCACTGCATTACTAGTAGTAACAGCAAATGGGAAGAAATGCAAACCAATATGAAAAGCAACCATGTTAAACGTCACCATTCAAGGACATAAATTCGATATCATGGCGTACATTATGACAGATTTGAACGTAAACATTTTAATCGGCAGTGATTTTCTAAATAACTATAACGCAAGTCTGGATTTCTTAAACAATCAGTTAAAATTATTTAAAGATTTTCCAATAATAGTTCCTTTTTCCACTAAACATTCAGATATAACTCAAGTAGAATCAATCAAAATATTATATCAGCCTAGAATCATGACAAACTTAACCATCGATGATCCTATGGAATTGTGTTGTTTCCAATTATGGAATAACAAACCAACAACGAATAATGAAATTTCTATAAAGGATTTAGAAGAAAAGGTTAATATGCTGAGCATTCCAGGAGAAGAACAAACCCAAGCATTCAATCTACTATCTGAGTATAAGGCGGTTTTTTCCCCCAGACCCGGGTTAATAAACAACTTTGAGGCACATCTACGCATTAAGGAACCAACAACGATCTGCAAAAAGTCGTATCCGATTCCATTCAGCAAACCACTAAGTAATCGACTAATGAGATGGGTACTAGCACTCCAGGAATACCAACTCAAAATTTGCTATCAATCGGGAAAAGAAAATGTCGTAGCAGACTGCCTATCAAGGTATCTTCCAGCTACCGATCAATTGGGACCCTCCACTAACGATAATTTCCTCATGCTGACAATAAGACAAGAAATCACCGCTGCAGAACGTATTATTCAAGCAAGCAAACGAATGCAACAACGAGCTAGACGAAGACGGGAACGACACCAACGTACGAAAAGATTAGTCACTTTTCAAGTCGGCGATTTGGTACTCGAACAAACAAATTTCAAGTCATCTACCTTGGACAAAACCATACATAAATTTTTTCTCCTTTACCAAGGTCCGTACCGCATTAAAAAGATCCTTAACCAAAACGCTTACGTTCTTGTACATCCTGAAACCGGAAAGTATCACAATACCCGGAAAATAATACACCTTAAAAAATACTTAAATCTATCCGCAGACCATAATCACCGTCTCAAGGTTTAAAATTTCTAAACTGGCTGGAACAATTAATAAATTTAAATACTTATTTCTGAAGTAATGATGATGTTATTAACCTCTGCGACTCGGATGATGACTGGATTCAGCTACACGATGACGGAAGACCAATAACGCCCGGCTCCAGTCCGATTATGCAACGCAAAGAACCGGAATTTAGTCATTTGCCGACGCTAAATAATTCGTCTCAATATCACAATATCCAAATACTGAATGTCCGGAATTTTCAAAGCAACGACACTCAAACCGAGCTATCCTCCACGTCAACTGCAACAACAGGAACACAGACAACCCATACCAGCTATAAGATCAGCAACGGGACGCAAACCGAAAGGAAAATCCCAATTATCGACCTGATTAGCCTGTCTGATGCGCAGAAGAAAATAAGAATAAAAATCCACATGGAGGACCGATGCTTCAGGGTCACAGCCGAAAAGGACGGTACTGTTATTATTAAACCGAACAATCAGCTTCACTGATATGTTCAATATTTGTCTTGAAAAAATTTCGAAAATTGTAAATCACTTAAAATTTTCTCATTTTTTCGCTACCGACACCGGGGTAACTGTAACGGTACAACGTTACCAGTATTTACATTTAATTAATAAATTTATTAACATTGAAAAAAAAAGAAATAAAATAAAATAAAGCAATATCATTTTTGTACTATTCTATAAAGTTATCTTTCAAAATCACAATCATGTAACAAAGTGGCTCACCCTATATCTATAATGAAGTACGAAAGAAAAACAGCGCGCGGTGTCGCGCGCTGGGCAGTCGGGATTGTGTGCTAAGCCGTGATCGGTGTGTGTGTGTGTACGGGTTCCTATTCACTATGTGTAAGTAACTTTTATTTTACCTCATGTAAATATATTATTATTCGTAAGGACATGAGTATTTGCTTTGGTGGAAACATCTTTTCTAACCCCCCCATCCTAAAACCGAACCCATTAGAATCAAGGCTTTTTACCGCTCGAAAGCCCGCTACCGCGTTAAAATGGTGCCAGCTGGGTGCGATGATGTTAGAAGACGGTGAACCACTAAGGGGTGCTCGTGTCCTCACAATATTTCGTTTTGGTGTCTCTTATTTTCAGCAAGTGATTGGGTATTTATGTTATTTATGGTTATTTATGGTGTACAAATTATTGGAAGTTGTTGAGCGCGAAGTGCATATAGCCGCTTGTAACAGGATACGCGTCAGCATTTTTAATCCCTTATCAACGGTCGGACAAAACACGGTTACAATGTATGGGAGCGAACTATGCGTTACTCAAGTAAATCAAATTACAACTCCGCTAAATTCTTACAATTAATGAGCTACGGACTTGAGAAGGGGTACGTCACCGAACTATGTTATGAGTAAACTATAGAAAAATTCCTTTTAAAAATTTGTTACTGTTTTGTTTTCTACCCGATTTGATATTCAGATATTACAATGCCGAACCCTACTGAGAACGCGCCCACCCCCCAGGGTATTAGTGTAACCACACGGACTTCGTTAGGTACAATAGCCAACGGTATTGAATTGCTCAGTGGGAAAGAAAATGTAGAAGCTTATTTCGAAAGAGTAGAACAACGCGCCGAGCTTGATAATTTAACCAGGGACGAACTATTACGAATTTTAAAAATCAGATTAACAGGGGAGGCATATGACTACTATAGAAGCGACCCGAGTTTAAAGGATGTAGCATATGCGATATTTAAAAGTAAATTGATACAGAAGTTTAGAAAATCTATTCTCCCAGGGGTAGCACAAGCACAACTATTGCAGACTGTTCAGAATAGGGGTGAATCTGTGAGTCAATTCATTACGCGCCTTAGGTTAGTGGGACAGCGGGTATTAACAGAAAACATGCGAGGTGCGAGCGAAGCACAACAAGCGGGAATACAAAAATTCAGTGAGGACCTAATACTAAATCAATTTAAGATGGGGTTAAATCGAGATATATTGCGGGGTATCGGAACAATGCTTAACGTTGGAAGCGAATTTAACAATCGATAGGGCGGTGGAGTTAGCGCAAATGGAGGAAGGCACCCAAGCCTTACTGCAGCGGGGCCAGGGAATTCTAGCATGGGTTCAGGATCCCCCTAATCCAGCAAACCAAACCGCGACGAACGGGGGCCCTAACCCTATTAGAGAAAATTTTAGTAGATCTCGGATAGAGTGTTATAACTGCCGAGGAAGGGGCCACCGGGCAACCGAGTATAAACAGCCCATCCGATGTCATTTTTGCGGGAAAACCGGCCATATTAAGCGGGATTGCTGGGGAAGGAGTGAAAAGAGACAGCACCGTCCGGAGGCGCGACCATCCGCGAACGCTAGGTACGGGGAGTCGAGGAATACTGGGAATACGGCCGACACTGGTGCACCTAGGGGTCGTACAGCTCCTGGGGCAGGTACCGGCTCAACGGAGGGGAATAGGGTTCTACCTCGACTTCCAAAAAACTAAGTAGCCCCGTCAACCAGCAAGCACAAAAATCAACCTTTTCGGTATGGGGGCACACTGACGTGCCGACGACAATTACATTAAATTGTCGAGATCAAAAAATTCGCATGTTAGTCGACACGGGGGCCGCAATGTCACTGCTTAAAATGTCCGTCGTAGAGGGGTCAAAAATTCGAGATGCATCTGTCGATTTGCAGGGTGTCTCCGGGGTAGCGTTAAATCTAATTGGGGAAACAGATGTGTATTTCAAAATTGGGAATATTTGTTTTTATCAGACGGTAGCTGTCAGCGATAATGTTGTCATCCCGGCGGACGGAATATTAGGTCGCGACTTTCTTGGAAAGTACGGGGTCTGTCTAAACTATAATACGGGGGTCTTTTATATTGAAGACGTTGCGGTACCGATGGAAAATCCACCGGAATCTCGCGATCTGAAACTCGTTAGTTTTTCAAAATTTACAAACAATACGACCTACCGGGATGCATGTGGGAATGTTACCGACACGTCCGCTGTTCGGGAGTTTCCGTAAATATGCGAAACGAACCAATAAATGTTACCGACGCGGGGAGCGGACGTGTCTGCAACATTTCAATAATAACCAGATTTTTAGCTGTACTTATATTTTCAGAAATATAATTTTTAATTTTAAGTAATTTGTTTTCAAATATTTATTATTATATTATATTTATTACTACAGTATACATATATTAAGTACACGAAAATACACCTATATTAAGTACAGGAAATTCGTAAAAAATAATACAAATTGTGAAATAGTTTAAGAAATTATTAAGTGTATTTACTCTTACAGTGTCGAGTGTCGGCCAGAAATAATGAAATGTTGATATTATAAATGCGGATAACTAAAAAAGGATAAATATAAACATGATACATATAGAAATTAAAAATTTAATATTTTTAACGATTTTGTCATGTTTTTTGAAATTAGACCGACTAAATATAACTATTAACTTGACGTATAATATTTCCATACAAATTATAATATTTAGATGAATTACTGTTTGGAAACTTATTTAGAAAAAATTCATTCAATTTTTCTGTTTATATATTTAATTATCATCACCCCAGTGACCGTTCGCGTTCCTTGGCCTCTATATGCTAATAGTCAAACAACTCAAAATATTTCAAAAAGGAAAACTGTTAAAATTTAAGTTAAAAATATGGCCAAAATATTACATTTATAACGACGACAGCGCCTCTACAGGTTGTTAATGGCAGCTTTTTAGAAAGGCCCCTTTTAATAATTGTTTCATTACTGTAGTTATTTTGGTTAATTACTTACCTCAACTTCCTCGGCTGAGTTTAATTGAATCTTTATTAAGTTATTGTCAATTAACTTGTACTGGTATTCTTCTGGTAAATTTCTGTTACTCATTTTGTATAGGTAATAGATATTTTATAAAATAATAAACAAGCAAGCGAACAATCAAAGCAAGCAACTTAAGATAAACAACAATAAAGATGAAGATGAAATGCAATGCACATATTGTAAGCCTAAATTGGAATGTTACCGACAGCTCAACAGAGCGTTCGCTAATACGTCTGTAACTTTCTTGACGAACGTCGGGAAATGACGAACAGCGGACGTGTCGGTAACATTCCAACATGCTACCGGGATCAGGCGACCCAAACGCACACATTTAGGGAAATAGGGATACAATGCGAGCTAAATACTAGCGAGCTGGTTGAAAAATGGGGAAATTCAAAACAAACTACTTATCCGAGACAAAAAAGGGTACAATGGGGTCCAGTAAAGGAAATCACGGAAACGATGATTCCTAATGCCAACATTGATCACGAAGTAAAGAATATGCAGGGTGAGCGAAATGGTATGGACGACCGCCTTACGGTTCGTCTCACGGGACACGCGGAAATTCCGGGTAGATGTGAGTTCGTATGTAGTGCTACACTAGGGGTGTGCAACTCAAATCGGGATGTTATAGTTGAACCAACTGTAGTTAGTAAAACGGGGGTTATGGCAGCGAGGGTACTGTCCAGACCAAATAGCCAGGGGCACATACAAATGTGTATAATTAATCTGAACGATGAAACAATTAAGTTACCGAAAAACACTATCGTGGGGTACGCGGAGGAATATAATGAAAACCATATAAACCACGGCGGGGAAATGAGTGAAACGCGAGTTATGGTTGTGGTTTCACACAACCAGTTTTTAAAAAAGATTTATTTTACTTATTTAATTTAAATTATTATTATTGTTGATTTATTTTGTTTGAAATACACAGTATGTGTTTTTATAATTATAAATACAAAAGTATACAAATTCGATATAAGTATATAATGTTATATTATAATATATTATTGTTAATTATGAATTTTGACCAGTCATTAGGTCGAACAGGTTTAGATGATTCGCGATGAATGAATTGTGTACGTTTCTTCCGTTGTAAGGAAAACGTGATACTTTGAGATAACGTTAAAAAAGATGTCTTCTTCAGGAAGTCGTGGGCTGCTATATCAGTTGTTGTATATGCAATAGTCTGCACTTAACATCTCCGCCGTTGAAGATTGATGTTGTCCTCAACATCTCGTCGGTTGAAATGTGAAACCAGGTGTTGTTGCCATTTCGCTGACTAGGTTGTTATCAGGATTTTGTCTATCGTTTCTGAACTTGAGAACGATAGTACGTCTATGTTTGTAGATTATGTATATAATTATTGCAGCTAGCATTAAATATATAGGTGCCCAGCTGTATTTAATTATTTGTTCGGTAATTGGCAAATTTATTGATTTAAAATCTGTTTGTTTCATTATCTTATGAATATCATTTAAATTAATATCCTGCAAATTGATTGCGGGATTTTTATTTATTTCAGAATGTATACTAATGTCCGGCAATATTATTGCTTCCTTTGACTTTGTTGATATTATTATTAGTATATGTTTCGTGTTTTATAGTAAAATTACATGATTTTGGTAATTCTAGTAAATTTATATTTTTAATAATTGGGTCTATTTTGCAATTACTGTCAATTTTAATGGGTTCACTGGTTATCACTATGTAGTGTCTCAAGTCTATTTGTTCAACGAATAAGTTTTTTATTTTGGAGATTGGAGTTAATTCGCATAAGGTTTTATCTTTATTTACGATCAGTTGGTGAACGCAATCAGTTTTTAAACTGTTCGTTTTCTTGTCTTCGAACTTGCATAAGGCTGTTGTCCCGTATGATTTGCATGGTTCTTCAGAGTACCAATATGTTTCTTTATTCAAGGTAATAAAGGGTTTATATGGTATTAGGATGAAATTGTTTCGGTTAGGTATCGGAATTATTTCGTATTGTTTGAATGAACTGGTATATGTTATAGGTATTTTCGTTACGAAGTTAACAATATGTTTCTTATTTGTGAACGAACTCGCTTCGATAACTGAATAGTATGCGTTCAAATTGTTTATATCAAATGGCAATGAATTAGAGCCGTATTGTTTTATTAACCTTGAGATTAGAGAAATGAGTTCTCTAGGTTTTACAGCTGACGTATGTAATTTATTTTCTCTAGTAAACGTAATCGCGATTTCCAAATCTGTTAAGAAGTTGTGAATTTCATTAAGATTGGAAAGCATATCACTTAAAATCATATGTTTTTTCAGAAAGTCAAGTTCAAAATCAGTTCTTTTCGTGAATAAAAACAACTGTTTTTGATTGTTGGTTAATTTAGTTATTGTGTCATTATAATTTATTAGTAAATCATGGTTCAAAAATATTTGCTGATTATTTTTGTTAATTATATTGATTTGTGTATTTTTCAACATTTCTATTTCTTTATTATATTTTTCTGCGTCTTTTTGATCTAAATTTCCAGAAATGAATTTTATAACTGTTCCGAGACCGTCAATCAAACCTCTTTTTCTTCTAGTGTGATCATTTCTGAGTAAAATTGAGTCCAATTTTTGAAAATTGTTGTTAAGATTAATGTTAATTAACTTTATAAAATGACATAAGTCTACTTCTAAAGTGTTGCTAGGATTTGAAAAATTCAAATGTTTTAAAATGTATTCTTGTGTAAAAGTAAGTTTTTGTTCCAGTTCATGTAAATCATAGTAATGGATAGAGGTGTGAAAGGATCTTTGAATTTTGGTTTCATGTAAGAAAAATGGAAGTATGCCAGGATTGTCGGAAATGTCTGTTATTTTGACTTCTTGACTATGTACTGTCGTCGTCAGTGTTATTAGTATCGACAGTATCCTGCAATTTAAGAGGTCGTCTTAATTGTTGTTTATGAAATGTTGTTTTAGTTGTTTTAACTTTGTTATCTATATCTTTTTGAACTAATGTTTGTCTTGTTCGTGGTCTGGATTTTACACGTGGTTTGGTTTTGATATATGCTTTTGTTTGAGGTGTGTATACAGGAGTTTGTTTTTTTGATGTATTTGTTTTTTGAATATAATTTATTTTATTATCTTCAATTTGTCTTTGGATTTTTTGATAGATTTGTTTGGTTAATTCTCTGTGTGTGTTTATGTAATTTGAGGTGTATTTTTCGTTTAGATCTATCTCTAAAAGGTCTTTATTGTTTATGTGTCCAGTTAGTACATCAATAGGTTTGTGTTTTGTGACACTGTGTATACTGTTGTTGTAACCAATTATTGCGTATGTCATGTGTTCTGTTACAGAATGATCGGGATATTTATCATTGATAATTCTAAGATGTTCTGTCAACGTAGAATGAAATCTTTCAATAATTCCATTCGATTGGGGGTGTAATTTTGTTGTAAAATGAGTTTTTATGTTGTGTGTTTTACAAAATTCTTTAACTATTGTATTGTTAAATTCTGTTCCACTATCCATACGTATTTGTACAGGTTGTCCATGATGTGACATATGTGAAAGTAATTTCTTTGTGATGTCTATAGCATTACATTCTACAGGATAGGCTTGGGCAAATTTACTAAAATCATCAATTATAGTTAAGAATTTTTGTTTTTTAAATTGGAATAAATCTAAGCTTATGATTTCGTGTGGTTTATTTGGTGTGGGTGTGATTTCTAATGGTGGGTTATTGGGATTTCTTTCGTATTTATTTAATTGACAAATATCGCAGTTGTTTATGAATTTTGTAATGTGTTCTCGTATTTTGGGCCAATAATATTGGTTCGAAATACGTGTGTATGTTTCTGTAACTCCGCGGTGATTCGTTTTACCAAGATGATAATTTCGTATTATGCTTTCTTGTTCAAACAAATCTTCTTCGTCTTTTAAAAAGATGTTAGTTTGCGTAATTTGGTATGAGTTATTTTTAAATGTTTCTTGAATTAAATTAACAAATTTTTCGTAATTAGTTAAATTTTGAAAAAGTATACCGTAACTTAATTTTGGATTCAAATATTCTTTAAATAAGTCTATGACATATTTATTGAAATTTTCCGTAGGTATTTGTGCAAATATTCTACGTTTACAATTATGTAGTTCAGAAAGTTTTGGTTTCGAAACGAATGTGTTTACAAATTTAATTATTATTTGGTTTTTAAAATAGTTCAACGGTTTGGTAGTGATGGGAATTTCTAGTATTGGATTTTCTATGTTAGTATGAACGGTTTCGTTTTGATCATTATCATTTTCTGAAATTTGAAAATTATCTAAGTTTCCGAGAATTTCTTCGGGATCAAAATCTAAAGGTTCATTTTGTTCAGGTAAATCGGTTATTAAGTCATCTAGAAGGTTTTCTATATCTATTATTTCGTTTTCGTCTATGTTAGGCATTAAAGAAACGTTATCGTTATCTTTGGTAGTTTTCGTATGGATTTCTATACGACTAAGTGCGTCGGCGTTAGTGTTAGCTTTACCTTTTTTGTAAATTATATTGTAATCATATTCAAGTAATTTTAAACGCCATCGTATAAGTTTGGAATTTGGTTCTTTTAGGTTGAATAAATATTGTAGAGGTTTGTGGTCCGTTATTAATGAAAATTTCGTTCCAAACACATAGGGTCTAAATTGTTTAACTGAATAAATTATTGCCAAAAGTTCTTTTTCGATTGTCGAGTAATTCTTTTCAGAATCATTTAAAGTTCTCGAAACGTATGCTATAGGTTTGTCTTTACCGATTGGTCCTTGTGACAAGATTCCGCCAATTGCAAAATTTGAGGCATCTGTCGTTATGTTGAAAGGTTTGCTAAAATCGGGGTATGATAGAATGGGCTCGTTAATTAGTAAATCCTTACATACATTAAAACATTCAATAAATTGGGAAGTATGTTCTATTTTTGCATTTTTCTTTAAACATTTAGTTAGTGGTGCAGTTAGTTTAGCAAAATCTTTTATAAATCGTCTATAATATCCTAAAAGTCCGAGAAAGCTTTTAATGTCTTTCTGTGTTTTAGGTATTGGAAAATTTTGAATACATTTAATTTTATCTGGATTAGGCTTCGTGCCTTCCGGGGTTATGACATGACCTAAAAATTTAGTTTCGCGTTTTAAGAATTCGCTTTTGTTTAACTGAATTTTAAAATTAGCTTCGCGTAATTTTTTAAATATCTTATTTAAATTTTGAATGTGTTCATCTAATGAATTTGAAAAAATTACAATATCATCCATATAAATTAGGCATATGTTGTTTATTAAACCTTTGAATACGTCGTTCATCACACGTTGAAATGTCGACGGGGCGTTCTTAAGTCCGAATGGCATACGAAGGAATTCGTAATGGCCAAATTCAGTCGAAAATGCTGTTTTTTCAACGTCTTTAGGATCCATTTGGATTTGGTGGAATCCGGAAGCTAGATCGAGTGTTGTAAAATATTGGGCTCGTCCGAGTTTGTCCAATAAGTCAGTTATGTTGGGAATGGGAAATTTGTCATCGATTGTTTTTTCGTTAATTTTTCTGTAGTCAATAACCAATCGCCATTTAGCTTTGCCAGAGTTGTCTAATTTTTTGGGAACAATCCATATGGGACTGGACCATGGAGAGTAACTATGTCTGATGATGTTTTGTTCTAGCATTTTTTCGATTTGGTTTTCAACTTCATTTTTATGGATATAAGGGTAACGGTATGATTTGTATATGTAGGAATTTCGTCTTTGGTTCTAATTTGATGTCTGATTTTATGTGTAAATGTCAACGGTTCACCTTCTGTATAAAATACGTCAGGAAATTTTTTACAGAGATCTATTAATTTAATTTTTTCTTCTGAATTCATATGGTCAGTGTTTATAATATTGTCAATCTGTTGTTGATCAGTTTCGTAGTCAATATGAACATTGAATAACGAACAGGCTTGCTCGTCGAATATTTCTGTTCGTATGGGTCGTTGGAAAGTTAATTTTCTAAACTGAGGTGTTTTGTTTATTATTTAAACGGTTGCTTGAAAATTTTGAGACTTAGTTAACACAGCTGGAATTAGTATGTTATTTGTTTCTAATTCTGAGATTATAATATCGCCATTTTTGTCTACTGGTATTTGGGCAATTTTGTATGAATTGGGTTCTATCTCAATTACGATTTTAACTTCATTTTTTGTTTTCACTTTTTTATTTATTTCGTAAAGTTTTATTTGTATATTTGCATTGCAGGTTTGCAAAGTATGGTTGTTAAAATCTAGTGAAGCTTTTAGTGTCGTTAGATTATCTATACCTATTAGTCCATCAAAATAATTGTGAAATTCGAAAAGAGCAAAGTTTAAATCTGTATCTGAGTTAAATTCGTCGAAAGCTTTAACAGTTATGACGCCGTTAGCATCGTGATTTTTAAAGAGGGTAGATACTACAAAAGGAATAGATTTAATTTTATTTGGAAAGTATTTTCTTGCGATTTCGGGATCTATAAAAGATCGAGTTGCTCCCGTATCTATCATGAGTTTTAATGGGGGGTTTTTGATTTCAAAATAGGGTAGAGTACTGTTGGAGAAATTGTCGAAATTGTTATAGGTTTCTATGATGTTTCGTCTACAAAATGTTCTGTGTAAAAATTTGAATCTTGGTTAGAATCTGAAATTTGGCAATTTTCTGTGTCATTGTTGATATTTTCATTATCTTGATTTTCGGAATTGGGATCGTTATAATTTTGACTGTTTTCAGAATCATTTGATGCATATTCTAAATTAAATAATTCTTCTTGTACAAAATTTGGAGGACTTGTGTGTCTAAACGGGGATGTCGTTTGTTGGTTATAATAGCGGTTTACCGGGTTGGTGTTCCTAGAGGTTGTACTCATCGGAGTAGGTTGTGGCATAGGTTGGTTTCTATTTGGTCTAAAAACGTTGGTATTTGGTTTTAATTGGTTTCCGAAAATTTGTCGGTTTGTCGGGAAATTTTGGTTGGTGTTTGGCCTCGGTTTTTCGTTTGGAATGGACCTTGAAGGAAATTGGTTAATGTTTCGGTTCGATTGTTGATTTGGGTTATAATAAGAATAGTTGTTGAGATCGATTACCGATTGATATGAGTGCAACGTGTTTTTTGATACTCTGCAGTTTTTGTATAATTTTCTATATTTCTAGTATATAGCAAAACCGATTTTTTCTTTCATTCTTCTTTATTTACTTTTCTCTATCTGTGAGTACATTATTTTACTTCATTTTTTCTTTTCTTTGCCTTTTCATTCTTTAATATTTTTTTTATAATTTATTAGGTTATACATTTTTTTTTTAAATTTACAGCGACATCTGTTAGTCAATAGACTAGTCAGCTGCATGATACTAGTGGATTCGTCCGCAGTATTATGCAGATGGATAGGCAACCAAACCTCCACCTAAAATGAGTTTTAAACCTACCACAAAAGATTTCCCACACCTACCAAAAACACAAACCAATGTAACTACTGCATCACAGATATCCAATGAAACCAACGTCAATACTGATAACATAAACCAAATAAACACTACTACTATGGAAACCAACACAAGCGCACATAATATAAATAACACACACAATAATCAGTCATATGCTAATACCGTTAAAGAATTCCAGTACCCAAAAGAATCTCAAGCAATTATTTTAAATTCACTAGAAAATACCAAACTTAGAAGTTACATACTTGCAATAGGAGATATTGTCGGTCCTAGTAATATAATTGCCGCCTCCCGTATTTCAAATGAAAGAATTTGTATCTATCTGTCTAAAGACGAAATCGTTAATAACCTCATACGCGAACACGAAACAATTACAGTGGACGACCGAAAAGTTAACGTTCGAAGGCTTATTACACCATCAAAAAAACTGTTACTATCTGGCATACATCCATCAATAACAAATCATTACCTAGAAAATATACTTGATCAAATGCACATTAAAATGGTTTCTCCAGTTAACTTTGTGAAAGTAGGAATGCAAGATCAGGGATATGGACACGTAGTTAGCTTTAGGCGTTACGTTTACATTGTACCCGATGAAAAAATAGAAATTCCGGATTCTTTAATTATAAAACATGAGGATGAAAACTGTAGAATATATTTGTCCATTGAAGAACAAAAATGTTTCAAATGTAACGGATTTGGTCACTTGTCTTCAAAATGTACAGTTTCGATTCCTGAGGCAACACCAATCCTTCCGACCAATAGCAAAAAACGCCCACCACCATCCACAACAACCGACGCATCCTCGGAGATCCCCCAAACGTCAGACTTAAATCATGATCTCTCACTGGAAACAACAGTTCCTTCCTCTTCAGTTACCATAGACATAATCCCACCAACACCAGAAATAGCAGATACCAGTGACCTCGAAACTGGTTTACCTCAATCCCAAGAAATATTTGCAATACCTGAAACAAAAAAAACAAATGTCATTAAAATTTCAAAATCATCACGAGAAATAAAGAAGCCCAAATTAACACACACAAAATCTAAAAAACTAAAAAAATATATGGATGAAGCATTAGAACCACTTAAAACAATTATGAACCAAAACCCCGCAGACTATATTTTCACATTTGATCAGTTAAAAACATATTTGAAACTAATGAAAAACTACGACAACATAATAGAATTTACCAAATCTTTTTCGGATGAAATATTTGATGTTATTGACATGCTCACCGATCTATATCAAAATCTTACTAACCCTACACTTAGGGGGAAGTTTACCATAATTATAAAGCAATTAAAGGCGGGTTTAGAATATGAAAAAGATCCAACAAATCGTTCCCTTTCCCCAATGGTAATAAATGTGTCTGATTTTACCAGCTATACAGATACAGATTAAATATGAGCATAATACAGTGGAATATGAATAGTTTTTTTAAACGGATAAATGACCTGAAATTATTAATAACAGAATACAATCCAGCAATTTTATGTTTACAAGAAACCAATCTTAAACAATCACATACACATTCCATCAGAGCATACAACATATATCGTAAAGATAGACTTACAGATCACGCCAGCGGTGGTGTTGCCACACTAATTCATAACACACTCCATTCCGAAGCAGTAAATATCCAAACACATTTGGAAGTGGTTGCAGTAATAGTACACTTTCCGCAAAAAATAACTATTTGCAACATCTACTTACCCAACAGTCAAACCATAGATATAAATGATATTAAAGATTTAATCAGTCAACTTCCATCTCCCTTTCTCATTCTTGGGGATTTCAATGCCCATAATTTATTGTGGGGTAATAGAACAGATCAGAGGGGAAAGCAGATAGAGAAATTACTAAATGAAGACAACTTAATATTACTTAATAATGGTCAATATACATATTTTAGTTTTAGCACTGGCAATATGTCTGCGATCGATCTCTCCATATCCCACCCACAACTAGCAATATCACTAAATTGGAGTGTACTAGAGGACCTGCATGGCAGTGACCATTTTCCAATCCTTATAGATTTTCACACTCCTACAAAATCTATTTCTCACTTTCTTAAATGGAATCTAGAAAAGGCCAATTGGAACAAATACCAGACAGAATTATTGAAATCAGAGTTCACCTTCAACGAAAAAGACAACATTAATCTGATAGTAAGTAAATTATCCACCAAAATAATTTGTGCAGCTCAAGAAGCAGTTCCATATAAAAGACCGCCCAAAGCGAATCGTACAGTCCCGTGGTGGAATGACAAATGTGAAACTGCAATCAAAAACAAAAAAAAAGGCTTTTAACAGATATAAAAAACAAAAAACGGTCGAAAATTTTATACAATTCAAAAAACTTAGAGCCATAGCAAACAGAACAGTTATCCAGAGCAAGAGAGAATCATGGGAATCATTCGTCCACAGTATAAATTCATCCACAACGAACAAAGAAATCTGGAACAAAATAAAAAAAATAAAGGGAATTGACAGTAATTTTAGTATATCCGCACTGAAAATCAACAACAACATAATCACCTCGCCTGAAGATATCGCTAACGTATTAGGAGAAGAATTTAGCAAAAACTCTAGATCTGAAAATTACAGCACGGAATTCATAAACTACAAAAACATGATTGAAAACACGGTGATAAAAAATTCCACCAAAACACATCATGATTACAACCTACCAATATCTTTTACAGAATTAGAAACAGCCTTAGAAGAATGTAATGATACCAGTCCAGGTCCAGACAACATTCCGTATGCATTCATCAGACACCTTCCGGTCGAAGCGAAACACACTATATTGGAATTATACAATTTAATCTGGACAAGCAATAAGTTCCCCTTAGCATGGCAAAAGTCGATTATACTCCCCTTATTAAAAACAAATAAAGAAAAAACAAACCCCCAGAGTTACAGACCAATATCACTGACTAACAGTCTCTGTAAAATATTGGAAAAAATAGTAAACAATAGATTAACATGGATTTTAGAATCACGAAAATTAATAAATTCTCAACAATGTGGCTTTAGAAAATTTCACTCCACCCTCGACCAACTGGTTAACTTAGAAACAAATATATTGAATACATTCGCAAAAAAAGAATATCTAATTGCGATTTTTCTTGACCTAGAAAAGGCCTACGAACGTATATGGAAGCGTAATGTGATCAATATATTATTAAGCTGGGGCATAGAAGGAAATCTAATAAATTTCATTTGGAACTTTCTAAACGACCGGTCCTTTCAAGTCAGACTAAATACATCACTATCTAACGAATTCTACCAAGAAAACGGAATACCACAAGGGTCAGTACTCAGTGTTACTCTTTTCCTAGTCGCAATTAATAATATCACAGAAAATATAACGTATCCAGTTGAAATCGCTATGTATGCCGATGATATTTTACTATATACAAGCAACAAAAATCTAAACTTAGTTCAAACCAGTCTACAAAAATCATTACACGCACTAGAAAAATGGACTGGAAAAACCGGTTTTCAATTCTCAACGACAAAAACAAAATGTATATTGTTCACAAAAAACAGAAAATTTAAAAAAAAACCCAAACTAACCTTAAATGACCGGGAATTGATATACTGTAAAGAAGTCACCTACTTAGGCATGATACTAGACCACAAACTTACATGGATTCCACATATCACCAAATTAAAAACCAAGTGTAAAAAAAGTCTAGACCTTATGAAAATCCTATCCAATCATCTATGGGGCAGTGACCAAAAAACGTTACTACAAATTTTTCATGCATTAATACGCTCAAAAATTGATTACGGCAGCCCAGTATATGCTACTGCTAATAAAAACATATTAAATATATTAAACATAATATCCAACAACGGCCTCAGAATTGCAAGTGGAGCCTTCAGATCTACACCGATAACGAGCCTTTTTTGTATTACTGGCGAAATTCCAACACACATCAGACGTGATCAATTGAGCCTAAATTATTATGCTAAAATAATTAGCAACGAATCACATATTAACCATAAAATGTTTAAACGGCCAAAATTTCCTAGTATATATGAAAAAATGGCAAATTTACGCAGACCATTACCGATAAGAACTAAATATTTAATCAGTAAATACGAAATTCCACAAACAACGCTTACGAAAACAACTCTTTCCGACATTGAACCATGGTTACTTCCCCATCCAAATGTTAACATAACTCTCACAGATATGATAAAAAGTGAAACCCATCCAGAAATTTACAAAGCGCACCTTAATCAAATTCTAAGCAGTTTTAACGACTTTGCTCACATATATACCGACGGCACAATAATACAAGAAGAGACAGCATGTGCATATGTGCATAATGATCATGTTGAAAAATTTAAATTAAATGCGTTTAATAACATCTTTACTGCCGAATTATTTGCTATCAATAAAAGTTTTCAATATATAAAAACTATAAATAAAAAATCGGTAATATTAACAGACTCAACAAGCGCCCTTCTAGCAATCCAAACCATGTACTCTAATAATCCCATAGTCCAACAAATCCGTAGATTTTGCCATGATTTACAACAGCAATCAATTTCGGTACACATGATATGGATCCCGTCCCACATAGGAATTATTGGTAATGAGCGGGCAGATAAATATGCTAAAGAAGCGATACGCACAGAAATAAACCCTGATCACAATACAGTTACACCGTCAGAATTAATAACCGTTATAAAGAGAAAAGTCAGAAATTTTTGGAACCAAGAATGGGACAATGTATCGGAGAATAAACTTAGAAAAATAAAATCCACAACTGAAAAATGGGAAAACCCTATAGCTCTTACAAGAAAGCAGGAAGTCACCATCACCCGTCTTAGAATCGGACATACAAAAATAAGCCATAGTTACCTAATGTCCAAAGATATCCCTCCAGTTTGTTTCATATGCGACGAAGGAATTTCCGTGAAACACCTTTTAATTGACTGTCCATTGTATGAAGCCGAAAGACTGATCACAGGTCTACCAGCAAGCATTGAAGAAATCCTTGGGAACAATAAATCAAACATTAAAAAATTAATAGAGTTCTTAGACATTACGAAATTAATCAATAAAATTTGAAATTTAACTTACCTTATATCACATTGTGATAACGTGTTTATTATAGTTTATAGTTTATCGTACAATATGTATATCATATAACGTTTTTGTGTTTTTGTGTATTGTGTTTTGTATATTGTGCTAATGACCTTAGTAGTCGATGCACATTTTTGTTTAAATAAAAAAAAAAAAAAGAATAGTTGTTGGTATTCGGTTGCGTATTTCTTTGTACTAAGTTTCGTGGGTTTTGTTTGTATACTTGTTTATTAGTAAATGTGTTTTTGTTTCCAGGGTACTGACCAATGGTCCTACTTTCAGACATTATAAGTTGTTTGATGTCATCCAGTGTTTGGGGGTCGCGAGTGCGTAAAAAGGTTGCCATAGGCTCGAGTATGCTGTCTATAATTGTTGATATAGCTGTTTCAGTGTATAACTCATAGGCTGCTTCTATTTTATGTTCGTTACTTTCGTTAGTGTTAGTGTAGTGTATTAAAGATGTTAATGTTCTACAGGTGGTGTCGAAGAAGTCGATGTAAGATTGACTTGGTTTCTGTTTTAATGTAACAAGATCTCTAATAAGATGTCGCTTATTTCTGTTATCACCGAAATATCTCGTTAAAACTTGTTTAATATCGTCCCAAGAATTTGCGTTACAGTAATCAATATAATCAAGAGCTTTTCCCGTTATTTTAGCGCGAATTGACATAGTCAAAGCTTTATTTTTGAAACAATCGGGGTTGGTTGTGTCATAGTATTCTGTTAGAATAGCTGTGACATTTTGAAGGAATCTACTTAATTGTTCAGGCTTTTCGCCGTCAAAAGGTGGAATAACTTTTAACAGATCTTGGAAGTTAAGTTGTGCCATGTTTGTATTTGTATTGTTAGTATTGCTAATGTTTGAATTGTTTGGATCGTTATCCGAATTACTGATTTCTGATAGTGATTCGATCAGATCTTCAAAATTAAAACTGTTATTGTTTGACATGTAAAGTAAAATATTTATTGGATATTGTTTACTTTGTATCGATTTTCAGGTATAAGGATGGTTTATACAGGATTTAATAAAGAAAGCATATTATTTTTTGAGTACTCACAGTACGATACTTCTTGCTCGTTTGTCCATTTGCGTTCAATTGGATTGATTTGTTGGAATAATTTTTGTTCCTCTCCGCTGTTTGCGAATTGTTGTTGATTGAAGTCGTTGTACAGGTTGTGAAGGCGATTCTTCTTTGCTTGTGTACGATGTGAAGGGCTTACCGGCCTTCGGAGCTATAGGGCTCGAGTGTTTAAAGTTGATAATATGATTTTATTCACTTAGTATTGTTCTTGTCGTTTAGTTTATTTGTTTAAAGTTTATTCACTTTATTTTAAATTGTTTTGTTTGTTAATTGTATTATTTATTCTTTTTTCTGAACGTTGGTTCGTATTTTTTTCTTAGGGTTAGAATGATATTCGCTCTCTCCCCTTTTTAAAAAAATTACCGACTGCGCCAGTTATGGTTGTGGTTTCACACAACCAGTTTTTAAAAAAGATTTATTTTACTTATTTAATTTAAATTATTATTATTGTTGATTTATTTTTGTTTGAAAATACACGGTATGTGTTTTTATAATTATAAATACAAAAGTATACAAATTCGATATAAGTATATAATGTTATATTATAATATATTATTGTTAATTATGAATTTTGACCAGTCATTAGGTCGAACAGGTTTAGATGATTCGCGATGAATGAATTGTGTACGTTTCTTCCGTTGTAAGGAAAACGTGATACTTTGAGATAACGTTAAAAAAGATGTCTTCTTCAGGAAGTCGTGGGCTGCTATATCAGTTGTTGTATATGCAATAGTCTGCACTTAACACGCGTGATATGTATTACTGTCAGAATCGGCGTCAAGGGGTTGCTACTTTAGACAATGAATTCGATTTAGCGCATTTAGATGCAAGTGGGGAGGTCAAACTAAAACGGTTGTTGCGGGAATATAGTGACATTTTTCTCTCAGAAGGGTCCCGACTAGGAAAAGCCAGGGGTGTCAAACATCGAATAATAACAGAGGACGTACCACCCGTCGCGAAGGCGCCTTACAGAGTGCCGTTTGCTCAACGGTCCGTGTTAAGAGAAAATTTAAACCAAATGCTGAACGACGGGGTAATTGCCCCTTCGTCCTCACCCTGGAGTGCGCCCGTAGTTTTAGTTCCAAAGCGAAGTGAAGATGGGGTTGTAAAAATCCGCGTATGCATTGACTACCGGGGTTTAAATGAAGTAACTAAGCGTGACTATTACCCCTTACCAAATATGCAGGAGACAATAGATCAACTAGGAGCTGCAACCTTATTCAGTACTCTCGACCTAGCTTCCGGGTACTGGCAGATAGAGGTTGACGAATCTGATAGGGAGAAAACCGCTTTCACCACGCTAGGGGAGCATTACGAATGTTTACGTATGCCATTCGGGTTAGTAAACGCCCCAAGTACATTTCAGAGGTTTATGAACACTGCTTTAATGGGGATTGTTGGTACAAAATGCTTAGTGTATCTAGATGATGTGATCGTGTTCAGTTCGGGGGGAATCGACGAACATTTGGAGAGGCTGAAAGAAGTTTTCCAAAGGGTGCGGACAGCGAATTTGAAATTAAAACCCAGTAAGTGCACATTTCTTAAAACTGAAACGAAGTATCTTGGTCACATTATACAGGAGGGGGGAGTAAGACCAGACCCATCAAAAATTCAGACCATCTTAGATTATCCGGTACCGAAAACTGTCAAAGACATAAGGGCGTTCCTGGGCTTAGTTGGGTTCTATCGTAGATTCATCCCGAAATTTGCACAGTCAGCGCAGGCTTTAACGACGTTAACAAAGAAAAACGCTGAATTTCAGTGGACAAGGGAAGCACAAACCGCATTCGACACATTGCGATCGGCTCTATGCGACCAGCCGGTGTTGGCCTATCCGGACTTCACCAAACCCTTTATCTTAGCGACCGACGCGTCCGGAACCGCTATCGGCGCTATTCTTAGCCAGGAGTACGAAGGTCACGAACGTCCTATAGCATACGCCAGTAGGCAACTAAACCGGGCGGAAAAGAATTATTCGGTCACCGACCGGGAATGTTTAGGGGTAATCTGGGGTATTAAACAATTCCGGTGCTATTTATATGGGAGGCGGTTTAAGCTCATTACTGACCATCGATCATTACGTTGGTTACTGAATATTAAAGACCCGAACTCGCGGTTGGCCAGGTGGTCACTGACACTGGCGGATTACGACATGGAAATCCAACATAGACCCGGGCGTAAACACGGGAATGCGGACGCGTTGTCGCGATTACCGATTAGCGCGGTTACACCTGCTACCGTACCATATGAACCGGTTTTTGATAGGGAGCTCATTAAACAAGAACAAATACGGGACGAAAATTTATTACCTATCCTTGAAGCGGTTAAGAACGATCCGAGCTATTCAAATTACTATGTAGATGAGGAGGGAATTTTATACAAGCCCGCCCTAAATGACGAACGACATGACAAGTTAGTTGTACCAGGGGGCTTGACTAACAAAATTATTTATCATTATCATGACCTACCCTACATAGGTCACCAGGGTTATGAAAAAACTGCAAAGTTAATCCAGAGAAAATATTTTTGGCCAACCCTCAACCAAGATGTGAAAAATTACTGTCTGAAATGCACCTCTTGTCAAGAGCGCAAAACCTCCCCACACAAAAAAGCCGCGCCTCTGCAGACATTCCCTGCTCTACACGGGCCATTCGAGCGTGTAGCGATGGACGTTGTCGGACCACTTGTGACTACGTATACGGGAAATAAGTACATTCTGACCATTCAGGATCACTTTTCCAAATATATGGAAATCATAGCCATGCCTGATCAAACGGCCAACACTGTCGCGAAGTTCTTTGTCACACACTTTATTACTCGTCACGGGGTGCCGAGGCAATTGATCACAGATCAGGGAAAAAATTTTCTATCTAAAATGATGAAAGAAATTTATAGGCAACTAGGGGTAGAGCACATTCAAACTACCCCCTATCATCCGGAGGGCAACGGGGGTATAGAACGGTCACACCGCACTATTAAAGACATTCTGTCACACTTTATTGAGAAATCACAACAGGACTGGGATCAATGGCTACCCTATGTAGCCATGGCCTACCGTAACGCAATACATAATTCCACCGGGGAAAGTCCGTTCTTTTTAATTCATGGGCGGGACATGGAACTACCCTACGAGGATATAGTCAAACCACAGCCACTTAGATATAATTATGCGGACAATTATGCCTCTGAGGTCATGGAGCGGTTACATCAAAGTTTTCTTAAAGTTGAACAAAAATTAACACAAACTAGGGACCAGCGCAATAAAACTTTTAATAAAAAAACGAAGCCGGTTAGCTTCGCTCTGGGCGATCGAGTATGGTACTATGACAGCGCGGCCAAGCTGGGGGTATCTAGGAAGTTAACTAAGCCTTGGGTGGGCCCGTATAGGATTATTGAAGAAAAAGGGCCCGTAACATTTAAAATATCCAAAATTAATGGACGAAAAACCTTAGTTGTACATGCAAATAAACTAAAACCTTATCAGGGACCACGGGAAGAACCCCTAAATGACGAAATTGGGGACGAATTTAAGATTTATGAAATACGAGGCAATTTGTTCACGGCACCAGAAACTTTCGCTCTGGCGCACTGTGTCGCTGAAGATTTTAAAATGGGACGGGGTATCGCAGTCGAGTTTCGTAAACGTTTTGGGCGGGTTCGCGAACTAAGATCATACCGGGTTAAGACCGGGGGCGTGGCATACTTAGATGTCAGGGGAAGGTTCGTATACTATTTAGTCACTAAGAGACGCAGTCATAATAAGCCAATACTATGGGCAGTTCGCCGATCTATACAGAGTTTGAGGGAACTAATGGGGGAGCAACAGATCACAAAATTAGCGATCCCAAAAATCGGGACAGGGTTGGACAAACTCCAGTGGGAGGATGTCTATAAAATCATTGTGGAAGAGTTCCAGAATACAAAAATCGAAATAGCAGTATATGTTAACGATGTAAATGAGTTACAGGGCAACCCAGAGGCAGAACCAGTAATAAATACAGGTGGAAACCACCCACCATACGACCGAATGGAGGTCGAAATAATACCAGAGAACCGCGACCCGGAGGACAACCAATCGTCCGACGAAGAGTTACAAACGGGGTATCGCCCGCTGGATGAGGTTACCACAGAGGATACAGACGCAAGCACTGGGACTCCAGATCGTACCTGGCGAGCTTGGAGACCGTCTCCGGTGCTCGCGAGCGAGTCCAGTGACGACGAACCAGACATTAACAATTCTATACGTTCAGAGAACGAGGTCACAGGGGAAGCGATTAACGAGCCCGAGGTCGAAGGCGACCTACCTGAAGGGGCAAGGGACGACCAAAACGTACCGCCCCATCGCACTAGAGCACGCGTCAGGGTGTCTGACCACCCGTGGGTGTTAGACAAACCCATATAAGGATATTGCGTCATTGGACTAACATTGACTCGCTATTTATTAATTAAGTGAAATTTAAACCGTAAATATAAGAGTAATTTTATTCAATTTCTATTTTGTTTTAGATTCTCGTACACTAATTTTCATGTTACTAGTGGTTGCCGCAGCCTGTTTAATCACATATGACTGCCGGGATAACGCAGCTAATATAACGGCGATCTCCATCCGGGATGTCGCCCCATGTCCAGACCCAGAGAACGGGTATACCAGCGAGAGAGTTGAAATCCAGGTTCTACAACGTCGACAGTTTGGTGAGGCGCACGTGTACACATGTCTAGTTGAAATACTACTGATGATTTAGTGGAAGGAAAATGGATCGGATTTAATCCGAATCCGGTACTAAGTGTCACACCTAAGACGCTTCAGGTAAGCGAAGAGCCCGAATTGAAATTTCAGCCCATTCAGAACTTGGGGAAGGGAGGTCTGTATACCCAGGAGGAGGTGCAAAATGTTCAAAATTTAATGATGTTTGAGCAGGAGAGACAGGCCGTAACCAATATTTTTACGAGACGAGTAGTAGGCTTAACAACCGAGCAACAGGGGTTGAATGCAGTAAAACTTTTTAGTGTAGACGAATTGAAACAACTGGCTCAGTCGACTTTTCGACAAGTTTGGGGATGGTTTACGGACATCGGACTGGCCGTATCGGGGTTTTTGGGAATTTACTTTATATTCCTTATAATAAAATATACAGTGGGGGTCGTAATTAATGGGATTGCCATTTACGAAGTAACAGGGTTCGGGTTGACATTAATCGCGAGTTTTTGGAACACACTAACGAGTTGGGTTTTGCACAAGCATCAGCGTCGAGACTTTCAGAGAAATGAAAGGTCAGGGGGTGAACACGGGACAAAAAAGGAAGGTCAATTGGAGAATGTGATAGGCATAGAGCAAGAAAATGTCACAAGTAGTGTGGAGAGAATATCGGGATTATACCCGGACGTAAATATTGTTGTAAATCAAAGTGCACCTTAAGAAAAATTTCTAAAAACTAGTTTGTACTGGGTCGACCTAAATATTTATAACACTAGTATATATATCTTAAGTTAGAATTAAGGTTAAATTGTAGAATGTGAGAGGGAAACGCGAAACAATGTTAGAATTTTACAATAAGAGAATTAGTAGCTATCCTATATTAGTAATGAGTAATTGTATGATTAATTGGTCGAATTACAACTGACGTTATGTATTTTTATATGTTTTATGTGAACAATGGACGATTTTGGAGACGGCGAAGTCCGGACGCTGGGGTGAACGTAACTGGGACAACTCGGTGTCAGACAATAAAGACACTCGAGCCGAGCGACCGACCTGCAGCTGACGACGCTATAATAGCTAGACCTGCCGGGTCGCGAGATGGATGTCGACGCCTCAGCGTTCGAGGCAGCATAGTTGCGTGCTGAGCTAATCGCCGCTCTGTGCAAGGTAGTCAGAACCCATCACGATCCACCATTCGAAACAAAAGGTCCGAGTGCGGGAAATGATGGTGCTCATACGAGAGCTGTGAGGTGAAATACACCAAAAACTAAAACAAACTGTTGTTGCCGAACCCCCTTGTGTCCGTGTCTATGTGCCCCCAAATCTAAATTGTGTAAAACGAAAGGAACCTTATTCATATTAAAAAGACCATAGTCTGTTGTTTTGGTTATATACTTGTTAATGATATTGTGTTTCTGTAAAAATAAAGAAAAGAAAGGGAGAGACTGTAATAAGAGGAATTTCATAAGTTGTATTGTACTTTTGCGTAGGCGTATGTAATTCTATTGTACGGAGTTTCTTAATTTGAGAAGTTTTTGTTTTAATTTCTATGTTAATTCTCTGGTTTCGATGTCAAATCACCGTCTCAAGTATGGGGGACGCCTTGTGTTTGAGATGAGTGGAGCTTAATCTCGGGGAGCGAATACTCACCTACCCGCAGGGGACGCCTTGCGGCTAGGTGCAGTTGCCTACTCCGTTACGGGTTTGCCGAGTTCCCAACACTGACCCAGAAAATTGACATCCCAACAATTGTAATGTTATGTTATGTAAGTGGTTTTGTTTATTGTAATGACGAACTGTTTTAGATTATAACTGAGTAAAAGAAGGAGGGGCCGTATACACACAGGGTAAATTTTTTGATATAGTAATTCTCTTGAAAAGCCGCCTTGACGGGTAGTCAAGGCAGTTTTTCTTTGGAGGGGTGCAATGTAACAAAGTGGCTCACCCTATATCTATAATGAAGTACGAAAGAAAAACAGCGCGCGGTGTCGCGCGCTGGGCAGTCGGGATTGTGTGCTAAGCCGTGATCGGTGTGTGTGTGTACGGGTTCACACGGGTTCACTATGTGTAAGTAACTTTTATTTTACCTCATGTAAATATATTATTATTCGTAAGGACATGAGTATTTGCTTTGGTGGAAACATCTTTTCTAACCCCCCCATCCTAAAACCGAACCCATTAGAACCAAGGCTTTTTACCGCTCGAAAGCCCGCTACCGCGTTAAAATAGATTAATCTCAATTAACCTGTCCGGTAAAATCATTAGCCTGATATTCAATCTGATCTCCTGCCGTCAAATCAATATAAAACTCCTTAGCAACATCTCAGAGACAAGAACGATTTATAAAGACCTCCCACAAGGAGGGGTATTAAGTCCGATACTGTTCAATATATATACAATCAAACTAGGTATGTCCATCAATACAGTATGTAGACATCTACAATATGCGGACGACATTGTAATATACCAGCAAAACACGGACATCGACATATGCATTAAATCAATCAATACCGGCTTGCAACTTATCGACAAATTTTGACTTCGTTACACCTCTCACTCTCCCCTGACAAATGCACTACAGTTCCATTCACCAATAAAAGGAAAATACCTATCATTCAAACCAAAATAGCAGACAAATTGATACCAACCAGTTCTCACCATAAATTTTTGGGGATCTTCCTAGATTCCAAATTAACTTGGAACAAACATATAGAACACATAAGGGACACTTCCTTTCAATATCTTAATATGATGAGAGCTATTTGCCGTACATGGTGGGGAGGGTTCCCTAAGGTCATGACAACTCTATACAAATCACTTATCAGATCAAGGATCGATTATGGATGTTTCCTATATGCCAACGCAAACAAAACTACCCTCAAAAAGCGGGACATTATACAAAACCAGGCGCTTCGGATAGCCCTGGGATACATGAAATCCTCACCCATCATCTCAATTAATTTAGTAGGCGTACTAATGTTTTTATTATCATGTGAACTTGTCAGACTGTTTTCAGATTTGAATTTTTTTATCTGACTTACATGCCTCTTCCAAATCAAATTTTCAGAAATTTTAATTAAACATATTGCATTACCGACAAATCTTATTATGGTACCTTTACACCACGAAGGTTTATTTACAATTCGATAATCTCTAACGAGCACTTTGTCATTAACATCAAATTTTAAAATATTTTTACATTTATGATTTTTAATTTGTTTAGTTTGATTTTTGTGTACCTTATCTTCTATAGATGGTATTAACATATCAAATTGACTTCGTAACCGTCTGCCTAATAATAATTTAGCTGGAGTTTCACCAGTTGTTGTGTGAGCACAATTTCTATAATCAAATAAAAATTTTGAAATGGCGTTGTTAGAGTTTCACCTACTTTTGATTTTAAAATTTTTACCCCCACTCCTTGGCGTATGTGTTGTAAGCTTACCCACCACATTTCAAGTCAGTACTGTTTGGGAAGTCAACAAAGTGACACCATTCTTAACATCGGTCACGACAAACAGGAAAAATATGTAATGAAATACAGTTCATTTTGTCAAACTTAATATTGTGATTAAACCATATTTCACATCAAAAAGTGTCTTATTTAAAACATGGTCCTTCGTCGCCGGATTATAGAAGCATGAAACATAGTATTTTAAAAGTCAAATTTGCATAGTGTCAACAATCAAACATCAATAGTTAACAATCAGCGACAACATAGTTCTTTGTCAAACTAAATTATGTGGAAACATAGACAATAGAAAAACATAGTGAATAGTGATATTAGCAAGCAAACATCATATCAAGCACAAGTCAATCAGCGGTGGCGTACACACAGTTCCCACGCTGCACGGCAACCGAGTATAGAAGCGCCGACATAACAAAGCGGTGCAACAACTAATCATAGTGACGTCATCATAGCAGTCAAAATAGTTTCGCATACACCAGTGGCGAAGATTCGCGTATTCAGCGGTGAGTCTGTTCCATTTTTTCATTATTTTCCAATCTATTTCATTAGTTTAGAATTGCTACTAGCTATAGTAATCGGTAAAAATGCCTAATACACAACAATTAGAGTCTTTAGGACGTAAACGGGCGGGTTTAAAGGCAAAAAATACAATCTTTAGAAATCACTTAAAAAGATCACACAAGATAGTTTTAGTGCTAATGTGATGCTTAGTGATGTAACAAAAATTGAATTGCAAGGTAGACTAGATCGTTTTTATCCAATAATTGATGAATTCGATGCCGTACAAAATACAATAGAAAATATAGAGCTAACACCACAACAATTAGAAATTCAAATCACAGAGCGCGAAGAATTTGAAAATCAATATATTTACGCAATAGCCTTGGCAAAAAAGCTAATCTCAAATCACAACAATATAGACAATACCACAAATATTGTAAACATAGAAGTACCACAAACGGTAAACGAGCAAATAGAAAACGTAGTTAGTTCCGCTGTCAGCGACATTATAGGTGAAAACAATAGTGACGATTCAGTCTCAATAGCAAACTCTAGAACTTATCATACAAATTTAGTTACCACATCCGCAAAACCAACTAGTTTTCAACTGCCTAGAGTTGAAGTACCAAAATTTGATGGAAACAGGGATGACTGGCTTGAATTCCGAAATAGCTTCACATCATTAGTGCATGAAAATCCTGATATAAACTCAGTTCAAAAGTTCCATTACTTGAAGTCGGCGCTGGGCAAAGACGCTGCTCAGGTGATCAAATCGATTGAATTTTCAGCCGAAAATTACTCCATTGCTTGGGATATATTATGCAAACGGTACAATGGTGACAAATTACTTATTCACAATCATGTCAGAGCTTTATTCGAACTGGAGTCCACTACAAAACAAACTTCAGTTAAATTGCGACAACTTGTAGACAATGTAACAAAACATTTGAGATCACTACAGTCATTGAATGAACCCACTGAACATTGGGGTACTCTTGTCATGTATTTAATCATTTCGAAACTAGATAGTGCCTCAGTCAAAGACTGGGAAAGACC
>JAVRKA010000306.1:0-186564 GCA_034508555.1 Venustoraphidia nigricollis
TTCAGATATAGTGTCGATAGGCATTTCAGATATAGGTGTCGATAAGCATTTCAGATATAGGTGTCGATAGGCATTTCAGATATAGGTGTCGATAGGCATTTTAGATATAGGTGTCGATAGGCATTTCAGATATAGGTGTCGATAGGCATTTCAGATATAGGTGTCGATAGGCATTTCAGATATAGGTGCCGATAGGCATTTCAGATATAGTTGCCGATTGGCATTTTAAAAATAGGTGCCGATGGCATTTCAGATATAGAAGCCGATAGGCATTTCAAATATAGGTGCCGATAGGCATTCCAGATATGGTTGCCGATAGGCATTTCAAATACAGGTGCTGATAGGCATTTCAGATGTAGTTTCCGATAGGCATTTCAAAAAGAGGTGTCGATAGGCATTTCAGATATAGGTGTCGATAGGCATTTCAGATATAGGTGTCGATAGGCATTTCAGATATAGGTGTCGATAGGCATTTCAGATATAGGTGTCGATAGGCATTTCAGATATAGGTGTCGATAGGCATTTCAGATATAGGTGTCGATAGGCATTTCAGATATAGGTGTCGATAGGCATTTCAGATATAGGTGTCGATAGGCATTTCAGATATAGGTGTCGATAGGCATTTCAGATATAGGTGTCGATAGGCATTTCAGATATAGGTGCCGATAGGCATTTCAGATATAGTTGCCGATTGGCATTTTAAAAATAGGTGCCGATAGGCATTTCAGATATAGAAGCCGATAGGCATTTCAAATATAGGTGCCGATAGGCATTCCAGATATGGTAGCCGATAGGCATTTCAAATATAGGTGCTGATAGGCATTTCAGATGTAGTTTCCGATAGGCATTTCAAAAATAGGTGTCGATAGGCATTTCAGATATAGGTGTCGATAGGCATTTCAGATATAGGTGTCGATAGGCGTTTCAGATATAGGTGTCGATAGGCATTTCAGATATAGGTGTCGATAGGCATTTCAGATATAGGTGTCGATAGGCATTTCAGATATAGGTGTCGATAGGCATTTCAGATATAGGTGTCGATAGGCATTTCAGATATAGGTGTCGATAGGCATTTCAGATATAGGTGTCGATAGGCATTTCAGATATAGGTGTCGATAGGCATCTCAGATATAGGTGCCGATAGGCATTTCAGATGTAGTTGCCGATTGGCATTTTAAAAATAGGTGCCGATAGGCTTTTCAGATATAGAAGCCGATAGGCATTTCAAATATAGGTGCCGATAGGCATTCCAGATATGGTTGCCGATAGACATTTCAAATATAGGTGCTGATAGGCATTTCAGATGTAGTTTCCGATAGGCATTTCAAAAATAGGTGTCGATAGGCATTTCAGATATAGGTGTCGATAGGCATTTCAGATATGGGTGTCGATAGGCATTTCAGATATAGGTGTCGATAAGCATTTCAGATATAGGTGTCGATAGGCATTTCAGATATAGGTGTCGATAGGCATTTCAGATATAGGTGTCGATAGGCATTTCAGATATAGGTGTCGATAGGCATTTCAGATATAGGTGCCGATAGGCATTTCAGATATAGTTGCCGATTGGCATTTTAAAAATAGGTGCCGATAGGCATTTCAGATATAGAAGCCGATAGGCATTTCAAATATAGGCGCCGATAGGCATTCCAGATATGGTTGCCGATAGGCATTTCAAATATAGGTGCTGATAGGCATTTCAGATGTAGTTTCCGATAGGCATTTCAAAAATAGGTGTCGATAGGCATTTCAGATATAGGTGTCGATAGGCATTTCAGATATAGGTGTCGATAGGCATTTCAGATATAGGTGTCGATAGGCATTTCAGATATAGGTGCCGATAGGCATTTCAGATATAGTTGCCGATTGGCATTTTAAAAATAGGTGCCGATAGGCATTTCAGATATAGAAGCCGATAGGCATTTCAAATATAGGTGCCGATAGGCATTCCAGATATGGTTGCCGATAGGCATTTCAAATATAGGTGCTGATAGGCATTTCAGATGTAGTTTCCGATAGGCATTTCAAAAATAGGTGTCGATAGGCATTTCAGATATAGGTGTCGATAGGCATTTCAGATATAGGTGTCGATAGGCATTTCAGATATAGGTGTCGATAGGCATTTCAGATATAGGTGTCGATAGGCATTTCAGATACAGGTGTCGATAGGCATTTCAGATATAGGTGTCGATAGGCATTTCAGATATAGGTGCCGATAGGCATTTCAGATATAGTTGCCGATTGGCATTTTAAAAATAGGTGCCGATAGGCATTTCAGATATAGAAGCCGATAGGCATTTCAAATATAGGTGCCGATAGGCATTCCAGATATGGTTGCCGATAGGCATTTCAAATATAGGTGCTGATAGGCATTTCAGAAGTAGTTTCTGATAGGCATTTCAAAAATAGGTGTCGATAGGCATTTCAGATATAGGTTTCGATTGGCATTTCAGATATAGGTGTCGATAGGCATTTCAGATATAGGTGTCGATAGGCATTTTAGATATAGGTGTCGATAGGCATTTCAGATATAGGTGTCGATCGGCATTTCAGATATAGGTGTCGATAGGCATTTCAGATATAGGTGTCGATAGGCATTTCAGATATAGGTGCCGATAGGCATTTCAGATATAGTTGCCGATTGGCATTTTAAAAATAGGTGCCGATAGGCATTTTAGATATAGAAGCCGATAGGCATTTCAAATATAGGTGCCGATAGGCATTCCATATATGGTTGATGATAGGCATTTCAAATATAGGTGCTGATAGGCATTTCAGATGTAGTTTCCGATAGGCATTTTAAAAATAGGTGTCGATAGGCATTTCAGATATAGGTGTCGATAGGCATTTTAGATATAGGTGTCGATAGGCATTTCAGATATAGGTGTCGATAGGCATTTCAGATATAGGTGTCGATAGGCATTTCAGATATAGGTGTCGATAGGCATTTCAGATATAGGTGTCGATAGGCATTTCAGATATAGGTGTCGATAGGCATTTCAGATATAGGTGTCGATAGGCATTTCAGATATAGGTGCCGATAGGCATTTCAGATATAGTTGCCGATTGGCATTTTAAAAATAGGTGCCGATAGGCATTTCAGATATAGAAGCCGATAGGCATTTCAAATATAGGTGCTGATAGGCATTTCAGATGTAGTTTCCGATAGGCATTTCAAAAATAGGTGTCGATAGGCATTTCAGATATAGGTGTCGATAGGCATTTCAGATATAGGTGTCGATAGGCGTTTCAGATATAGGTGTCGATAGGCATTTCAGATATAGGTGTCGATAGGCATTTCAGATATAGGTGTCGATAGGCATTTCAGATATAGGTGTCGATAGGCATTTCAGATATAGGTGTCGATAGGCATTTCAGATATAGGTGTCGATAGGCATTTCAGATATAGGTGCCGATAGGCATTTCAGATATAGGTGTCGATAGGCATTTCAGATATAGGTGTCGATAGGCATTTCAGATATAGGTGTCGATAGGCTATTCAGATATAGGTGCCGATAGGCATTTCAGATATAGTTGCCGATTGGCATTTTAAAAATAGGTGCCGATAGGCATTTCAGATATAGAAGCCGATAGGCATTTCAAATATAGGTGCTGATAGGCATTTCAGATGTAGTTTCCGATAGGCATTTCAAAAATAGGTGTCGATAGGCATTTCAGATATAGGTGTCGATAGGCATTTCAGATATAGGTGTCGATAGGCATTTCAGATATAGGTGTCGATAAGCATTTCAGATATAGGTGTCGATAGGCATTTCAGATATAGGTGTCGATAGGCATTTTAGATATAGGTGTCGATAGGCATTTCAGATATAGGTGTCGATAGGCATTTCAGATATAGGTGTCGATAGGCATTTCAGATATAGGTGCCGATAGGCATTTCAGATATAGTTGCCGATTGGCATTTTAAAAATAGGTGCCGATGGCATTTCAGATATAGAAGCCGATAGGCATTTCAAATATAGGTGCCGATAGGCATTCCAGATATGGTTGCCGATAGGCATTTCAAATACAGGTGCTGATAGGCATTTCAGATGTAGTTTCCGATAGGCATTTCAAAAAGAGGTGTCGATAGGCATTTCAGATATAGGTGTCGATAGGCATTTCAGATATAGGTGTCGATAGGCATTTCAGATATAGGTGTCGATAGGCATTTCAGATATAGGTGTCGATAGGCATTTCAGATATAGGTGTCGATAGGCATTTCAGATATAGGTGTCGATAGGCATTTCAGATATAGGTGTCGATAGGCATTTCAGATATAGGTGTCGATAGGCATTTCAGATATAGGTGTCGATAGGCATTTCAGATATAGGTGTCGATAGGCATTTCAGATATAGGTGCCGATAGGCATTTCAGATATAGTTGCCGATTGGCATTTTAAAAATAGGTGCCGATAGGCATTTCAGATATAGAAGCCGATAGGCATTTCAAATATAGGTGCCGATAGGCATTCCAGATATGGTAGCCGATAGGCATTTCAAATATAGGTGCTGATAGGCATTTCAGATGTAGTTTCCGATAGGCATTTCAAAAATAGGTGTCGATAGGCATTTCAGATATAGGTGTCGATAGGCATTTCAGATATAGGTGTCGATAGGCGTTTCAGATATAGGTGTCGATAGGCATTTCAGATATAGGTGTCGATAGGCATTTCAGATATAGGTGTCGATAGGCATTTCAGATATAGGTGTCGATAGGCATTTCAGATATAGGTGTCGATAGGCATTTCAGATATAGGTGTCGATAGGCATTTCAGATATAGGTGTCGATAGGCATTTCAGATATAGGTGTCGATAGGCATCTCAGATATAGGTGCCGATAGGCATTTCAGATGTAGTTGCCGATTGGCATTTTAAAAATAGGTGCCGATAGGCTTTTCAGATATAGAAGCCGATAGGCATTTCAAATATAGGTGCCGATAGGCATTCCAGATATGGTTGCCGATAGACATTTCAAATATAGGTGCTGATAGGCATTTCAGATGTAGTTTCCGATAGGCATTTCAAAAATAGGTGTCGATAGGCATTTCAGATATAGGTGTCGATAGACATTTCAGATATGGGTGTCGATAGGCATTTCAGATATAGGTGTCGATAAGCATTTCAGATATAGGTGTCGATAGGCATTTCAGATATAGGTGTCGATAGGCATTTCAGATATAGGTGTCGATAGGCATTTCAGATATAGGTGTCGATAGGCATTTCAGATATAGGTGCCGATAGGCATTTCAGATATAGTTGCCGATTGGCATTTTAAAAATAGGTGCCGATAGGCATTTCAGATATAGAAGCCGATAGGCATTTCAAATATAGGCGCCGATAGGCATTCCAGATATGGTTGCCGATAGGCATTTCAAATATAGGTGCTGATAGGCATTTCAGATGTAGTTTCCGATAGGCATTTCAAAAATAGGTGTCGATAGGCATTTCAGATATAGGTGTCGATAGGCATTTCAGATATAGGTGTCGATAGGCATTTCAGATATAGGTGTCGATAGGCATTTCAGATATAGGTGTCGATAGGCATTTCAGATATAGGTGTCGATAGGCATTTCAGATATAGGTGTCGATAGGCATTTCAGATATAGGTGTCGATAGGCATTTCAGATATAGGTGCCGATAGGCATTTCAGATATAGTAGCCGATTGGCATTTTAAAAATAGGTGCCGATAGGCATTTCAGATATATAAGCCGATAGGCATTTCAAATATAGGTGCCGATAGGCATTCCAGATATGGTTGCCGATAGGCATTACAAATATAGGTGCTGATAGGCATTTCAGATGTAGTTTCCGATAGGCATTTCAAAAATAGGTGTCGATAAGCATTTCAGATATAGGTGTCGATAGGCATTTCAGATATAGGTGTCGATAGGCATTTCAGATATAGGTGTCGATAGGCATTTCAGATATAGGTGTCGATAGGCATTTCAGATATAGGTGCCGATAGGCATTTCAGATAGAGTTGCCGATTGGCATTTTAAAAATAGGTGCCGATAGGCATTTCAGATATAGTTGCCGATTGGCATTTTAAAAATAGGTGCCGATAGGCATTTCAGATATAGGTGCCGATAGGCATTCCATATATAATTGCCGATAGGCATTTCAAATATAGGTGCTGATAGGCATTTCAGATGTAGTTTCCGATAGGCATTTCAAAAATAGGTGTCGATAGGCATTTCAGATATAGGTGTCGATAGGCATTTCAGATATAGGTGTCGATAGGCATTTCAGATATAGGTGCCGATAGGCATTCCAGATATGGTTGCCGATAGGCATTTCAAATATAGGTGCTGATAGGCATTTCAGAAGTAGTTTCCGATAGGCATTTCAAAAATAGGTGTCGATAGGCATTTCAGATATAGGTGTCGATAGGCATTTCAGATATAGGTGTCGATAGGCATTTCAGATATAGGTGTCGATAGGCATTTCAGATATAGGTGTCGATAGGCATTTCAGATATAGGTGTCGATAGGCATTTCAGATATAGGTGCCAAAAGGCATTTCAGATATAGTTGCCGATTGGCATTTTAAAAATAGGTGCCGATAGGCATTTTAGATATAGAAGCCGATAGGCATTTCAAATATAGGTGCCGATAGGCATTCCATATATAATTGCCGATAGGCATTTCAAATATAGGTGCTGATAGGCATTTCAGATGTAGTTTCCGATAGGCATTTCAAAAATAGGTGTCGATAGGCATTTCAGATATAGGTGTCGATAGGCATTTCAGATATAGGTGTCGATAGGCATTTCAGATATAGGTGTCGATAGGCATTTCAGATATAGGTGTCGATAGGCATTTCAGATATAGGTGTCGATAGGCATTTCAGATATAGGTGTCGATAGGCATTTCAGATATAGGTGTCGATAGGCATTTCAGATATAGGTGTCGATAGGCATTTCAGATATATGTGTCGATAGGCATTTCAGATACAGGTGCCGATAGGCATTTCAGATATAGTTGCCGATTGGCATTTTAAAAATAGGTGCCGATAGGCATTTCAGATATAGAAGCCGATAGGCATTTCAAATATACGTGCCGATAGGCATTCCAGATATGGTTGCCGATAGGCATTTCAAATATAGGTTCTGATTGGCATTTCAGATGTAGCTTCCGATAGGCATTTCAAAAATAGGTGTCGATATGCATTTCAGATATAGGTGTCGATAGGCATTTCAGATATAGGTGTCGATAGGCATTTCAGATATAGGTGTCGATAGGCATTTCAGATATAGGTGTCGATAGGCATTTCAGATATAGGTGTCGATAGGCATTTCAGATATAGGTTTCGATAGGCATTTCAGATATAGGTGTCGATATGCATTTCAGATATAGGTGCCGATAGGCATTTCAGATATAGTTGCCGATTGGCATTTTTAAAATAGGTGCCGATAGGCATTTCAGATATAGAAGCCGATAGGCATTTCAAATATAGGTGCCGATAGGCATTCCAGATATGGTTGCCGATAGGCATTTCAGATGTAGTTTCCGATAGGCATTTCAAAAATAGGTGTCGATAGGCATTTCAGATATAATTGTCGATAGGCATTTCAGATATAGTTGTCGATAGGCATTTCAGATATAGGTGTCGATAGGCATTTCAGATATAGGTGTCGATAGGCATTTCAGATATAGGTGTCGATAGGCATTTCAGATATAGGTGTCGATAGGCATTTCAGATATAGGTGTCGATAGGCATTTCAGATATAGGTGCCGATAGGCATTTCAGATATAGTTGCCGATTGGCATTTTAAAAATAGGTGCCGATAGGCATTTCAGATATAGAAGCCGATAGGCATTTCAAATATAGGTGCCGATAGGCATTCCAGATATGGTTGCCGATAGGCATTTCAAATATAGGTGCTGATAGGCATTTCAGATGTAGTTTCCGATAGGCATTTCAAAAATAGGTGTCGATAGGCATTTCAGATATAGGTGTCGATAGGCATTTCAGATATAGGTGTCGATAGGCATTTCAGATATAGGTGTCGATAGGCTTTCAGATATAGGTGTCGATAGGCATTTCAGATATAGTTGTCGATAGGCATTTCAGATATAGGTGTCGATAGGCATTTCAGATAAAGGTGTCGATAGGCATTTCAGATATAGGTGCCGATAGGCATTTCAGATATAGTTGCCGATTGGCATTTTAAAAATAGGTGCCGATAGGCATTTCAGATATAGAAGCCGATAGGCATTTCAAATATAGGTGCCGATAGGCATTCCAGATATGGTTGCCGATAGGCATTTCAAATATAGGTGCTGATAGGCATTTCAGATGTAGTTTCCGATAGGCATTTCGAAAATAGGTGTCGATAGGCATTTCAGATATAGGTGTCGATAGGCATTTCAGATATAGGTGTCGATAGGCATTTCAGATATAGGTGTCAATAGGCATTTCAGATATAGGTGTCGATAGGCATTTCAGATATAGGTGTCGATAGGCATTTCAGATATAGGTGTCGATAGGCATTTCAGATATATGTGCCGATAGGCATTTCAGATATAGTTGCCGATTGGCATTTTAAAAATAGGTGCCGATAGGCATTTCAGATATAGAAGCCGATAGGCATTTCAAATATAGGTGCCGATAGGCATTCCAGATATGGTTGCCGATAGGCATTTCAAATATAGGTGCTGATAGGCATTTCAGATGTAGTTTCCGATAGGGCATTTCAAAAATAGGTGTCGATAGGCATTTCAGATATAGGTGTCGATAGGCATTTCAGATATAGGTGTCGATAGGCATTTCAGATATAGGTGTCGATAGGCATTTCAGATATAGGTGTCGATAGGCATTTCAGATATAGGTGTCGATAGGCATTTCAGATATAGGTGTCGATAGGCATTTCAGATATAGGTGTCGATAGGCATTTCAGATATAGGTGCCGATAGGCATTTCAGATATAGTTGCCGATTGGCATTTTAAAAATAGGTGCCGATAGGCATTTCAGATATAGAAGCCGATAGGCATTTCAAATATAGGAGCCGATAGGCATTCCAGATATGGTTGCCGATAGGCATTTCAAATATAGGTGCTGATAGGCATTTCAGATGTAGTTTCCTATAGGCATTTCAAAAATAGGTGTCGATAGGCATTTCAGATATAGGTGTCGATAGGCATTTCAGATATAGGTGTCGATAGGCATTTCAGATATAGGTGTCGATAGGCATTTCAGATATAGGTGCCGATAGGCATTTCAGATATAGTTGCCGATTGGCATTTTAAAAATAGGTGCCGATAGGCATTTCAGATATAGAAGCCGATAGGCATTTCAAATATAGGTGCCGATAGGCATTCCAGATATGGTTGCCGATAGGCATTTCAAACATAGGTGCTGATAGGCATTTCAGATGTAGTTTCCGATAGGCATTTCAAAAATAGGTGTCGATAGGCATTTCAGATATAGGTGTCGATAGCATTTCAGATATGGGTGTCGATAGGCATTTCAGATATAGGTGTCGATAGGCATTTCAGATATAGGTGTCGATAGGCGTTTCAGATATAGGTGTCGATAGGCATTTCAGATATAGGTGTCGATAGGCATTTCAGATATAGGTGTCGATAGGCATTTCAGATATAGGTGTCGATAGGCATTTCAGATATAGGTGTCGATAGGCATTTCAGATATAGGTGTCGATAGGCATTTCAGATATAGGTGTCGATAGGCATTTCAGATATAGGTGTCGATAGGCATTTCAGATATAGGTGCCGATAGGCATTTCAGATGTAGTTGCCGATTGGCATTTTAAAAATAGGTGCCGATAGGCTTTTCAGATATAGAAGCCGATAGGCATTTCAAATATAGGTGCCGATAGGCATTCCAGATATGGTTGCCGATAGACATTTCAAATATAGGTGCTGATAGGCATTTCAGATGTAGTTTCCGATAGGCATTTCAAAAATAGGTGTCGATAGGCATTTCAGATATAGGTGTCGATAGGCATTTCAGATATGGGTGTCGATAGGCATTTCAGATATAGGTGTCGATAAGCATTTCAGATATAGGTGTCGATAGGCATTTCAGATATAGGTGTCGATAGGCATTTCAGATATAGGTGTCGATAGGCATTTCAGATATAGGTGTCGATAGGCATTTCAGATATAGGTGCCGATAGGCATTTCAGATATAGTTGCCGATTGGCATTTTAAAAATAGGTGCCGATAGGCATTTCAGATATAGAAGCCGATAGGCATTTCAAATATAGGCGCCGATAGGCATTCCAGATATGGTTGCCGATAGGCATTTCAAATATAGGTGCTGATAGGCATTTCAGATGTAGTTTCCGATAGGCATTTCAAAAATAGGTGTCGATAGGCATTTCAGATATAGGTGTCGATAGGCATTTCAGATATAGGTGTCGATAGGCATTTCAGATATAGGTGTCGATAGGCATTTCAGATATAGGTGTCGATAGGCATTTCAGATATAGGTGTCGATAGGCATTTCAGATATAGGTGTCGATAGGCATTTCAGATATAGGTGTCGATAGGCATTTCAGATATAGGTGCCGATAGGCATTTCAGATATAGTTGCCGATTGGCATTTTAAAAATAGGTGCCGATAGGCATTTCAGATATAGAAGCCGATAGGCATTTCAAATATAGGTGCCGATAGGCATTCCAGATATGGTTGCCGATAGGCATTTCAAATATAGGTGCTGATAGGCATTTCAGATGTAGTTTCCGATAGGCATTTCAAAAATAGGTGTCGATAAGCATTTCAGATATAGGTGTCGATAGGCATTTCAGATATAGGTGTCGATAGGCATTTCAGATATAGGTGTCGATAGGCATTTCAGATATAGGTGTCGATAGGCATTTCAGATATAGGTGCCGATAGGCATTTCAGATAGAGTTGCCGATTGGCATTTTAAAAATAGGTGCCGATAGGCATTTCAGATATAGTTGCCGATTGGCATTTTAAAAATAGGTGCCGATAGGCATTTCAGATATAGAAGCCGATAGGCATTTCAAATATAGGTGCCGATAGGCATTCCAGATATGGTTGCCGATAGGCATTTCAAATATAGGTGCTGATAGGCATTTCAGAAGTAGTTTCCGATAGGCATTTCAAAAATAGGTGTCGATAGGCATTTCAGATATAGGTGTCGATAGGCATTTCAGATATAGGTGTCGATAGGCATTTCAGATATAGGTGTCGATAGGCATTTCAGATATAGGTGTCGATAGGCATTTCAGATATAGGTGTCGATAGGCATTTCAGATATAGGTGCCAAAAGGCATTTCAGATATAGTTGCCGATTGGCATTTTAAAAATAGGTGCCGATAGGCATTTTAGATATAGAAGCCGATAGGCATTTCAAATATAGGTGCCGATAGGCATTCCATATATAATTGCCGATAGGCATTTCAAATATAGGTGCTGATAGGCATTTCAGATGTAGTTTCCGATAGGCATTTCAAAAATAGGTGTCGATAGGCATTTCAGATATAGGTGTCGATAGGCATTTCAGATATAGGTGTCGATAGGCATTTCAGATATAGGTGTCGATAGGCATTTCAGATATAGGTGTCGATAGGCATTTCAGATATAGGTGTCGATAGGCATTTCAGATATAGGTGTCGATAGGCATTTCAGATATAGGTGTCGATAGGCATTTCAGATATAGGTGTCGATAGGCATTTCAGATATATGTGTCGATAGGCATTTCAGATACAGGTGCCGATAGGCATTTCAGATATAGTTGCCGATTGGCATTTTAAAAATAGGTGCCGATAGGCATTTCAGATATAGAAGCCGATAGGCATTTCAAATATACGTGCCGATAGGCATTCCAGATATGGTTGCCGATAGGCATTTCAAATATAGGTTCTGATTGGCATTTCAGATGTAGTTTCCGATAGGCATTTCAAAAATAGGTGTCGATATGCATTTCAGATATAGGTGTCGATAGGCATTTCAGATATAGGTGTCGATAGGCATTTCAGATATAGGTGTCGATAGGCATTTCAGATATAGGTGTCGATAGGCATTTCAGATATAGGTGTCGATAGGCATTTCAGATATAGGTTTCGATAGGCATTTCAGATATAGGTGTCGATATGCATTTCAGATATAGGTGCCGATAGGCATTTCAGATATAGTTGCCGATTGGCATTTTTAAAATAGGTGCCGATAGGCATTTCAGATATAGAAGCCGATAGGCATTTCAAATATAGGTGCCGATAGGCATTCCAGATATGGTTGCCGATAGGCATTTCAGATGTAGTTTCCGATAGGCATTTCAAAAATAGGTGTCGATAGGCATTTCAGATATAATTGTCGATAGGCATTTCAGATATAGTTGTCGATAGGCATTTCAGATATAGGTGTCGATAGGCATTTCAGATATGGGTGTCGATAGGCATTTCAGATATAGGTGTCGATAGGCATTTCAGATATAGGTGTCGATAGGCATTTCAGATATAGGTGTCGATAGGCATTTCAGATATAGGTGCCGATAGGCATTTCAGATATAGTTGCCGATTGGCATTTTAAAAATAGGTGCCGATAGGCATTTCAGATATAGAAGCCGATAGGCATTTCAAATATAGGTGCCGATAGGCATTCCAGATATGGTTGCCGATAGGCATTTCAAATATAGGTGCTGATAGGCATTTCAGAAGTAGTTTCCGATAGGCATTTCAAAAATAGGTGTCGATAGGCATTTCAGATATAGGTGTCGATAGGCATTTCAGATATAGGTGTCGATAGGCATTTCAGATATAGGTGTCGATAGGCTTTCAGATATAGGTGTCGATAGGCATTTCAGATATAGTTGTCGATAGGCATTTCAGATATAGGTGTCGATAGGCATTTCAGATAAAGGTGTCGATAGGCATTTCAGATATAGGTGCCGATAGGCATTTCAGATATAGTTGCCGATTGGCATTTTAAAAATAGGTGCCGATAGGCATTTCAGATATAGAAGCCGATAGGCATTTCAAATATAGGTGCCGATAGGCATTCCAGATATGGTTGCCGATAGGCATTTCAAATATAGGTGCTGATAGGCATTTCAGATGTAGTTTCCGATAGGCATTTCCAAAATAGGTGTCGATAGGCATTTCAGATATAGGTGTCGATAGGCATTTCAGATATAGGTGTCGATAGGCATTTCAGATATAGGTGTCGATAGGCATTTCAGATATAGGTGTCGATAGGCATTTCAGATATAGGTGTCGATAGGCATTTCAGATATAGGTGTCGATAGGCATTTCAGATATAGGTGTCGATAGGCATTTCAGATATATGTGCCGATAGGCATTTCAGATATAGTTGCCGATTGGCATTTTAAAAATAGGTGCCGATAGGCATTTCAGATATAGAAGCCGATAGGCATTTCAAATATAGGTGCCGATAGGCATTCCAGATATGGTTGCCGATAGGCATTTCAAATATAGGTGCTGATAGGCATTTCAGATGTAGTTTCCGATAGGCATTTCAAAAATAGGTGTCGATAGGCATTTCAGATATAGGTGTCGATAGGCATTTCAGATATAGGTGTCGATAGGCATTTCAGATATAGGTGTCGATAGGCATTTCAGATATAGGTGTCGATAGGCATTTCAGATATAGGTGTCGATAGGCATTTCAGATATAGGTGTCGATAGGCATTTCAGATATAGGTGTCGATAGGCATTTCAGATATAGGTGCCGATAGGCATTTCAGATATAGTTGCCGATTGGCATTTTAAAAATAGGTGCCGATAGGCATTTCAGATATAGAAGCCGATAGGCATTTCAAATATAGGAGCCGATAGGCATTCCAGATATGGTTGCCGATAGGCATTTCAAATATAGGTGCTGATAGGCATTTCAGATGTAGTTTCCTATAGGCATTTCAAAAATAGGTGTCGATAGGCATTTCAGATATAGGTGTCGATAGGCATTTCAGATATAGGTGTCGATAGGCATTTCAGATATAGGTGTCGATAGGCATTTCAGATATAGGTGCCGATAGGCATTTCAGATATAGTTGCCGATTGGCATTTTAAAAATAGGTGCCGATAGGCATTTCAGATATAGAAGCCGATAGGCATTTCAAATATAGGTGCCGATAGGCATTCCAGATATGGTTGCCGATAGGCATTTCAAATATAGGTGCTGATAGGCATTTCAGATGTAGTTTCCGATAGGCATTTCAAATATAGGTGCCGATAGGCATTTTAGATATAGGTGTCGATAGGCATTTCAGATATAGGTGTCGATAGGCATTTCAGATACAGGTGTCGATAGGCTTTCAGATATAGGTGTCGATAGGCATTTCAGATATAGTTGTCGATAGGCATTTCAGATATAGGTGTCGATAGGCATTTCAGATAAAGGTGTCGATAGGCATTTCAGATATAGGTGCCGATAGGCATTTCAGATATAGTTGCCGATTGGCATTTTAAAAATAGGTGCCGATAGGCATTTCAGATATAGAAGCCGATAGGCATTTCAAATATAGGTGCCGATAGGCATTCCAGATATGGTTGCCGATAGGCATTTCAAATATAGGTGCTGATAGGCATTTCAGATGTAGTTTCCGATAGGCATTTCGAAAATAGGTGTCGATAGGCATTTCAGATATAGGTGTCGATAGGCATTTCAGATATAGGTGTCGATAGGCATTTCAGATATAGGTGTCGATAGGCATTTCAGATATAGGTGTCGATAGGCATTTCAGATATAGGTGTCGATAGGCATTTCAGATATAGGTGTCGATAGGCATTTCAGATATAGGTGTCGATAGGCATTTCAGATATATGTGCCGATAGGCATTTCAGATATAGTTGCCGATTGGCATTTTAAAAATAGGTGCCGATAGGCATTTCAGATATAGAAGCCGATAGGCATTTCAAATATAGGTGCCGATAGGCATTCCAGATATGGTTGCCGATAAGCATTTCAAATATAGGTGCTGATAGGCATTTCAGATGTAGTTTCCGATAGGCATTTCAAAAATAGGTGTCGATAGGCATTTCAGATATAGGTGTCGATAGGCATTTCAGATATAGGTGTCGATAGGCATTTCAGATATAGGTGTCGATAGGCATTTCAGATATAGGTGTCGATATGCATTTCAGATATAGGTGTCGATAGGCATTTCAGATATAGGTGTCGATAGGCATTTCAGATATAGGTGTCGATAGGCATTTCAGATATAGGTGCCGATAGGCATTTCAGATATAGTTGCCGATTGGCATTTTAAAAATAGGTGCCGATAGGCATTTCAGATATAGAAGCCGATAGGCATTTCAAATATAGGAGCCGATAGGCATTCCAGATATGGTTGCCGATAGGCATTTCAAATATAGGTGCTGATAGGCATTTCAGATGTAGTTTCCTATAGGCATTTCAAAAATAGGTGTCGATAGGCATTTCAGATATAGGTGTCGATAGGCATTTCAGATATAGGTGTCGATAGGCATTTCAGATATAGGTGTCGATAGGCATTTCACATATAGGTGTCGATAGGCATTTCAGATATAGGTGCCGATATGCATTTCAGATATAGTTGCCGATTGGCATTTTAAAAATAGGTGCCGATAGGCATTTCAGATATAGAAGCCGATAGGCATTTCAAATATAGGTGCCGATAGGCATTCCAGATATGGTTGCCGATAGGCATTTCAAATATAGGTGCTGATAGGCATTTCAGATGTAGTTTCTGATAGGCATTTCAAAAATAGGTGTCGGTAGGCATTTCAGATATAGGTGTCGATAGGCATTTCAGATATAGGTGTCGATAGGCATTTCAGATATAGGTGTCGATAGGCATTTCAGATATAGGTGTCGATAGGCATTTCAGATATAGGTGTCGATAGGCATTTCAGATATAGGTGTCGATTGGCATTTCAGATATAGGTGTCGATAGGCATTTCAGATATAGGTGTCGTTGGCATTTCAGATATAGGTGTCGATAGGCATTTCAGATATAGGTGTCGATAGGCATTTCAGATATAGGTGCCGATAGGCATTTCAGATATAGTTGCCGATTGGCATTTTAAAAATAGGTGCCGATAGGCATTTCAGATATAGAAGCCGATAGGCATTTCAAATAAAGGTGCCGATAGGCATTCCAGATATGGTTGCCGATAGGCATTTCAAATATAGGTGCTGATAGGCATTTTAGATGTAGTTTCCGATAGGCATTTCAAAAATAGGTGTCGATAGGCATTTCAGATATAGGTGTCGATAGGCATTTCAGATATAGGTGTCGATAGGCATTTCAGATATAGGTGTCGATAGGCATTTCAGATATAGGTGTCGATAGGCATTTCAGATATAGGTGTCGATAGGCATTTCAGATATAGGTGTCGATAGGCATTTCAGATATAGGTGCCGATAGGCATTTCAGATATAGTTGCCGATTGGCATTTTAAAAATAGGTGCCGATAGGCATTTTAGATATAGAAGAAGATAGGCATTTCAAATATAGGTGGCGATAGGCATTCCAGATATGGTTGCCGATAGGCATTTCAAATATAGGTGCTGATAGGCATTTCAGATGTAGTTTCCGATAGGCATTTCAAAAATAGGTGTCGATAGGCATTTCAGATATAGGTGTCGATAGGCATTTCAGATATAGGTGTCGATAGGCATTTCAGATATAGGTGTCGATAGGCATTTCAGATATAGGTGTCGATAGGCATTTCAGATATAGGTGACGATAGGCATTTCAGATATAGGTGTCGATAGGCATTTCAGATATAGGTGTCGATAGGCATTTCAGATATAGGTGTCGATAGGCATTTCAGATATAGGTGCCGATAGGCATTTCAGATATAGTTGCCGATTGGCATTTTAAAAATAGGTGCCGATAGGCATTTCAGATATAGAAGCCGATAGGCATTTCAAATATAGATGCCGATAGGCATTCCAGATATGGTTGCCGATAGGCATTTCAAATATAGGTTCTGAAGGGCATTTCAGATGTAGTTTCCGATAGGCATTTCAAAAATAGGTGTCGATAGGCATTTCAGATATAGGTGTCGATAGGCATTTCAGATATTGGTGTCGATAGGCATTTCAGATATGGGTGTCGATAGGCATTTCAGATATAGGTGTCGATAAGCATTTCAGATATAGGTGTCGATAGGCATTTCAGATATAGGTGTCGATAGGCATTTCAGATATAGGTGTCGATATGCATTTCAGATATAGGTGCCGATAGGCATTTCAGATATAGTTGCCGATTGGCATTTTTAAAATAGGTGCCGATAGGCATTTCAGATATAGAAGCCGATAGGCATTTCAAATATAGGTGCCGATAGGCATTCCAGATATGGTTGCCGATAGGCATTTCAAATATAGGTGCTGATAGGCATTTCAGATGTAGTTTCCGATAGGCATTTCAAAAATAGGTGTCGATAGGCATTTCAGATATAGGTGTCGATAGGCATTTCAGATATAGGTGTCGATAGGCATTTCAGATATAGGTGTCGATAGGCATTTCAGATATAGGTGTCGATAGGCATTTCAGATATAGGTGTCGATAGGCATTTCAGATATAGGTGTCGATAGGCATTTCAGATATAGGTGTCGATAGGCATTTCAGATATAGGTGCCGATAGGCATTTCAGATATAGTTGCCGATTAGCATTTTAAAAATAGGTGCCGATAGGCATTTCAGATATAAAAGCCGATAGGCATTTCAAATATAGGTGCCGATAGGCATTCCAGATATGGTTGCCGATAGGCATTTCAAATATAGGTGCTGATAGGCATTTCAGATGTAGTTTCCGATAGGCATTTCAAAAATAGGTGTCGATAGGCATTTCAGATATAGGTGTCGATAGGCATTTCAGATATAGGTGTCGATAGGCATTTCAGTAATAGGTGTCGATAGGCATTTCAGATATAGGTGTCGAAGACATTTCAGATATAGGTGTCGATAGGCATTTCAGATATAGGTGTCGATAGGCATCTCAGATATAGGTGTCGATAGGCATTTCAGATATAGGTGCCGATAGGCATTTCAGATATAGTTGCCGATTGGCATTTTAAAAATAGGTGCCGATAGGCATTTCAGATATAGAAGCCGATAGGCATTTCAACTATAGGTGCCGATAGGCATTCCAGATATTGTTGCCGATAGGCATTTCAAATATAGGTGCTGATAGGCATTTCAGATGTAGTTTCCGATAGGCATTTCAAAAATAGGTGTCGATAGGCATTTCAGATATAGGTGTCGATAGGCATTTCAGATATAGGTGTCGATAGGCATTTCAGATATAGGTGTCGATAGGCATTTCAGATATAGGTGTCGATAGGCATTTCAGATATAGGTGTCGATAGGCATTTCAGATATAGGTGTCGATAGGCATTTCAGATATAGGTGTCGATAGGCATTTCAGATATAGGTGTCGATAGGCATTTCAGATATAGGTGTCGATAGGCATTTCAGATATAGGTGTCCATAGGCATTTCAGATATAGGTGTCGATAGGCATTTCAGATATAGGTGTCGATAGGCATTTCAGATATAGGTGCCGATAGGCATTTCAGATATAGTTGCCGATTGGCATTTTAAAAATAGGTGCCGATAGGCATTTCAGATATAGAAGCCGATAGGCATTTCAAATATAGGTGCCGATAGGCATTCCAGATATGGTTGCCGATAGGCATTTCAAATATAGGTGCTGATAGGCATTTCAGATGTAGTTTCCGATAGGCATTTCAAAAATAGGTGTCGATAGGCATTTCAGATATAGGTGTCGATAGGCATTTCAGATATAGGTGTCGATAGGCATTTCAGATATAGGTGTCGATAGGCATTTCAGATATAGGTGTCGATAGGCATTTCAGATATAGGTGTCGATAGGCATTTCAGATATAGGTGTCGATAGGCATTTCAGATATAGGTGTCGATAGGCATTTCAGATATAGGTGTCGATAGGCATTTCAGATATAGGTGTCGATAGGCATTTCAGATATAGGTGTCCATAGGCATTTCAGATATAGGTGTCGATAGGCATTTCAGATATAGGTGTCGATAGGCATTTCAGATATAGGTGTCGATAGGCATTTCAGATATAGGTGTCGATAGGCATTTCAGATATAGGTGTCGATAGGCATTTCAAATATAGGTGCCGATAGGCATTCCAGATATGGTTGCCGATAGGCATTTCAAATATAGGTGCTGATAGGCATTTCAGATGTAGTTTCCGATAGGCATTTCAAAAATAGGTGTCGATAGGCATTTCAGATATAGGTGTCGATAGGCATTTCAGATATAGGTGTCGATAGGCATTTCAGATATAGGTGTCGATAGGCATTTCAGATATAGGTGTCGATAGGCATTTCAGATATAGGTGTCGATAGGCATTTCAGATATAGTTGCCGATTGGCATTTTAAAAATAGGTGCCGATAGGCATTTCAGATATAGAAGCCGATAGGCATTTCAAATATAGGTGCCGATAGGCATTCCAGATATGGTTGCCGATAGGCATTTCAAATATAGGTGCTGATAGGCATTTCAGATGTAGTTTCCGATAGGCATTTCAAAAATAGGTGTCGATAGGCATTTCAGATATAGGTGTCGATAGGCATTTCAGATATAGGTGTCGATAGGCATTTCAGATATAGGTGTCGATAGGCATTTCAGATATAGGTGTCGATAGGCATTTCAGATATAGGTGTCGATAGGCATTTCAGATATAGGTGTCGATAGGCATTTCAGATATAGGTGTCGATAGGCATTTCAGATATAGGTGTCGATAGGCATTTCAGATATAGGTGTCGATAGGCATTTCAGATATAGGTGTCCATAGGCATTTCAGATATAGGTGTCGATAGGCATTTCAGATATAGGTGTCGATAGGCATTTCAGATATAGGTGTCGATAGGCATTTCAGATATAGGTGTCGATAGGCATTTCAGATATAGGTGTCGATAGGCATTTCAAATATAGGTGCCGATAGGCATTCCAGATATGGTTGCCGATAGGCATTTCAAATATAGGTGCTGATAGGCATTTCAGATGTAGTTTCCGATAGGCATTTCAAAAATAGGTGTCGATAGGCATTTCAGATATAGGTGTCGATAGGCATTTCAGATATAGGTGTCGATAGGCATTTCAGATATAGGTGTCGATAGGCATTTCAGATATAGGTGTCGATAGGCATTTCAGATATAGGTGTCGATAGGCATTTCAGATATAGGTGTCGATAGGCATTTCAGATATAGGTGTCGATAGGCATTTCAGATATAGGTGCCGATAGGCATTTCAGATATAGTTGCCGATTAGCATTTTAAAAATAGGTGCCGATAGGCATTTCAGATATAAAAGCCGATAGGCATTTCAAATATAGGTGATGATAGGCATTCCAGATATGGTTGCCGATAGGCATTTCAAATATAGGTGCTGATAGGCATTTCAGATGTAGTTTCCGATAGGCATTTCAAAAATAGGTGTCGATAGGCATTTCAGATATAGGTGTCGATAGGCATTTCAGATATAGGTGTCGATAGGCATTTCAGTAATAGGTGTCGATAGGCATTTCAGATATAGGTGTCGAAGGCATTTCAGATATAGGTGTCGATAGGCATTTCAGATATAGGTGTCGATAGGCATCTCAGATATAGGTGTCGATAGGCATTTCAGATATAGGTGCCGATAGGCATTTCAGATATAGTTGCCGATTGGCATTTTAAAAATAGGTGCCGATAGGCATTTCAGATATAGAAGCCGATAGGCATTTCAACTATAGGTGCCGATAGGCATTCCAGATATTGTTGCCGATAGGCATTTCAAATATAGGTGCTGATAGGCATTTCAGATGTAGTTTCCGATAGGCATTTCAAAAATAGGTGTCGATAGGCATTTCAGATATAGGTGTCGATAGGCATTTCAGATATAGGTGTCGATAGGCATTTCAGATATAGGTGTCGATAGGCATTTCAGATATAGGTGTCGATAGGCATTTCAGATATAGGTGTCGATAGGCATTTCAGATATAGGTGTCGATAGGCATTTCAGATATAGGTGTCGATAGGCATTTCAGATATAGGTGTCGATAGGCATTTCAGATATAGGTGTCGATAGGCATTTCAGATATAGGTGTCCATAGGCATTTCAGATATAGGTGTCGATAGGCATTTCAGATATAGGTGTCGATAGGCATTTCAGATATAGGTGCCGATAGGCATTTCAGATATAGTTGCCGATTGGCATTTTAAAAATAGGTGCCGATAGGCATTTCAGATATAGAAGCCGATAGGCATTTCAAATATAGGTGCCGATAGGCATTCCAGATATGGTTGCCGATAGGCATTTCAAATATAGGTGCTGATAGGCATTTCAGATGTAGTTTCCGATAGGCATTTCAAAAATAGGTGTCGATAGGCATTTCAGATATAGGTGTCGATAGGCATTTCAGATATAGGTGTCGATAGGCATTTCAGATATAGGTGTCGATAGGCATTTCAGATATAGGTGTCGATAGGCATTTCTGATATAGGTGTCGATAGGCATTTCAGATATAGGTGCCGATAGGCATTTCAGATATAGTTGCCGATTGGCATTTTAAAAATAGGTGCCGATAGGCATTTCAGATATAGAAGCCGATAGGCATTTCAAATATAGGTGCCGATAGGCATTCCAGATATGGTTGCCGATAGGCATTTCAAATATAGGTGCTGATAGGCATTTCAGATGTAGTTTCCGATAGGCATTTCAAAAATAGGTGTCGATAGGCATTTCAGATATAGGTGTCGATAGGCATTTCAGATATAGGTGTCGATAGGCATTTCAGATATAGGTGTCGATAGGCATTTCAGATATAGGTGTCGATAGGCATTTCAGATATAGGTGTCGATAGGCATTTCAGATATAGGTGTCGATAGGCATTTCAGATATAGGTGTCGATAGGCATTTCAGATATAGGTGTCGATAGGCATTTCAGATATAGGTGTCGATAGGCATTTCAGATATAGGTGTCAATAGGCATTTCAGATATAGGTGCCGATAGGCATTTCAGATATAGTTGCCGATTGGCATTTTAAAAATAGGTGCCGATAGGTATTTCAGATATAGAAGCCGATAGGCATTTCAAATATAGGTGCCGATAGGCATTCCAGATATGGTTGCCGATAGGCATTTCAAATATAGGTGCTGATAGGCATTTCAGATGTATTTTCCGATAGGCATTTCAAAAATAGGTGTCTATAGGCATTTCAGATATAGGTGTCGATAGGCATTTCAGATATAGGTGTCGATAGGCATTTCAGATATAAGTGTCGATAGGCATTTCAGATATAGGTGTCGATAGGCATTTCAGATATAGGTGTCGATAGGCATTTCAGATATAGGTGTCGATAGGCATTTCAGATATAGGTGCCGATAGGCATTTCAGATATAGTTGCCGATTGGCATTTTAAAAATAGGTGCCGATAGGCATTTCAGATATAGAAGCCGATAGGCATTTCAAATATAGGTGCCGATAGGCATTCCAGATATGGTTGCCGATAGGCATTTCAAATATAGGTGCTGATAGGGATTTCAGATGTAGTTTCCGATAGGCATTTCAAAAATAGGTGTCGATAGGCATTTCAGATATAGGTGTCGATAGGCATTTCAGATATAGGTGTCGATAGGCATTTCAGATATAGGTGTCGATAGGCATTTCAGATATAGGTGTCGATAGGCATTTCAGATATAGGTGTCGATAGGCATTTCAGATATAGGTGTCGATAGGCATTTCAGATATAGGTGTCGATAGGCATTTCAGATATAGGTGTCGATAGGCATTTCAGATATAGGTGTCGATAGGCATTTCAGATATAGGTGCCGATAGGCATTTCAGATATAGTTGCCGATTGGCAATATAAAAATAGGTGCCGATAGGCATTTCAGATATAGAAGCCGATAGGCATTTCAAATATAGGTGCCGATAGGCATTCCAGATATGGTTGCCGATAGGCATTTCAAATATAGGTGCTGATATGCATTTCAGATGTAGTTTCCGATAGGCATTTTAAAAATAGGTGTCGATAGGCATTTCAGATATAGGTGTCGATAGGCATTTCAGATATAGGTGTCGATAGGCATTTCAGATATAGGTGTCGATAGGCATTTCAGATATAGGTGTCGATAGGCATTTCACATATAGGTGTCGATAGGCATTTCAGATATAGGTGTCGATAGGCATTTCAGATATAGGTGTCGATAGGCATTTCAGATATAGGTGCCGATAGGCATTTCAGATATAGGTGTCGATAGGCATTTCAGATATAGGTGTCGATAGGCATTTCACATATAGGTGTCGATAGGCATTTCAGATATAGGTGTCGATAGGCATTTCAGATATAGGTGCCGATAGGCATTTCAGATATAGTTGCCGATTGGCATTTTAAAAATAGGTGCCGATAGGCATTTCAGATATAGAAGCCGATAGGCATTTCAAATATAGGTGCTGATAGGCATTTTAGATGTAGTTTCCGATAGGCATCTCAAAAATAGGTGTCGATAGGCATTTTAGATATAGGTGTCGATAGGCATTTCAGATATAGGTGTCGATAGGCATTTCAGATATAGGTGTCGATAGGCATTTCAGATATAGGTGTCGATAGGCATTTCAGATATATGTGTCGATAGGCATTTCAGATATAGTTGCCGATTGGCATTTTAAAAATAGGTGCCGATAGGCATTTCAGATATAGAAGCCGATAGGCATTTCAAATATACGTGCCGATAGGCATTCCAGATATGGTTGCCGATAGGCATTTCAAATATAGGTTCTGATTGGCATTTCAGATGTAGTTTCCGATAGGCATTTCAAAAATAGGTGTCGATATGCATTTCAGATATAGGTGTCGATAGGCATTTCAGATATAGGTGTCGATAGGCATTTCAGATATAGGTGTCGATAGGCATTTCAGATATAGGTGTCGATAGGCATTTCAGATATAGGTGTCGATAGGCATTTCAGATATAGGTTTCGATAGGCATTTCAGATATAGGTGTCGATATGCATTTCAGATATAGGTGCCGATAGGCATTTCAGATATAGTTGCCGATTGGCATTTTTAAAATATGTGCCGATAGGCATTTCAGATATAGAAGCCGATAGGCATTTCAAATATAGGTGCCGATAGGCATTCCAGATATGGTTGCCGATAGGCATTTCAGATGTAGTTTCCGATAGGCATTTCAAAAATAGGTGTCGATAGGCATTTCAGATATAATTGTCGATAGGCATTTCAGATATAGTTGTCGATAGGCATTTCAGATATAGGTGTCGATAGGCATTTCAGATATGGGTGTCGATAGGCATTTCAGATATAGGTGTCGATAGGCATTTCAGATATAGGTGTCGATAGGCATTTTAGATATAGGTGTCGATAGGCATTTCAGATATAGGTGCCGATAGGCATTTCAGATATAGTTGCCGATTGGCATTTTAAAAATAGGTGCCGATAGGCATTTCAGATATAGAAGCCGATAGGCATTTCAAATATAGGTGCCGATAGGCATTCCAGATATGGTTGCCGATAGGCATTTCAAATATAGGTGCTGATAGGCATTTCAGAAGTAGTTTCCGATAGGCATTTCAAAAATAGGTGTCGATAGGCATTTCAGATATAGGTGTCGATAGGCATTTCAGATATAGGTGTCGATAGGCATTTCAGATATAGGTGTCGATAGGCTTTCAGATATAGGTGTCGATAGGCATTTCAGATATAGTTGTCGATAGGCATTTCAGATATAGGTGTCGATAGGCATTTCAGATAAAGGTGTCGATAGGCATTTCAGATATAGGTGCCGATAGGCATTTCAGATATAGTTGCCGATTGGCATTTTAAAAATAGGTGCCGATAGGCATTTCAGATATAGAAGCCGATAGGCATTTCAAATATAGGTGCCGATAGGCATTCCAGATATGGTTGCCGATAGGCATTTCAAATATAGGTGCTGATAGGCATTTCAGATGTAGTTTCCGATAGGCATTTCCAAAATAGGTGTCGATAGGCATTTCAGATATAGGTGTCGATAGGCATTTCAGATATAGGTGTCGATAGGCATTTCAGATATAGGTGTCGATAGGCATTTCAGATATAGGTGTCGATAGGCATTTCAGATATAGGTGTCGATAGGCATTTCAGATATAGGTGTCGATAGGCATTTCAGATATAGGTGTCGATAGGCATTTCAGATATATGTGCCGATAGGCATTTCAGATATAGTTGCCGATTGGCATTTTAAAAATAGGTGCCGATAGGCATTTCAGATATAGAAGCCGATAGGCATTTCAAATATAGGTGCCGATAGGCATTCCAGATATGGTTGCCGATAGGCATTTCAAATATAGGTGCTGATAGGCATTTCAGATGTAGTTTCCGATAGGCATTTCAAAAATAGGTGTCGATAGGCATTTCAGATATAGGTGTCGATAGGCATTTCAGATATAGGTGTCGATAGGCATTTCAGATATAGGTGTCGATAGGCATTTCAGATATAGGTGTCGATAGGCATTTCAGATATAGGTGTCGATAGGCATTTCAGATATAGGTGTCGATAGGCATTTCAGATATAGGTGTCGATAGGCATTTCAGATATAGGTGCCGATAGGCATTTCAGATATAGTTGCCGATTGGCATTTTAAAAATAGGTGCCGATAGGCATTTCAGATATAGAAGCCGATAGGCATTTCAAATATAGGAGCCGATAGGCATTCCAGATATGGTTGCCGATAGGCATTTCAAATATAGGTGCTGATAGGCATTTCAGATGTAGTTTCCTATAGGCATTTCAAAAATAGGTGTCGATAGGCATTTCAGATATAGGTGTCGATAGGCATTTCAGATATAGGTGTCGATAGGCATTTCAGATATAGGTGTCGATAGGCATTTCAGATATAGGTGCCGATAGGCATTTCAGATATAGTTGCCGATTGGCATTTTAAAAATAGGTGCCGATAGGCATTTCAGATATAGAAGCCGATAGGCATTTCAAATATAGGTGCCGATAGGCATTCCAGATATGGTTGCCGATAGGCATTTCAAATATAGGTGCTGATAGGCATTTCAGATGTAGTTTCCGATAGGCATTTCAAATATAGGTGCCGATAGGCATTTTAGATATAGGTGTCGATAGGCATTTCAGATATAGGTGTCGATAGGCATTTCAGATATAGGTGTCGATAGGCTTTCAGATATAGGTGTCGATAGGCATTTCAGATATAGTTGTCGATAGGCATTTCAGATATAGGTGTCGATAGGCATTTCAGATAAAGGTGTCGATAGGCATTTCAGATATAGGTGCCGATAGGCATTTCAGATATAGTTGCCGATTGGCATTTTAAAAATAGGTGCCGATAGGCATTTCAGATATAGAAGCCGATAGGCATTTCAAATATAGGTGCCGATAGGCATTCCAGATATGGTTGCCGATAGGCATTTCAAATATAGGTGCTGATAGGCATTTCAGATGTAGTTTCCGATAGGCATTTCGAAAATAGGTGTCGATAGGCATTTCAGATATAGGTGTCGATAGGCATTTCAGATATAGGTGTCGATAGGCATTTCAGATATAGGTGTCGATAGGCATTTCAGATATAGGTGTCGATAGGCATTTCAGATATAGGTGTCGATAGGCATTTCAGATATAGGTGTCGATAGGCATTTCAGATATAGGTGTCGATAGGCATTTCAGATATATGTGCCGATAGGCATTTCAGATATAGTTGCCGATTGGCATTTTAAAAATAGGTGCCGATAGGCATTTCAGATATAGAAGCCGATAGGCATTTCAAATATAGGTGCCGATAGGCATTCCAGATATGGTTGCCGATAAGCATTTCAAATATAGGTGCTGATAGGCATTTCAGATGTAGTTTCCGATAGGCATTTCAAAAATAGGTGTCGATAGGCATTTCAGATATAGGTGTCGATAGGCATTTCAGATATAGGTGTCGATAGGCATTTCAGATATAGGTGTCGATAGGCATTTCAGATATAGGTGTCGATAGGCATTTCAGATATAGGTGTCGATAGGCATTTCAGATATAGGTGTCGATAGGCATTTCAGATATAGGTGTCGATAGGCATTTCAGATATAGGTGCCGATAGGCATTTCAGATATAGTTGCCGATTGGCATTTTAAAAATAGGTGCCGATAGGCATTTCAGATATAGAAGCCGATAGGCATTTCAAATATAGGAGCCGATAGGCATTCCAGATATGGTTGCCGATAGGCATTTCAAATATAGGTGCTGATAGGCATTTCAGATGTAGTTTCCTATAGGCATTTCAAAAATAGGTGTCGATAGGCATTTCAGATATAGGTGTCGATAGGCATTTCAGATATAGGTGTCGATAGGCATTTCAGATATAGGTGTCGATAGGCATTTCAGTTATAGGTGTCGATAGGCATTTCAGATATAGGTGTCGATAGGCATTTCAGATATAGGTGTCGATAGGCATTTCACATATAGGTGTCGATAGGCATTTCAGATATAGGTGCCGATATGCATTTCAGATATAGTTGCCGATTGGCATTTTAAAAATAGGTGCCGATAGGCATTTCAGATATAGAAGCCGATAGGCATTTCAAATATAGGTGCCGATAGGCATTCCAGATATGGTTGCCGATAGGCATTTCAAATATAGGTGCTGATAGGCATTTCAGATGTAGTTTCCGATAGGCATTTCAAAAATAGGTGTCGATAGGCATTTCAGATATACGTGTCGATAGGCATTTCAGATATAGGTGTCGATAGGCATTTCAGATATAGGTGTCGATAGGCATTTCAGATATAGGTGTCGATAGGCATTTCAGATATAGGTGTCGATAGGCATTTCAGATATAGGTGTCGATTGGCATTTCAGATATAGGTGTCGATAGGCATTTCAGATATAGGTGTCGTTGGCATTTCAGATATAGGTGTCGATAGGCATTTCAGATATAGGTGTCGATAGGCATTTCAGATATAGGTGCCGATAGGCATTTCAGATATAGTTGCCGATTGGCATTTTAAAAATAGGTGCCGATAGGCATTTCAGATATAGAAGCCGATAGGCATTTCAAATAAAGGTGCCGATAGGCATTCCAGATATGGTTGCCGATAGGCATTTCAAATATAGGTGCTGATAGGCATTTTAGATGTAGTTTCCGATAGGCATTTCAAAAATAGGTGTCGATAGGCATTTCAGATATAGGTGTCGATAGGCATTTCAGATATAGGTGTCGATAGGCATTTCAGATATAGGTGTCGATAGGCATTTCAGATATAGGTGTCGATAGGCATTTCAGATATAGGTGTCGATAGGCATTTCAGATATAGGTGCCGATAGGCATTTCAGATATAGTTGCCGATTGGCATTTTAAAAATAGGTGCCGATAGGCATTTTAGATATAGAAGAAGATAGGCATTTCAAATATAGGTGCCGATAGGCATTCCAGATATGGTTGCCGATAGGCATTTCAAATATAGGTGCTGATAGGCATTTCAGATGTAGTTTCCGATAGGCATTTCAAAAATAGGTGTCGATAGGCATTTCAGATATAGGTGTCGATAGGCATTTCAGATATAGGTGTCGATAGGCATTTCAGATATAGGTGTCGATAGGCATTTCAGATATAGGTGTCGATAGGCATTTCAGATATAGGTGACGATAGGCATTTCAGATATAGGTGTCGATAGGCATTTCAGATATAGGTGTCGATAGGCATTTCAGATATAGGTGTCGATAGGCATTTCAGATATAGGTGCCGATAGGCATTTCAGATATAGTTGCCGATTGGCATTTTAAAAATAGGTGCCGATAGGCATTTCAGATATAGAAGCCGATAGGCATTTCAAATATAGATGCCGATAGGCATTCCAGATATGGTTGCCGATAGGCATTTCAAATATAGGTTCTGAAGGGCATTTCAGATGTAGTTTCCGATAGGCATTTCAAAAATAGGTGTCGATAGGCATTTCAGATATAGGTGTCGATAGGCATTTCAGATATTGGTGTCGATAGGCATTTCAGATATGGGTGTCGATAGGCATTTCAGATATAGGTGTCGATAAGCATTTCAGATATAGGTGTCGATAGGCATTTCAGATATAGGTGTCGATAGGCATTTCAGATATAGGTGTCGATATGCATTTCAGATATAGGTGCCGATAGGCATTTCAGATATAGTTGCCGATTGGCATTTTTAAAATAGGTGCCGATAGGCATTTCAGATATAGAAGCCGATAGGCATTTCAAATATAGGTGCCGATAGGCATTCCAGATATGGTTGCCGATAGGCATTTCAAATATAGGTGCTGATAGGCATTTCAGATGTAGTTTCCGATAGGCATTTCAAAAATAGGTGTCGATAGGCATTTCAGATATAGGTGTCGATAGGCATTTCAGATATAGGTGTCGATAGGCATTTCAGATATAGGTGTCGATAGGCATTTCAGATATAGGTGTCGATAGGCATTTCAGATATAGGTGTCGATAGGCATTTCAGATATAGGTGTCGATAGGCATTTCAGATATAGGTGTCGATAGGCATTTCAGATATATGTGCCGATAGGCATTTCAGATATAGTTGCCGATTGGCATTTTAAAAATAGGTGCCGATAGGCATTTCAGATATAGAAGCCGATAGGCATTTCAAATATAGGTGCCGATAGGCATTCCAGATATGGTTGCCGATAGGCATTTCAAATATAGGTGCTGATAGGCATTTCAGATGTAGTTTCCGATAGGCATTTCAAAAATAGGTGTCGATAGGCATTTCAGATATAGGTGTCGATAGGCATTTCAGATATAGGTGTCGATAGGCATTTCAGATATAGGTGTCGATAGGCATTTCAGATATAGGTGTCGATAGGCATTTCAGATATAGGTGTCGATAGGCATTTCAGATATAGGTGTCGATAGGCATTTCAGATATAGGTGTCGATAGGCATTTCAGATATAGGTGCCGATAGGCATTTCAGATATAGTTGCCGATTGGCATTTTAAAAATAGGTGCCGATAGGCATTTCAGATATAGAAGCCGATAGGCATTTCAAATATAGGAGCCGATAGGCATTCCAGATATGGTTGCCGATAGGCATTTCAAATATAGGTGCTGATAGGCATTTCAGATGTAGTTTCCTATAGGCATTTCAAAAATAGGTGTCGATAGGCATTTCAGATATAGGTGTCGATAGGCATTTCAGATATAGGTGTCGATAGGCATTTCAGATATAGGTGTCGATAGGCATTTCAGATATAGGTGCCGATAGGCATTTCAGATATAGTTGCCGATTGGCATTTTAAAAATAGGTGCCGATAGGCATTTCAGATATAGAAGCCGATAGGCATTTCAAATATAGGTGCCGATAGGCATTCCAGATATGGTTGCCGATAGGCATTTCAAATATAGGTGCTGATAGGCATTTCAGATGTAGTTTCCGATAGGCATTTCAAATATAGGTGCCGATAGGCATTTTAGATATAGGTGTCGATAGGCATTTCAGATATAGGTGTCGATAGGCATTTCAGATATAGGTGTCGATAGGCTTTCAGATATAGGTGTCGATAGGCATTTCAGATATAGTTGTCGATAGGCATTTCAGATATAGGTGTCGATAGGCATTTCAGATAAAGGTGTCGATAGGCATTTCAGATATAGGTGCCGATAGGCATTTCAGATATAGTTGCCGATTGGCATTTTAAAAATAGGTGCCGATAGGCATTTCAGATATAGAAGCCGATAGGCATTTCAAATATAGGTGCCGATAGGCATTCCAGATATGGTTGCCGATAGGCATTTCAAATATAGGTGCTGATAGGCATTTCAGATGTAGTTTCCGATAGGCATTTCGAAAATAGGTGTCGATAGGCATTTCAGATATAGGTGTCGATAGGCATTTCAGATATAGGTGTCGATAGGCATTTCAGATATAGGTGTCGATAGGCATTTCAGATATAGGTGTCGATAGGCATTTCAGATATAGGTGTCGATAGGCATTTCAGATATAGGTGTCGATAGGCATTTCAGATATAGGTGTCGATAGGCATTTCAGATATATGTGCCGATAGGCATTTCAGATATAGTTGCCGATTGGCATTTTAAAAATAGGTGCCGATAGGCATTTCAGATATAGAAGCCGATAGGCATTTCAAATATAGGTGCCGATAGGCATTCCAGATATGGTTGCCGATAAGCATTTCAAATATAGGTGCTGATAGGCATTTCAGATGTAGTTTCCGATAGGCATTTCAAAAATAGGTGTCGATAGGCATTTCAGATATAGGTGTCGATAGGCATTTCAGATATAGGTGTCGATAGGCATTTCAGATATAGGTGTCGATAGGCATTTCAGATATAGGTGTCGATAGGCATTTCAGATATAGGTGTCGATAGGCATTTCAGATATAGGTGTCGATAGGCATTTCAGATATAGGTGTCGATAGGCATTTCAGATATAGGTGCCGATAGGCATTTCAGATATAGTTGCCGATTGGCATTTTAAAAATAGGTGCCGATAGGCATTTCAGATATAGAAGCCGATAGGCATTTCAAATATAGGAGCCGATAGGCATTCCAGATATGGTTGCCGATAGGCATTTCAAATATAGGTGCTGATAGGCATTTCAGATGTAGTTTCCTATAGGCATTTCAAAAATAGGTGTCGATAGGCATTTCAGATATAGGTGTCGATAGGCATTTCAGATATAGGTGTCGATAGGCATTTCAGATATAGGTGTCGATAGGCATTTCAGTTATAGGTGTCGATAGGCATTTCAGATATAGGTGTCGATAGGCATTTCAGATATAGGTGTCGATAGGCATTTCACATATAGGTGTCGATAGGCATTTCAGATATAGGTGCCGATATGCATTTCAGATATAGTTGCCGATTGGCATTTTAAAAATAGGTGCCGATAGGCATTTCAGATATAGAAGCCGATAGGCATTTCAAATATAGGTGCCGATAGGCATTCCAGATATGGTTGCCGATAGGCATTTCAAATATAGGTGCTCATAGGCATTTCAGATGTAGTTTCCGATAGGCATTTCAAAAATAGGTGTCGATAGGCATTTCAGATATACGTGTCGATAGGCATTTCAGATATAGGTGTCGATAGGCATTTCAGATATAGGTGTCGATAGGCATTTCAGATATAGGTGTCGATAGGCATTTCAGATATAGGTGCCGATATGCATTTCAGATATAGTTGCCGATTGGCATTTTAAAAATAGGTGCCGATAGGCATTTCAGATATAGAAGCCGATAGGCATTTCAAATATAGGTGCCGATAGGCATTCCAGATATGGTTGCCGATAGGCATTTCAAATATAGGTGCTCATAGGCATTTCAGATGTAGTTTCCGATAGGCATTTCAAAAATAGGTGTCGATAGGCATTTCAGATATACGTGTCGATAGGCATTTCAGATATAGGTGTCGATAGGCATTTCAGATATAGGTGTCGATAGGCATTTCAGATATAGGTGTCGATAGGCATTTCAGATATAGGTGTCGATAGGCATTTCAGATATAGGTGTCGTTGGCATTTCAGATATAGGTGTCGATAGGCATTTCAGATATAGGTGTCGATAGGCATTTCAGATATAGGTGCCGATAGGCATTTCAGATATAGTTGCCGATTGGCATTTTAAAAATAGGTGCCGATAGGCATTTCAGATATAGAAGCCGATAGGCATTTCAAATAAAGGTGCCGATAGGCATTCCAGATATGGTTGCCGATAGGCATTTCAAATATAGGTGCTGATAGGCATTTTAGATGTAGTTTCCGATAGGCATTTCAAAAATAGGTGTCGATAGGCATTTCAGATATAGGTGTCGATAGGCATTTCAGATATAGGTGTCGATAGGCATTTCAGATATAGGTGTCGATAGGCATTTCAGATATAGGTGTCGATAGGCATTTCAGATATAGGTGTCGATAGGCATTTCAGATATAGGTGTCGATAGGCATTTCAGATATAGGTGCCGATAGGCATTTCAGATATAGTTGCCGATTGGCATTTTAAAAATAGGTGCCGATAGGCATTTTAGATATAGAAGAAGATAGGCATTTCAAATATAGGTGCCGATAGGCATTCCAGATATGGTTGCCGATAGGCATTTCAAATATAGGTGCTGATAGGCATTTCAGATGTAGTTTCCGATAGGCATTTCAAAAATAGGTGTCGATAGGCATTTCAGATATAGGTGTCGATAGGCATTTCAGATATAGGTGTCGATAGGCATTTCAGATATAGGTGTCGATAGGCATTTCAGATATAGGTGTCGATAGGCATTTCAGATATAGGTGACGATAGGCATTTCAGATATAGGTGTCGATAGGCATTTCAGATATAGGTGTCGATAGGCATTTCAGATATAGGTGTCGATAGGCATTTCAGATATAGGTGCCGATAGGCATTTCAGATATAGTTGCCGATTGGCATTTTAAAAATAGGTGCCGATAGGCATTTCAGATATAGAAGCCGATAGGCATTTCAAATATAGATGCCGATAGGCATTCCAGATATGGTTGCCGATAGGCATTTCAAATATAGGTTCTGAAGGGCATTTCAGATGTAGTTTCCGATAGGCATTTCAAAAATAGGTGTCGATAGGCATTTCAGATATAGGTGTCGATAGGCATTTCAGATATTGGTGTCGATAGGCATTTCAGATATGGGTGTCGATAGGCATTTCAGATATAGGTGTCGATAAGCATTTCAGATATAGGTGTCGATAGGCATTTCAGATATAGGTGTCGATAGGCATTTCAGATATAGGTGTCGATATGCATTTCAGATATAGGTGCCGATAGGCATTTCAGATATAGTTGCCGATTGGCATTTTTAAAATAGGTGCCGATAGGCATTTCAGATATAGAAGCCGATAGGCATTTCAAATATAGGTGCCGATAGGCATTCCAGATATGGTTGCCGATAGGCATTTCAAATATAGGTGCTGATAGGCATTTCAGATGTAGTTTCCGATAGGCATTTCAAAAATAGGTGTCGATAGGCATTTCAGATATAGGTGTCGATAGGCATTTCAGATATAGGTGTCGATAGGCATTTCAGATATAGGTGTCGATAGGCATTTCAGATATAGGTGTCGATAGGCATTTCAGATATAGGTGTCGATAGGCATTTCAGATATAGGTGTCGATAGGCATTTCAGATATAGGTGTTGATAGGCATTTCAGATATAGGTGCCGATAGGCATTTCAGATATAGTTGCCGATTAGCATTTTAAAAATAGGTGCCGATAGGCATTTCAGATATAAAAGCCGATAGGCATTTCAAATATAGGTGCCGATAGGCATTCCAGATATGGTTGCCGATAGGCATTTCAAATATAGGTGCTGATAGGCATTTCAGATGTAGTTTCCGATAGGCATTTCAAAAATAGGTGTCGATAGGCATTTCAGATATAGGTGTCGATAGGCATTTCAGATATAGGTGTCGATAGGCATTTCAGTAATAGGTGTCGATAGGCATTTCAGATATAGGTGTCGAAGGCATTTCAGATATAGGTGTCGATAGGCATTTCAGATATAGGTGTCGATAGGCATCTCAGATATAGGTGTCGATAGGCATTTCAGATATAGGTGCCGATAGGCATTTCAGATATAGTTGCCGATTGGCATTTTAAAAATAGGTGCCGATAGGCATTTCAGATATAGAAGCCGATAGGCATTTCAACTATAGGTGCCGATAGGCATTCCAGATATTGTTGCCGATAGGCATTTCAAATATAGGTGCTGATAGGCATTTCAGATGTAGTTTCCGATAGGCATTTCAAAAATAGGTGTCGATAGGCATTTCAGATATAGGTGTCGATAGGCATTTCAGATATAGGTGTCGATAGGCATTTCAGATATAGGTGTCGATAGGCATTTCAGATATAGGTGTCGATAGGCATTTCAGATATAGGTGTCGATAGGCATTTCAGATATAGGTGTCGATAGGCATTTCAGATATAGGTGTCGATAGGCATTTCAGATATAGGTGTCGATAGGCATTTCAGATATAGGTGTCGATAGGCATTTCAGATATAGGTGTCCATAGGCATTTCAGATATAGGTGTCGATAGGCATTTCAGATATAGGTGTCGATAGGCATTTCAGATATAGGTGCCGATAGGCATTTCAGATATAGTTGCCGATTGGCATTTTAAAAATAGGTGCCGATAGGCATTTCAGATATAGAAGCCGATAGGCATTTCAAATATAGGTGCCGATAGGCATTCCAGATATGGTTGCCGATAGGCATTTCAAATATAGGTGCTGATAGGCATTTCAGATGTAGTTTCCGATAGGCATTTCAAAAATAGGTGTCGATAGGCATTTCAGATATAGGTGTCGATAGGCATTTCAGATATAGGTGTCGATAGGCATTTCAGATATAGGTGTCGATAGGCATTTCAGATATAGGTGTCGATAGGCATTTCTGATATAGGTGTCGATAGGCATTTCAGATATAGGTGCCGATAGGCATTTCAGATATAGTTGCCGATTGGCATTTTAAAAATAGGTGCCGATAGGCATTTCAGATATAGAAGCCGATAGGCATTTCAAATATAGGTGCCGATAGGCATTCCAGATATGGTTGCCGATAGGCATTTCAAATATAGGTGCTGATAGGCATTTCAGATGTAGTTTCCGATAGGCATTTCAAAAATAGGTGTCGATAGGCATTTCAGATATAGGTGTCGATAGGCATTTCAGATATAGGTGTCGATAGGCATTTCAGATATAGGTGTCGATAGGCATTTCAGATATAGGTGTCGATAGGCATTTCAGATATAGGTGTCGATAGGCATTTCAGATATAGGTGTCGATAGGCATTTCAGATATAGGTGTCGATAGGCATTTCAGATATAGGTGTCGATAGGCATTTCAGATATAGGTGTCGATAGGCATTTCAGATATAGGTGTCAATAGGCATTTCAGATATAGGTGCCGATAGGCATTTCAGATATAGTTGCCGATTGGCATTTTAAAAATAGGTGCCGATAGGTATTTCAGATATAGAAGCCGATAGGCATTTCAAATATAGGTGCCGATAGGCATTCCAGATATGGTTGCCGATAGGCATTTCAAATATAGGTGCTGATAGGCATTTCAGATGTAGTTTCCGATAGGCATTTCAAAAATAGGTGTCTATAGGCATTTCAGATATAGGTGTCGATAGGCATTTCAGATATAGGTGTCGATAGGCATTTCAGATATAGGTGTCGATAGGCATTTCAGATATAGGTGTCGATAGGCATTTCAGATATAGGTGTCGATAGGCATTTCAGATATAGGTGTCGATAGGCATTTCAGATATAGGTGCCGATAGGCATTTCAGATATAGTTGCCGATTGGCATTTTAAAAATAGGTGCCGATAGGCATTTCAGATATAGAAGCCGATAGGCATTTCAAATATAGGTGCCGATAGGCATTCCAGATATGGTTGCCGATAGGCATTTCAAATATAGGTGCTGATAGGCATTTCAGATGTAGTTTCCGATAGGCATTTCAAAAATAGGTGTCGATAGGCATTTCAGATATAGGTGTCGATAGGCATTTCAGATATAGGTGTCGATAGGCATTTCAGATATAGGTGTCGATAGGCATTTCAGATATAGGTGTCGATAGGCATTTCAGATATAGGTGTCGATAGGCATTTCAGATATAGGTGTCGATAAGCATTTCAGATATAGGTGTCGATAGGCATTTCAGATATAGGTGTCGATAGGCATTTCAGATATAGGTGTCGATAGGCATTTCAGATATAGGTGCCGATAGGCATTTCAGATATAGTTGCCGATTGGCAATATAAAAATAGGTGCCGATAGGCATTTCAGATATAGAAGCCGATAGGCATTTCAAATATAGGTGCCGATAGGCATTCCAGATATGGTTGCCGATAGGCATTTCAAATATAGGTGCTGATAGGCATTTCAGATGTAGTTTCCGATAGGCATTTTAAAAATAGGTGTCGATAGGCATTTCAGATATAGGTGTCGATAGGCATTTCAGATATAGGTGTCGATAGGCATTTCAGATATAGGTGTCGATAGGCATTTCAGATATAGGTGTCGATAGGCATTTCACATATAGGTGTCGATAGGCATTTCAGATATAGGTGTCGATAGGCATTTCAGATATAGGTGTCGATAGGCATTTCAGATATAGGTGCCGATAGGCATTTCAGATATAGGTGTCGATAGGCATTTCAGATATAGGTGTCGATAGGCATTTCACATATAGGTGTCGATAGGCATTTCAGATATTAGTGTCGATAGGCATTTCAGATATAGGTGCCGATAGGCATTTCAGATATAGTTGCCGATTGGCATTTTAAAAATAGGTGCCGATAGGCATTTCAGATATAGAAGCCGATAGGCATTTCAAATATAGGTGCCGATAGGCATTCCAGATATGGTTGCCGATAGGCATTTCAAATATAGGTGCTGATAGGCATTTTAGATGTAGTTTCCGATAGGCATCTCAAAAATAGGTGTCGATAGGCATTTTAGATATAGGTGTCGATAGGCATTTCAGATATAGGTGTCGATAGGCATTTCAGATATAGGTGTCGATAGGCATTTCAGATATAGGTGTCGATAGGCATTTCAGATATAGGTGTCGATAGGCATTTCAGATATAGGTGTCGATAGGCATTTCAGATATAGGTGCCGATAGGCATTTCAGATATAGTTGCCGATTGGCATTTTAAAAATAGGTGCCGATAGGCATTTTAGATATAGAAGCCGATAGGCATTTCAAATATAGGTGCCGATAGGCATTCCAGATATGGTTGCCGATAGGCATTTCAAATATAGGTGCTGATAGGCATTTCAGATGTAGTTTCCGATAGGCATTTCAAAAATAGGTGTCGATAGGCATTTCAGATATAGGTGTCGATAGGCATTTCAGATATAGGTGTCGATAGGCATTTCAGATATAGGTGTCGATAGGCATTTCAGATATAGGTGTCGATAGGCATTTCAGATATAGGTGTCGATAGGCATTTCAGATATAGGTGTCGATAGGCATTTCAGATATAGGTGTCGATAGGCATTTCAGATATAGGTGTCGATAGGCATTTCAGATATAGGTGTCGATAGGCATTTCAGATATAGGTGTCGATATGCATTTCAGATATAGGTGCCGATAGGCATTTCAGATATAGTTGCCAATTGGCATTTTTAAAATAGGTGCCGATAGGCATTTCAGATATAGAAGCCGATAGGCATTTCAAATAGAGGTGCCGATAGGCATTCCAGATATGGTTGCCGATAGGCATTTCAAATATAGGTGCTGATAGGCATTTCAGATGTAGTTTCCGATAGGCATTTCAGATATAGGTGTCGATAGGCATTTCAGATATAGGTGTCGATAGGCATTTCAGATATAGGTGTCGATAGGCATTTCAGATATAGGTGTCGATAGGCATTTCAGATATAGGTGTCGATAGGCATTTCAGATATAGGTGTCGATAGGCATTTCAGATATAGGTGTCGATAGGCATTTCAGATATAGGTGCCGATAGGCATTTCAGATATAGTTGCCGATTGGCATTTTAAAAATAGGTGCCGATAGGCATTTCAGATATAGAAGCCGATAGGCATTTCAAATATGGGTGCCGATAGGCATTCCAGATATGGTTGCCGATAGGCATTTCAAATATAGGTGCTGATAGGCATTTCAGATGTAGTTTTCGATAGGCATTTCAAAAATAGGTGTCGATAGGCATTTCAGATATAGGTGTCGATAGGCATTTCAGATATAGGTGTCGATAGGCATTTCAGTAATAGGTGTCGATAGGCATTTCAGATATAGGTGTCGAAGGCATTTCAGATATAGGTGTCGATAGGCATTTCAGATATAGGTGTCGATAGGCATTTCAGATATAGGTGTCGATAGGCATTTCAGATATAGGTGCCGATAGGCATTTCAGATATAGTTGCCGATTGGCATTTTAAAAATAGGTGCCGATAGGCATTTCAGATATAGAAGCCGATAGGCATTTCAACTATAGGTGCCGATAGGCATTCCAGATATGGTTGCCGATAGGCATTTCAAATATAGGTGCTGATAGGCATTTCAGATGTAGTTTCCGATAGGCATTTCAAAAATAGGTGTCGATAGGCATTTCAGATATAGGTGTCGATAGGCATTTCAGATATAGGTGTCGATAGGCATTTCAGATATAGGTGTCGATAGGCATTTCAGATATAGGTGTCGATAGGCATTTCAGATATAGGTGTCGATAGGCATTTCAGATATAGGTGTCGATAGGCATTTCAGATATAGGTGTCGATAGGCATTTCAGATATAGGTGTCGATAGGCATTTCAGATATAGGTGTCGATAGGCATTTCAGATATAGGTGTCGATAGGCATTTCAGATATAGGTGTCGATAGGCATTTCAGATATAGGTGTCGATAGGCATTTCAGATATAGGTGTCGATAGGCATTTCAGATATAGGTGTCGATAGGCATTTCAGATATAGGTGTCGATAGGCATTTCAGATATAGGTGCCGATAGGCATTTCAGATATAGTTGCCGATTGGCATTTTAAAAATAGGTGCCGATAGGCATTTCAGATATAGAAGCCGATAGGCATTTCAAATATAGGTGCCGATAGGCATTCCAGATAAGGTTGCCGATAGGCATTTCAAATATAGGTGCTGATAGGCATTTCAGATGTAGTTTTCGATAGGCATTTCAAAAATAGGTGTCGATAGGCATTTCAGATATAGGTGTCGATAGGCCTTTCAGATATAGGTGTCGATAGGCATTTCAGTAATAGGTGTCGATAGGCATTTCAGATATAGGTGTCGAAGGCATTTCAGATATAGGTGTCGATAGGCATTTCAGATATAGGTGTCGATAGGCATTTCAGATATAGGTGTCGATAGGCATTTCAGATATAGGTGCCGATAGGCATTTCAGATATAGTTGCCGATTGGCATTTTAAAAATAGGTGCCGATAGGCATTTCAGATATAGAAGCCGATAGGCATTTCAACTATAGGTGCCGATAGGCATTCCAGATATGGTTGCCGATAGGCATTTCAAATATAGGTGCTGATAGGCATTTCAGATGTAGTTTCCGATAGGCATTTTAAAAATAGGTGTCGATAGGCATTTCAGATATAGGTGTCGATAGGCATTTCAGATATAGGTGTCGATAGGCATTTCAGATATAGGTGTCGATAGGCATTTCAGATATAGGTGTCGATAGGCATTTCAGATATAGGTGTCGATAGGCATTTCAGATATAGGTGTCGATAGGCATTTCAGATATAGGTGTCGATAGGCATTTCAGTTATAGGTGTCGATAGGCATTTCAGATATAGGTGTCGATAGGCATTTCAGATATAGGTGTCCATAGGCATTTCAGATATAGGTGTCGATAGGCATTTCAGATATAGGTGTCGATAGGCATTTCAGATATAGGTGTCGATAGGCATTTCAGATATAGGTGTCGATAGGCATTTCAGATATAGGTGTCGATAGGCATTTCAGATATAGGTGTCGATAGGCATTTCAGATATAGGTGTCGATAGGCATTTCAGATATAGGTGCCGATAGGCATTTCAGATATAGTTGCCGATTGGCATTTTAAAAATAGGTGCCGATAGGCATTTCAGATATAGAAGCCGATAGGCATTTCAAATATAGGTGCCGATAGGCATTCCAGATATGGTTGCCGATAGGCATTTCAAATATAGGTGCTGATAGGCATTTCAGATGTAGTTTCCGATAGGCATTTCAAAAATAGGTGTCAATAGGCATTTCAGATATAGGTGTCGATAGGCATTTCAGATATAGGTGTCGATAGGCATTTCAGATATAGGTGTCGATAGGCATTTCAGATATAGGTGTCGATAGGCATTTCAGATATAGGTGTCGATAGGCATTTCAGATATAGGTGTCGATAGGCATTTCAGAAATAGGTGCCGATAGGCATTTCAGATATAGTTGCCGATTGGCATTTTAAAAATAGGTGCCGATAGGCATTTCAGATATAGAAGCCGATAGGCATTTCAAATATAGGTGCCGATAGGCATTCCAGATATGGTTGCCGATAGGCATTTCAAATATAGGTGCTGATAGGCATTTTAGATGTAGTTTCCGATAGGCATCTCAAAAATAGGTGTCGATAGGCATTTCAGATATAGGTGTCGATAGGCATTTCAGATATAGGTGTCGATAGGCATTTCAGATATAGGTGTCGATAGGCATTTCAGATATAGGTGTCGATAGGCATTTCAGATATAGGTGTCGATAGGCATTTCAGATATAGGTGTCGATAGGCATTTCAGATATAGGTGCCGATAGGCATTTCAGATATAGTTGCCGATTGGCATTTTAAAAATAGGTGCCGATAGGCATTTTAGATATAGAAGCCGATAGGCATTTCAAATATAGGTGCCGATAGGCATTCCAGATATGGTTGCCGATAGGCATTTCAAATATAGGTGCTGATAGGCATTTCAGATGTAGTTTCCGATAGGCATTTCAAAAATAGGTGTCGATAGGCATTTCAGATATAGGTGTCGATAGGCATTTCAGATATAGGTGTCGATAGGCATTTCAGATATAGGTGTCGATAGGCATTTCAGATATAGGTGTCGATAGGCATTTCAGATATAGGTGTCGATAGGCATTTCAGATATAGGTGTCGATAGGCATTTCAGATATAGGTGTCGATAGGCATTTCAGATATAGGTGTCGATAGGCATTTCAGATATAGGTGTCGATAGGCATTTCAGATATAGGTGTCGATATGCATTTCAGATATAGGTGCCGATAGGCATTTCAGATATAGTTGCCGATTGGCATTTTTAAAATAGGTGCCGATAGGCATTTCAGATATAGAAGCCGATAGGCATTTCAAATAGAGGTGCCGATAGGCATTCCAGATATGGTTGCCGATAGGCATTTCAAATATAGGTGCTGATAGGCATTTCAGATGTAGTTTCCGATAGGCATTTCAGATATAGGTGTCGATAGGCATTTCAGATATAGGTGTCGATAGGCATTTCAGATATAGGTGTCGATAGGCATTTCAGATATAGGTGTCGATAGGCATTTCAGATATAGGTGTCGATAGGCATTTCAGATATAGGTGTCGATAGGCATTTCAGATATAGGTGTCGATAGGCATTTCAGATATAGGTGCCGATAGGCATTTCAGATATAGTTGCCGATTGGCATTTTAAAAATAGGTGCCGATAGGCATTTCAGATATAGAAGCCGATAGGCATTTCAAATATAGGTGCCGATAGGCATTCCAGATATGGTTGCCGATAGGCATTTCAAATATAGGTGCTGATAGGCATTTCAGATGTAGTTTTCGATAGGCATTTCAAAAATAGGTGTCGATAGGCATTTCAGATATAGGTGTCGATAGGCATTTCAGATATAGGTGTCGATAGGCATTTCAGTAATAGGTGTCGATAGGCATTTCAGATATAGGTGTCGAAGGCATTTCAGATATAGGTGTCGATAGGCATTTCAGATATAGGTGTCGATAGGCATTTCTGATATAGGTGTCGATAGGCATTTCAGATATAGGTGCCGATAGGCATTTCAGATATAGTTGCCGATTGGCATTTTAAAAATAGGTGCCGATAGGCATTTCAGATATAGAAGCCGATAGGCATTTCAACTATAGGTGCCGATAGGCATTCCAGATATGGTTGCCGATAGGCATTTCAAATATAGGTGCTGATAGGCATTTCAGATGTAGTTTCCGATAGGCATTTCAAAAATAGGTGTCGATAGGCATTTCAGATATAGGTGTCGATAGGCATTTCAGATATAGGTGTCGATAGGCATTTCAGATATAGGTGTCGATAGGCATTTCAGATATAGGTGTCGATAGGCATTTCAGATATAGGTGTCGATAGGCATTTCAGATATAGGTGTCGATAGGCATTTCAGATATAGGTGTCGATAGGCATTTCAGATATAGGTGTCGATAGGCATTTCAGATATAGGTGTCGATAGGCATTTCAGATATAGGTGTCGATAGGCATTTCAGATATAGGTGTCGATAGGCATTTCAGATATAGGTGTCGATAGGCATTTCAGATATAGGTGTCGATAGGCATTTCAGATATAGGTGTCGATAGGCATTTCAGATATAGGTGTCGATAGGCATTTCAGATATAGGTGTCGATAGGCATTTCAGATATAGGTGCCGATAGGCATTTCAGATATAGTTGCCGATTGGCATTTTAAAAATAGGTGCCGATAGGCATTTCAGATATAGAAGCCGATAGGCATTTCAAATATAGGTGCCGATAGGCATTCCAGATATGGTTGCCGATAGGCATTTCAAATATAGGTGCTGATAGGCATTTCAGATGTAGTTTTCGATAGGCATTTCAAAAATAGGTGTCGATAGGCATTTCAGATATAGGTGTCGATAGGCATTTCAGATATAGGTGTCGATAGGCATTTCAGTAATAGGTGTCGATAGGCATTTCAGATATAGGTGTCGAAGGCATTTCAGATATAGGTGTCGATAGGCATTTCAGATATAGGTGTCGATAGGCATTTCAGATATAGGTGTCGATAGGCATTTCAGATATAGGTGCCGATAGGCATTTCAGATATAGTTGCCGATTGGCATTTTAAAAATAGGTGCCGATAGGCATTTCAGATATAGAAGCCGATAGGCATTTCAACTATAGGTGCCGATAGGCATTCCAGATATGGTTGCCGATAGGCATTTCAAATATAGGTGCTGATAGGCATTTCAGATGTAGTTTCCGATAGGCATTTCAAAAATAGGTGTCGATAGGCATTTCAGATATAGGTGTCGATAGGCATTTCAGATATAGGTGTCGATAGGCATTTCAGATATAGGTGTCAATAGGCATTTCAGATATAGGTGTCGATAGGCATTTCAGATATAGGTGTCGATAGGCATTTCAGATATAGGTGTCGATAGGCATTTCAGATATAGGTGTCGATAGGCATTTCAGATATAGGTGTCGATAGGCATTTCAGATATAGGTGTCGATAGGCATTTCAGATATAGGTGTCCATAGGCATTTCAGATATAGGTGTCGATAGGCATTTCAGATATAGGTGTCGATAGGCATTTCAGATATAGGTGCCGATAGGCATTTCAGATATAGTTGCCGATTGGCATTTTAAAAATAGGTGCCGATAGCCATTTCAGATATAGAAGCCGATAGGCATTTCAAATATAGGTGCCGATAGGCATTCCAGATATGGTTGCCGATAGGCATTTCAAATATAGGTGCTGATAGGCATTTCAGATGTAGTTTCCGATAGGCATTTCAAAAATAGGTGTCGATAGGCATTTCAGATATAGGTGTCGATAGGCATTTCAGATATAGGTGTCGATAGGCATTTCAGATATAGGTGTCGATAGGCATTTCAGATATAGGTGTCGATAGGCATTTCAGATATAGGTGTCGATAGGCATTTCAGATATAGGTGCCGATAGGCATTTCAGATATAGTTGCCGATTGGCATTTTAAAAATAGGTGCCGATAGGCATTTCAGATATAGAAGCCGATAGGCATTTCAAATATAGGTGCCGATAGGCATTCCAGATATGGTTGCCGATAGGCATTTCAAATATAGGTGCTGATAGGCATTTCAGATGTAGTTTCCGATAGGCATTTCAAAAATAGGTGTCGATAGGCATTTCAGATATAGGTGTCGATAGGCATTTCAGATATAGGTGTCGATAGGCATTTCAGATATAGGTGTCGATAGGCATTTCAGATATAGGTGTCGATAGGCATTTCAGATATAGGTGTCGAGAGGCATTTCAGATATAGGTGTCGATAGGCATTTCAGATATAGGTGCCGATAGGCATTTCCGATATAGTTGCCGATTGGCATTTTAAAAATAATGGCCGATAGGTATTTCAGATATAGAAGCCGATAGGCATTTCAAATATAGGTGCCGATAGGCATTCCAGATATGGTTGCCGATAGGCATTTCAAATATAGGTGCTGATAGGCATTTCAGATGTAGTTTCCGATAGGCATTTCAAAAATAGGTGTCGATAGGCATTTCAGATATAGGTGTCGATAGGCATTTCAGATATAGGTGTCGATAGGCATTTCAGATATAGGTGTCGATAGGCATTTCAGATATAGGTGTCGATAGGCATTTCAGACATAGGTGTCGATAGGCATTTCAGATATAGGTGTCGATAGGCATTTCAGATATAGGTGCCGATAGGCATTGCAGATATAGTTGCCGATTGGCATTTTAAAAATAGGTGCCGATAGGCATTTCAGATATAGAAGCCGATAGGCATTTCAAATATAGGTGCCGATAGGCATTCCAGATATGGTTGCCGATAGGCATTTCAAATATAGGCGCTGATAGGCACTTCAGATGTAGTTTCCGATAGGCATTTCAAAAATAGGTGTCGATAGGCATTTCAGATATAGGCGTCGATAGGCATTTCAGATATAGGTGTCGATAGGCATTTCAGATAAAGGTGTCGATAGGCATTTCAGATATAGGTGTCGATAGGCATTTCAGATATAGGTGTCGATAGGCATTTCAGATATAGGTGTCGATAGGCATTTCAGATATAGGTGTCGATAGGCATTTCAGATATAGGTGTCGATAGGCATTTCAGATATAGGTGTCGATAGGCATTTCAGATATAGGTGCCGATAGGCATTTCAGATATAGTTGCCGATTGGCATTTTAAAAATAGGTGCCGATAGGCATTTCAGATATAGAAGCCGATAGGCATTTCAAATATAGGTGCCGATAGGCATTCCAGATATGGTTGCCGATAGGCATTTCAAATATAGGCGCTGATAGGCATTTCAGATGTAGTTTCCGATAGGCATTTCAGATATAGGTGTCGATAGGCATTTCAGATAAAGGTGTCGATAGGCATTTCAGATATAGGTGTCGATAGGCATTTCAGATATAGGTGTCGATAGGCATTTCAGATATAGGTGTCGATAGGCATTTCAGATATAGGTGTCGATAGGCATTTCAGATATAGGTGTCGATAGGCATTTCAGATATAGGTGTCGATAGGCATTTCAGATATAGGTGTCGATAGGCATTTCAGATATAGGTGTCGATAGGCATTTCAGATATATGTGTCGATAGGCATTTCAGATATAGGTGTCGATAGGCATTTCAGATATATGTGCCGATAGGCATTTCAGATATAGTTGCCGATTGGCATTTTAAAAATAGGTGCCGATAGGCATTTCAGATATAGAAGCCGATAGGCATTTCAAATATAGGTGCCGATAGGCATTCCAGATATGGTTGCCGATAGGCATTTCAAATATAGGTGCTGATAGGCATTTCAGATGTAGTTTCCGATAAGCATTTCAAAAATAGGTGTCGATAGGCATTTCAAAAATAGGTGTCGATAGGCATTTCAGATATAGGTGTCGATAGGCATTTCAGATATAGGTGTCGATAGGCATTTCAGATATAGGTGTCGATAGGCATTTCAGATATAGGTGTCGATAGGCATTTCAGATATAGGTGTCGATAGGCATTTCAGATATAGGTGTCGATAGGCATTTCAGATATAGGTGCCGATAGGCATTTCAGATATAGTTGCCGATTGGCATTTTAAAAATAGGTGCCGATAGGCATTTCAGATATAGAAGCCGATAGGCATTTCAAATATAGGTGCCGATAGGCATTCCAGATATTGTTGCCGATAGGCATTTCAAATATAGGTGCTGATAGGCATTTCAGATGTAGTTTCCGATAGGCATTTCAAAAATAGGTGTCGATAGGCATTTCAGATATAGGTGTCGATAGGCATTTCAGATATAGGTGTCGATAGGCATTTCAGATATAGATGTCGATAGGCATTTCAGATATAAGTGTCGATAGGCATTTCAGATATAGGTGTCGATAGGCATTTCAGATATAGGTGTCGATAGGCATTTCAGATATAGGTGTCAATAGGCATTTCAGATATAGGTGCCGATAGGCATTTCAGATATAGTTGCCGATTGGCATTTTAAAAATAGGTGCCGATAGGCATTTCAGATATAGAAGCCGATAGGCATTTCAAATATAGGTGCCGATAGGCATTCCAGATATGGTTGCCGATAGGCATTTCAAATATAGGTGCTGATAGGCATTTCAGATGTATTTTCCGATAGGCATTTCAAAAATAGGTGTCGATAGGCATTTCAGATATAGGTGTCGATAGGCATTTCAGATATAGGTGTCGATAGGCATTTCAGATATAGGTGTCGATAGGCATTTCAGATAGAGGTGCCGATAGGCATTTCAGATATAGTTGCCGATTGGCATTTTAAAAATAGGTGCCGATAGGCATTTCAGATATAGAAGCCGATAGGCATTACAAATATAGGTGCCGATAGGCATTCCAGATATGGTTGCCGATAGGCATTTCAAATATAGGTGCTGATAGGCATTTCAGATGTAGTTTCCGATAGGCATTTCAAAAATAGGTGTCGATAGGCATTTCAGATATAGGTGTCGATAGGCATTTCAGATATAGGTGTCGATAGGCATTTCAGATATAGGTGTCGATAGGCATTTCAGATATAGGTGTCGATAGGCATTTCAGATATAGGTGTCGATAGGCATTTCAGATATAGGTGTCGATAGGCATTTCAGATATAGGTGCCGATAGGCATTTCAGATATAGTTGCCGATTGGCATTTTAAAAATAGGTGCCGATAGGCATTTCAGATATAGAAGCCGATAGGCATTTCAAATATAGGTGCCGATAGGCATTCCAGATATGGTTGCCGATAGGCATTTCAAATATAGGTGCTGATAGGCATTTCAGATGTAGTTTCCGATAGGCATTTCAAAAATAGGTGTCGATAGGCATTTCAGATATAGGTGTCGATAGGCATTTCAGATATAGGTGTTGATAAGCATTTCAGATATAGGTGTCGATAGGCATTTCAGATATAGGTGTCGATAGGCATTTCAGATATAGGTGTCGATAGGCATTTCAGATATAGGTGTCGATAGGCATTTCAAATATAGGTGCCGATAGGCATGTTAGATATAGTTGCCGATTGGCATTTTAAAAATAGGTGCCGATAGGCATTTCTGATATAGAAGCCGATAGGCATTTCAAATATAGGTGCCGATAGGCATTCCAGATATGGTTGCCGATAGGCATTTCAAATATAGGTGCTGATAGGCATTTCAGATGTAGTTTCCGATAGGCATTTCAAAAATAGGTGTCGATAGACATTTCAGATATAGGTGTCGATAGGCATTTCAGATATAGGTGTCGATAGGCATTTCAAATATAGGTGTCGATAGGCATTTCAGATATAGGTGTCGAGAGACATTTCAGATATAGGTGTCGATAGGCATTTCAGATATAGGTGCCGATAGGCATTTCAGATATAGTTGCCGATTGGCATTTTAAAAATAGGTGCCGATAGGCATTTCAGATATAGAAGCCGGTAGGCATTTCAAATATAGGTGCCGATAAGCATTCCAGATATGGTTGCCGATAGGCATTTCAAATATAGGTGCTGATAGGCATTTCAGATGTAGTTTCCGATAGGCATTTCAAAAATAGGTGTCGATAGGCATTTCAGATATATGTGTCGATAGGCATTTCAGATATAGGTGTCGATAGGCATTTCAGATATAGGTGTCGATAGGCATTTCAGATATAGGTGTCGATAGGCATTTCAGATATAGGTGTCGATAGGCATTTCAGATATAGGTGTCGATAGGCATTTCAGATATAGGTGTCGATAGGCATTTCAGATATAGGTGCCGATAGGCATTTCAGATATAGTTGCCGATTGGCATTTTAAAAATAGGTGCCGATAGGCATTTCAGATGTAGAAGCCGATAGGCATTTCAAATATAGGTGCCGATAGGCATTCCAGATATGGTTGCCGATAGGCATTTCAAATATAGGTGCTGATTGGCATTTCAGATGTAGTTTCCGATAGGCATTTCAAAAATAGGTGTCGATAGGCATTTCAGATATAGGTGTCGATAGGCATTTCAGATATAGGTGTCGATAGGCATTTCAGATATAGGTGTCGATAGGCATTTCAGATATAGGTGTCGATAGGCATTTCAGATATAGGTGTCGATAGGCATTTCAGATATAGGTGTCGATAGGCATTTCAGATATAGGTGCCGATAGGCATTTCAGATATAGTTGCCGATTGGCATTTTAAAAATAGGTGCCGATAGGCATTTCAGATATAGAAGCCGATAGGCATTTCAAATATAGGTGCCGATAGGCATTCCAGATATGGTTGCCGATAGGCATTTCAAATATAGGTGCTGATAGGCATTTCAGATGTAGTTTCCGATAGGCATTTCAAATATAGGTGCCGATAGGCATTCCAGATATGGTTGCCGATAGGCATTTCAAATATAGGTGCTGATAGGCATTTCAGATGTAGTTTCCGATAGGCATTTCAAAAATAGGTGTCGATAGGCATTTCAGATATAGGTGTCGATAGGCATTTCAGATATAGGTGTCGATAGGCATTTCAGATATAGGTGTCGATAGGCATTTTAGATATAGGTGTCGAAAGGCATTTCAGATATAGGTGTCGATAGGCATTTCAGATATAGGTGTCGATAGGCATTTCAGATATAGGTGCCGATAGGCATTTCAGATATAGTTGCCGATTGGCATTTTAAAAATAGGTGCCGATAGGCATTTCAGATATAGAAGCCGATAGGCATTTCAAATATAGGTGCCGATAGGCATTCCAGATATGGTTGCCGATAGGCATTTCAAATATAGGTGCTGATAGGCATTTCAGATGTAGTTTCCGATAGGCATTTCAAAAATAGGTGTCGATAGGCATTTCAGATATAGGTGTCGATAGGCATTTCAGATATAGGTGTCGATAGGCATTTCAGATATAGGTGCCGATAGGCATTTCAGATATAGTTGCCGATTGGCATTTTAAAAATAGGTGCCGATAGGCATTTCAGATATAGAAGCCGATAAGCATTTCAAATATAGGTGCCGATAGGCATTCCAGATATGGTTGCCGATAGGCATTTCAAATATAGGTGCTGATAGGCATTTCAGATGTAGTTTCCGATAGGCATTTCAAAAATAGGTGTCGATAGGCATTTCAGATATAGGTGTCGATAGGCATTTCAGATATAGGTGTCGATAGGCATTTCAGATATAGGTGTCGATAGGCATTTCAGATATAGGTGTCGATAGGCATTTCAGATATAGGTGTCGATAGGCATTTCAGATATAGGTGTCGATAGGCATTTCAGATATAGGTGTCGATAGGCATTTCAGATATAGGTGTCGATAGGCATTTCAGATATAGGTGTCGATAGGCATTTCAGATATAGGTGTCGATAGGCATTTCAGATATAGGTGTCGATAGGCATTTCAGATATAGGTGTCGATAGGCATTTCAGATATAGGTGCCGATAGGCATTTCAGATATAGTTGCCGATTGGCATTTTAAAAATAGGTGGCGATAATCATTTCAGATATAGAAGCCGATAGGCATTTCAAATATAGGTGCCGATAGGCATTCCAGATATGGTTGCCGATAGGCATTTCAAATATAGGTGCTGATAGGCATTTCAGATGTAGTTTCCGATAGGCATTTTAAAAATAGGTGTCGATAGGCATTTCAGATATAGGTGTCGATAGGCATTTCAGATATAGGTGTCGATAGGCATTTCAGATATAGGTGTCGATAGGCATTTCAGATATAGGTGTCGATAGGCATTTCAGATATAGGTGTCGATAGGCATTTCAGATATAGGTGTCGATAGGCATTTCAGATATAGGTGTCGATAGGCATTTCAGATATATGTGCCGATAGGCATTTCAGATATAGTTGCCGATTGGCATTTTAAAAATAGGTGCCGATAGGCATTTCAGGTATAGAAGCCGATAGGCATTTCAAATATAGGTGCCGATAGGCATTCCAGATATGGTTGCCGATAGGCATTTTAAATATAGGTGCTGATAGGCATTTCAGTGTAGTTTCCGATAGGCATTTCAAAAATAGGTGTCGATAGGCATTTCAGATATAGGTGTCGATAGGCATTTCAGATATAGGTGTCGATAGGCATTTCAGATATAGGTGTCGATAGGCATTTCAGATATAGGTGTCGATAGGCATTTCAGATATAGGTGTCGATAGGCATTTCAGATATAGGTGTCGATAGGCATTTCAGATATAGGTGTCGATAGGCATTTCAGATATAGGTGCCGATAGGCATTTCAGATATAGTTGCCGATTGGCATTTTAAAAATAGGTGCCGATAGGCATTTTAGATATAGAAGCCGATAGGCATTTCAAATATAGGTGCCGATAGGCATTCCAGATATTGTTGCCGATAGGCATTTCAAATATAGGTGCTGATAGGCATTTCAGATGTAGTTTCCGATAGGCATTTCAAAAATAGGTGTCGATAGGCATTTCAGATATAGGTGTCGATAGGCATTTCAGATATAGGTGTCGATAGGCATTTCAGATATAGGTGTCGATAGGCATTTCAGATATAGGTGTCGATAGGCATTTCAGATATAGGTGTCGATAAGCATTTCAGATATAGGTGTCGATAGGCATTTCAGATATAGGTGTCGATAGGCATTTCAGATATAGGTGCCGATAGGCATTTCAGATATAGTTGCCGATTGGCATTTTAAAAATAGGTGCCGATAGTCATTTCAGATATAGAAGCCGATAGGCATTTCAAATATAGGTGCCGATAGGCATTCCAGATATGGTTGCCGATTAGCATTTCAAATATAGGTGCTGATAGGCATTTCAGATGTAGTTTCCGATAGGCATTTCAAAAATAGGTGTCGATAGGCATTTCAGATATAGGGGTCGATAGGCATTTCAGATATAGGTGTCGATAGGCATTTCCGATATAGGTGTCGATAGGCATTTCAGATATAGGTGTCGATAGACATTTCAGATATAGGTGTCGATAGGCATTTCAGATATAGGTGTCGATAGGCATTTCAGATATAGGTGTCGATAGGCATTTTAGATATAGGTGTCGATAGGCATTTCAGATATAGGTGCCGATAGGCATTTCAGATATAGTTGCCGATTGGCATTTTAAAAATAGGTGCCGATAGGCATTTCAGGTATAGAAGCCGATAGGCATTTCAAATATAGGTGCCGATAGGCATTCCAGATATGGTTGCCGATAGGCATTTTAAATATAGGTGCTGATAGGCATTTCAGTGTAGTTTCCGATAGGCATTTCAAAAATAGGTGTCGATAGGCATTTCAGATATAGGTGTCGATAGGCATTTCAGATATAGGTGTCGATAGGCATTTCAGATATAGGTGTCGATAGGCATTTCAGATATAGGTGTCGATAGGCATTTCAGATATAGGTGTCGATAGGAATTTCAGATATAGGTGTCGATAGGCATTTCAGATATAGGTGTCGATAGGCATTTCAGATATAGGTGCCGATAGGCATTTCAGATATAGTTGCCGATTGGCATTTTAAAAATAGGTGCCGATAGGCATTTTAGATATAGAAGCCGATAGGCATTTCAAATATAGGTGCCGATAGGCATTCCAGATATTGTTGCCGATAGGCATTTCAAATATAGGTGCTGATAGGCATTTCAGATGTAGTTTCCGATAGGCATTTCAAAAATAGGTGTCGATAGGCATTTCAGATATAGGTGTCGATAGGCATTTCAGATATAGGTGTCGATAGGCATTTCAGATATAGGTGTCGATAGGCATTTCAGATATAGGTGTCGATAGGCATTTCAGATATAGGTGTCGATAAGCATTTCAGATATAGGTGTCGATAGGCATTTCAGATATAGGTGTCGATAGGCATTTCAGATATAGGTGCCGATAGGCATTTCAGATATAGTTGCCGATTGGCATTTTAAAAATAGGTGCCGATAGTCATTTCAGATATAGAAGCCGATAGGCATTTCAAATATAGGTGCCGATAGGCATTCCAGATATGGTTGCCGATTAGCATTTCAAATATAGGTGCTGATAGGCATTTCAGATGTAGTTTCCGATAGGCATTTCAAAAATAGGTGTCGATAGGCATTTCAGATATAGGGGTCGATAGGCATTTCAGATATAGGTGTCGATAGGCATTTCCGATATAGGTGTCGATAGGCATTTCAGATATAGGTGTCGATAGACATTTCAGATATAGGTGTCGATAGGCATTTCAGATATAGGTGTCGATAGGCATTTCAGATATAGGTGTCGATAGGCATTTTAGATATAGGTGTCGATAGGCATTTCAGATATAGGTGCCGATAGGCATTTCAGATATAGTTGCCGATTGGCATTTTAAAAATAGGTGCCGATAGGCATTTCAGATATAGAAGCCGATAGGCATTTCAAATATAGGTGCCGATAGGCATTCCAGATATGGTTGCCGATAGGCATTTCAAATATAGGTGCTGATAGGCATTTCAGATGTAGTTTCCGATAGGCATTTCAAAAATAGGTGTCGATAGGCATTTCAGATATAGGTGTCGATAGGCATTTCAGATATAGGTGTCGATAAGCATTTCAGATATAGGTGTCGATAGGCATTTCAGATATAGGTGTCGATAGGCATTTCAGATATAGGTGTCGATAGGCATTTCAGATATAGGTGTCGATAGGCATTTCAAATATAGGTGCCGATAGGCATTTTAGATATAGTTGCCGATTGGCATTTTAAAAATAGGTGCCGATAGGCATTTCAGATATAGAAGCCGATAGGCATTTTTAAATATATGTGCCGATAGGCATTCCAGATATGGTTGCCGATAGGCATTTCAAATATAGGTGCTGATAGGCATTTCAGATGTAGTTTCCGATAGGCATTTCAAAAATAGGTGTCGATAGGCATTTCAGATATAGGTGTCGATAGGCATTTCAGATATAGGTGTCGATAGGCATTTCAAATATAGGTGTCGATAGGCATTTTAGATATAGGTGTCGATAGGCATTTCAGATATAGGTTTCGATAGGCATTTCAGATATAGGTGCCGATAGGCATTTCAGATATAGTTGCCGATTGGCATTTTAAAAATAGGTGCCGATAGGCATTTCAGATATAGAAGCCGATAGGCATTTCAAATATAGGTGCCGATAGGCATTCCAGATATGGTTGCCGACAGGCATTTCAAATATAGGTGCTGATAGGCATTTTAGATGTAGTTTCCGATAGGCATTTCAAAAATAGGTGTCGATAGGCATTTCAAAAATAGGTGTCGATAGGCATTTCAGATATAGGTGTCGATAGGCATTTCAGATATAGGTGTCGATAGGCATTTCAGATATAGGTGTCGATAGGCATTTCAGATATAGGTGTCGATAGGCATTTCAGATATAGGTGTCGATAGGCATTTCAGATATAGGTGTCGATAGGCATTTCAGATATAGGTGCCGATAGGCATTTCAGATATAGTTGCCGATTGGCATTTTAAAAATAGGTGCCGATAGGCATTTCAGATATAGAAGCCGATAGGCATTTCAAATATAGGTGCCGATAGGCATTCCAGATATTGTTGCCGATAGGCATTTCAAATATAGGTGCTGATAGGCATTTCAGATGTAGTTTCCGATAGGCATTTCAAAAATAGGTGTCGATAGGCATTTCAGATATAGGTGTCGATAGGCATTTCAGATATAGGTGTCGATAGGCATTTCAGATATAGATGTCGATAGGCATTTCAGATATAAGTGTCGATAGGCATTTCAGATATAGGTGTCGATAGGCATTTCAGATATAGGTGTCGATAGGCATTTCAGATATAGGTGTCAATATGCATTTCAGATATAGGTGCCGATAGGCATTTCAGATATAGTTGCCGATTGGCATTTTAAAAATAGGTGCCGATAGGCATTTCAGATATAGAAGCCGATAGGCATTTCAAATATAGGTGCCGATAGGCATTCCAGATATGGTTGCCGATAGGCATTTCAAATATAGGTGCTGATAGGCATTTCAGATGTATTTTCCGATAGGCATTTCAAAAATAGGTGTCGATAGGCATTTCAGATATAGGTGTCGATAGGCATTTCAGATATAGGTGTCGATAGGCATTTCAGATATAGGTGTCGATAGGCATTTCAGATATAGGTGCCGATAGGCATTTCAGATATAGTTGCCGATTGGCATTTTAAAAATAGGTGCCGATAGGCATTTCAGATATAGAAGCCGATAGGCATTTCAAATATAGGTGCCGATAGGCATTCCAGATATGGTTGCCGATAGGCATTTCAAATATAGGTGCTGATAGGCATTTCAGATGTAGTTTCCGATAGGCATTTCAAAAATAGGTGTCGATAGGCATTTCAGATATAGGTGTCGATAGGCATTTCAGATATAGGTGTCGATAGGCATTTCAGATATAGTTGTCGATAGGCATTTCAGATATAGGTGTCGATAGGCATTTCAGATATAGGTGTCGATAGGCATTTCAGATATAGGTGTCGATAGGCATTTCAGATATAGGTGCCGATAGGCATTTCAGATATAGTTGCCGATTGGCATTTTAAAAATAGGTGCCGATAGGCATTTCAGATATAGAAGCCGATAGGCATTTCAAATATAGGTGCCGATAGGCATTCCAGATATGGTTGCCGATAGGCATTTCAAATATAGGTGCTGATAGGCATTTCAGATGTAGTTTCCGATAGGCATTTCAACAATAGGTGTCGATAGGCATTTCAGATATAGGTGTCGATAGGCATTTCAGATATAGGTGTTGATAAGCATTTCAGATATAGGTGTCGATAGGCATTTCAGATATAGGTGTCGATAGGCATTTCAGATATAGGTGTCGATAGGCATTTCAGATATAGGTGTCGATAGGCATTTCAAATATAGGTGCCGATAGGCATTTTAGATATAGTTGCCGATTGGCATTTTAAAAATAGGTGCCGATAGGCATTTCAGATATAGAAGCCGATAGGCATTTCAAATATAGGTGCCGATAGGCATTCCAGATATGGTTGCCGATAGGCATTTCAAATATAGGTGCTGATAGGCATTTCAGATGTAGTTTCCGATAGGCATTTCAAAAATAGGTGTCGATAGGCATTTCAGATATAGGTGTCGATAGGCATTTCAGATATAGGTGTCGATAGGCATTTCAAATATAGGTGTCGATAGGCATTTCAGATATAGGTGTCGATAGGCATTTCAGATATAGGTTTCGATAGGCATTTCAGATATAGGTGCCGATAGGCATTTCAGATATAGTTGCCGATTGGCATTTTAAAAATAGGTGCCGATAGGCATTTCAGATATAGAAGCCGATAGGCATTTCAAATATAGGTTCCGATAGGCATTCCAGATATGGTTGCCGATAGGCATTTCAAATATAGGTGCTGATAGGCATTTCAGATGTAGTTTCCGATAGGCATTTCAAAAATAGGTGTCGATAGGCATTTCAGATATAGGTGTCGATAGGCATTTCAGATATAGGTGTCGATAGGCATTTCAGATATAGGTGTCGATAGGCATTTCAGATATAGGTGTCGATAGGCATTTCAGATATAGGTGTCGATAGGCATTTCAGATATAGGTGTCGATAGGCATTTCAGATATAGGTGTCGATAGGCATTTCAGATATAGGTGCCGATAGGCATTTCAGATATAGTTGCCGATTGGCATTTTAAAAATAGGTGCCGATAGGCATTTCAGATATAGAAGCCGATAGGCATTTCAAATATAGGAGCCGATAGGCATTCCAGATATGGTTGCCGATAGGCATTTCAAATATAGGTGCTGATAGGCATTTCAGATGTAGTTTCCTATAGGCATTTCAAAAATAGGTGTCGATAGGCATTTCAGATATAGGTGTCGATAGGCATTTCAGATATAGGTGTCGATAGGCATTTCAGATATAGGTGTCGATAGGCATTTCAGTTATAGGTGTCGATAGGCATTTCAGATATAGGTGTCGATAGGCATTTCAGATATAGGTGTCGATAGGCATTTCACATATAGGTGTCGATAGGCATTTCAGATATAGGTGCCGATATGCATTTCAGATATAGTTGCCGATTGGCATTTTAAAAATAGGTGCCGATAGGCATTTCAGATATAGAAGCCGATAGGCATTTCAAATATAGGTGCCGATAGGCATTCCAGATATGGTTGCCGATAGGCATTTCAAATATAGGTGCTGATAGGCATTTCAGATGTAGTTTCCGATAGGCATTTCAAAAATAGGTGTCGATAGGCATTTCAGATATAGGTGTCGATAGGCATTTCAGATATAGGTGTCGATAGGCATTTCAGATATAGGTGTCGATAGGCATTTCAGATATAGGTGTCGATAGGCATTTCAGATATAGGTGTCGATAGGCATTTCAGATATAGGTGTCGATTGGCATTTCAGATATAGGTGTCGATAGGCATTTCAGATATAGGTGTCGTTGGCATTTCAGATATAGGTGTCGATAGGCATTTCAGATATAGGTGTCGATAGGCATTTCAGATATAGGTGCCGATAGGCATTTCAGATATAGTTGCCGATTGGCATTTTAAAAATAGGTGCCGATAGGCATTTCAGATATAGAAGCCGATAGGCATTTCAAATAAAGGTGCCGATAGGCATTCCAGATATGGTTGCCGATAGGCATTTCAAATATAGGTGCTGATAGGCATTTTAGATGTAGTTTCCGATAGGCATTTCAAAAATAGGTGTCGATAGGCATTTCAGATATAGGTGTCGATAGGCATTTCAGATATAGGTGTCGATAGGCATTTCAGATATAGGTGTCGATAGGCATTTCAGATATAGGTGTCGATAGGCATTTCAGATATAGGTGTCGATAGGCATTTCAGATATAGGTGTCGATAGGCATTTCAGATATAGGTGCCGATAGGCATTTCAGATATAGTTGCCGATTGGCATTTTAAAAATAGGTGCCGATAGGCATTTTAGATATAGAAGAAGATAGGCATTTCAAATATAGGTGCCGATAGGCATTCCAGATATGGTTGCCGATAGGCATTTCAAATATAGGTGCTGATAGGCATTTCAGATGTAGTTTCCGATAGGCATTTCAAAAATAGGTGTCGATAGGCATTTCAGATATAGGTGTCGATAGGCATTTCAGATATAGGTGTCGATAGGCATTTCAGATATAGGTGTCGATAGGCATTTCAGATATAGGTGTCGATAGGCATTTCAGATATAGGTGACGATAGGCATTTCAGATATAGGTGTCGATAGGCATTTCAGATATAGGTGTCGATAGGCATTTCAGATATAGGTGTCGATAGGCATTTCAGATATAGGTGCCGATAGGCATTTCAGATATAGTTGCCGATTGGCATTTTAAAAATAGGTGCCGATAGGCATTTCAGATATAGAAGCCGATAGGCATTTCAAATATAGATGCCGATAGGCATTCCAGATATGGTTGCCGATAGGCATTTCAAATATAGGTTCTGAAAGGCATTTCAGATGTAGTTTCCGATAGGCATTTCAAAAATAGGTGTCGATAGGCATTTCAGATATAGGTGTCGATAGGCATTTCAGATATTGGTGTCGATAGGCATTTCAGATATGGGTGTCGATAGGCATTTCAGATATAGGTGTCGATAAGCATTTCAGATATAGGTGTCGATAGGCATTTCAGATATAGGTGTCGATAGGCATTTCAGATATAGGTGTCGATATGCATTTCAGATATAGGTGCCGATAGGCATTTCAGATATAGTTGCCGATTGGCATTTTTAAAATAGGTGCCGATAGGCATTTCAGATATAGAAGCCGATAGGCATTTCAAATATAGGTGCCGATAGGCATTCCAGATATGGTTGCCGATAGGCATTTCAAATATAGGTGCTGATAGGCATTTCAGATGTAGTTTCCGATAGGCATTTCAAAAATAGGTGTCGATAGGCATTTCAGATATAGGTGTCGATAGGCATTTCAGATATAGGTGTCGATAGGCATTTCAGATATAGGTGTCGATAGGCATTTCAGATATAGGTGTCGATAGGCATTTCAGATATAGGTGTCGATAGGCATTTCAGATATAGGTGTCGATAGGCATTTCAGATATAGGTGTCGATAGGCATTTCAGATATAGGTGCCGATAGGCATTTCAGATATAGTTGCCGATTAGCATTTTAAAAATAGGTGCCGATAGGCATTTCAGATATAAAAGCCGATAGGCATTTCAAATATAGGTGCTGATAGGCATTCCAGATATGGTTGCCGATAGGCATTTCAAATATAGGTGCTGATAGGCATTTCAGATGTAGTTTCCGATAGGCATTTCAAAAATAGGTGTCGATAGGCATTTCAGATATAGGTGTCGATAGGCATTTCAGATATAGGTGTCGATAGGCATTTCAGTAATAGGTGTCGATAGGCATTTCAGATATAGGTGTCGAAGGCATTTCAGATATAGGTGTCGATAGGCATTTCAGATATAGGTGTCGATAGGCATCTCAGATATAGGTGTCGATAGGCATTTCAGATATAGGTGCCGATAGGCATTTCAGATATAGTTGCCGATTGGCATTTTAAAAATAGGTGCCGATAGGCATTTCAGATATAGAAGCCGATAAGCATTTCAACTATAGGTGCCGATAGGCATTCCAGATATTGTTGCCGATAGGCATTTCAAATATAGGTGCTGATAGGCATTTCAGATGTAGTTTCCGATAGGCATTTCAAAAATAGGTGTCGATAGGCATTTCAGATATAGGTGTCGATAGGCATTTCAGATATAGGTGTCGATAGGCATTTCAGATATAGGTGTCGATAGGCATTTCAGATATAGGTGTCGATAGGCATTTCAGATATAGGTGTCGATAGGCATTTCAGATATAGGTGTCGATAGGCATTTCAGATATAGGTGTCGATAGGCATTTCAGATATAGGTGTCGATAGGCATTTCAGATATAGGTGTCGATAGGCATTTCAGATATAGGTGTCCATAGGCATTTCAGATATAGGTGTCGATAGGCATTTCAGATATAGGTGTCGATAGGCATTTCAGATATAGGTGCCGATAGGCATTTCAGATATAGTTGCCGATTGGCATTTTAAAAATAGGTGCCGATAGGCATTTCAGATATAGAAGCCGATAGGCATTTCAAATATAGGTGCCGATAGGCATTCCAGATATGGTTGCCGATAGGCATTTCAAATATAGGTGCTGATAGGCATTTCAGATGTAGTTTCCGATAGGCATTTCAAAAATAGGTGTCGATAGGCATTTCAGATATAGGTGTCGATAGGCATTTCAGATATAGGTGTCGATAGGCATTTCAGATATAGGTGTCGATAGGCATTTCAGATATAGGTGTCGATAGGCATTTCTGATATAGGTGTCGATAGGCATTTCAGATATAGGTGCCGATAGGCATTTCAGATATAGTTGCCGATTGGCATTTTAAAAATAGGTGCCGATAGGCATTTCAGATATAGAAGCCGATAGGCATTTCAAATATAGGTGCCGATAGGCATTCCAGATATGGTTGCCGATAGGCATTTCAAATATAGGTGCTGATAGGCATTTCAGATGTAGTTTCCGATAGGCATTTCAAAAATAGGTGTCGATAGGCATTTCAGATATAGGTGTCGATAGGCATTTCAGATATAGGTGTCGATAGGCATTTCAGATATAGGTGTCGATAGGCATTTCAGATATAGGTGTCGATAGGCATTTCAGATATAGGTGTCGATAGGCATTTCAGATATAGGTGTCGATAGGCATTTCAGATATAGGTGTCGATAGGCATTTCAGATATAGGTGTCGATAGGCATTTCAGATATAGGTGTCGATAGGCATTTCAGATATAGGTGTCAATAGGCATTTCAGATATAGGTGCCGATAGGCATTTCAGATATAGTTGCCGATTGGCATTTTAAAAATAGGTGCCGATAGGTATTTCAGATATAGAAGCCGATAGGCATTTCAAATATAGGTGCCGATAGGCATTCCAGATATGGTTGCCGATAGGCATTTCAAATATAGGTGCTGATAGGCATTTCAGATGTAGTTTCCGATAGGCATTTCAAAAATAGGTGTCTATAGGCATTTCAGATATAGGTGTCGATAGGCATTTCAGATATAGGTGTCGATAGGCATTTCAGATATAGGTGTCGATAGGCATTTCAGATATAGGTGTCGATAGGCATTTCAGATATAGGTGTCGATAGGCATTTCAGATATAGGTGTCGATAGGCATTTCAGATATAGGTGCCGATAGGCATTTCAGATATAGTTGCCGATTGGCATTTTAAAAATAGGTGCCGATAGGCATTTCAGATATAGAAGCCGATAGGCATTTCAAATATAGGTGCCGATAGGCATTCCAGATATGGTTGCCGATAGGCATTTCAAATATAGGTGCTGATAGGCATTTCAGATGTAGTTTCCGATAGGCATTTCAAAAATAGGTGTCGATAGGCATTTCAGATATAGGTGTCGATAGGCATTTCAGATATAGGTGTCGATAGGCATTTCAGATATAGGTGTCGATAGGCATTTCAGATATAGGTGTCGATAGGCATTTCAGATATAGGTGTCGATAGGCATTTCAGATATAGGTGTCGATAGGCATTTCAGATATAGGTGTCGATAGGCATTTCAGATATAGGTGTCGATAGGCATTTCAGATATAGGTGTCGATAGGCATTTCAGATATAGGTGCCGATAGGCATTTCAGATATAGTTGCCGATTGGCAATATAAAAATAGGTGCCGATAGGCATTTCAGATATAGAAGCCGATAGGCATTTCAAATATAGGTGCCGATAGGCATTCCAGATATGGTTGCCGATAGGCATTTCAAATATAGGTGCTGATAGGCATTTCAGATGTAGTTTCCGATAGGCATTTTAAAAATAGGTGTCGATAGGCATTTCAGATATAGGTGTCGATAGGCATTTCAGATATAGGTGTCGATAGGCATTTCAGATATAGGTGTCGATAGGCATTTCAGATATAGGTGTCGATAGGCATTTCACATATAGGTGTCGATAGGCATTTCAGATATAGGTGTCGATAGGCATTTCAGATATAGGTGTCGATAGGCATTTCAGATATAGGTGCCGATAGGCATTTCAGATATAGGTGTCGATAGGCATTTCAGATATAGGTGTCGATAGGCATTTCACATATAGGTGTCGATAGGCATTTCAGATATAGGTGTCGATAGGCATTTCAGATATAGGTGCCGATAGGCATTTCAGATATAGTTGCCGATTGGCATTTTAAAAATAGGTGCCGATAGGCATTTCAGATATAGAAGCCGATAGGCATTTCAAATATAGGTGCCGATAGGCATTCCAGATATGGTTGCCGATAGGCATTTCAAATATAGGTGCTGATAGGCATTTTAGATGTAGTTTCCGATAGGCATCTCAAAAATAGGTGTCGATAGGCATTTTAGATATAGGTGTCGATAGGCATTTCAGATATAGGTGTCGATAGGCATTTCAGATATAGGTGTCGATAGGCATTTCAGATATAGGTGTCGATAGGCATTTCAGATATAGGTGTCGATAGGCATTTCAGATATAGGTGTCGATAGGCATTTCAGATATAGGTGCCGATAGGCATTTCAGATATAGTTGCCGATTGGCATTTTAAAAATAGGTGCCGATAGGCATTTTAGATATAGAAGCCGATAGGCATTTCAAATATAGGTGCCGATAGGCATTCCAGATATGGTTGCCGATAGGCATTTCAAATATAGGTGCTGATAGGCATTTCAGATGTAGTTTCCGATAGGCATTTCAAAAATAGGTGTCGATAGGCATTTCAGATATAGGTGTCGATAGGCATTTCAGATATAGGTGTCGATAGGCATTTCAGATATAGGTGTCGATAGGCATTTCAGATATAGGTGTCGATAGGCATTTCAGATATAGGTGTCGATAGGCATTTCAGATATAGGTGTCGATAGGCATTTCAGATATAGGTGTCGATAGGCATTTCAGATATAGGTGTCGATAGGCATTTCAGATATAGGTGTCGATAGGCATTTCAGATATAGGTGTCGATATGCATTTCAGATATAGGTGCCGATAGGCATTTCAGATATAGTTGCCAATTGGCATTTTTAAAATAGGTGCCGATAGGCATTTCAGATATAGAAGCCGATAGGCATTTCAAATAGAGGTGCCGATAGGCATTCCAGATATGGTTGCCGATAGGCATTTCAAATATAGGTGCTGATAGGCATTTCAGATGTAGTTTCCGATAGGCATTTCAGATATAGGTGTCGATAGGCATTTCAGATATAGGTGTCGATAGGCATTTCAGATATAGGTGTCGATAGGCATTTCAGATATAGGTGTCGATAGGCATTTCAGATATAGGTGTCGATAGGCATTTCAGATATAGGTGTCGATAGGCATTTCAGATATAGGTGTCGATAGGCATTTCAGATATAGGTGCCGATAGGCATTTCAGATATAGTTGCCGATTGGCATTTTAAAAATAGGTGCCGATAGGCATTTCAGATATAGAAGCCGATAGGCATTTCAAATATGGGTGCCGATAGGCATTCCAGATATGGTTGCCGATAGGCATTTCAAATATAGGTGCTGATAGGCATTTCAGATGTAGTTTTCGATAGGCATTTCAAAAATAGGTGTCGATAGGCATTTCAGATATAGGTGTCGATAGGCATTTCAGATATAGGTGTCGATAGGCATTTCAGTAATAGGTGTCGATAGGCATTTCAGATATAGGTGTCGAAGGCATTTCAGATATAGGTGTCGATAGGCATTTCAGATATAGGTGTCGATAGGCATTTCAGATATAGGTGTCGATAGGCATTTCAGATATAGGTGCCGATAGGCATTTCAGATATAGTTGCCGATTGGCATTTTAAAAATAGGTGCCGATAGGCATTTCAGATATAGAAGCCGATAGGCATTTCAACTATAGGTGCCGATAGGCATTCCAGATATGGTTGCCGATAGGCATTTCAAATATAGGTGCTGATAGGCATTTCAGATGTAGTTTCCGATAGGCATTTCAAAAATAGGTGTCGATAGGCATTTCAGATATAGGTGTCGATAGGCATTTCAGATATAGGTGTCGATAGGCATTTCAGATATAGGTGTCGATAGGCATTTCAGATATAGGTGTCGATAGGCATTTCAGATATAGGTGTCGATAGGCATTTCAGATATAGGTGTCGATAGGCATTTCAGATATAGGTGTCGATAGGCATTTCAGATATAGGTGTCGATAGGCATTTCAGATATAGGTGTCGATAGGCATTTCAGATATAGGTGTCGATAGGCATTTCAGATATAGGTGTCGATAGGCATTTCAGATATAGGTGTCGATAGGCATTTCAGATATAGGTGTCGATAGGCATTTCAGATATAGGTGTCGATAGGCATTTCAGATATAGGTGTCGATAGGCATTTCAGATATAGGTGTCGATAGGCATTTCAGATATAGGTGCCGATAGGCATTTCAGATATAGTTGCCGATTGGCATTTTAAAAATAGGTGCCGATAGGCATTTCAGATATAGAAGCCGATAGGCATTTCAAATATAGGTGCCGATAGGCATTCCAGATATGGTTGCCGATAGGCATTTCAAATATAGGTGCTGATAGGCATTTCAGATGTAGTTTTCGATAGGCATTTCAAAAATAGGTGTCGATAGGCATTTTAGATATAGGTGTCGATAGGCATTTCAGATATAGGTGTCGATAGGCATTTCAGTAATAGGTGTCGATAGGCATTTCAGATATAGGTGTCGAAGGCATTTCAGATATAGGTGTCGATAGGCATTTCAGATATAGGTGTCGATAGGCATTTCAGATATAGGTGTCGATAGGCATTTCAGATATAGGTGCCGATAGGCATTTCAGATATAGTTGCCGATTGGCATTTTAAAAATAGGTGCCGATAGGCATTTCAGATATAGAAGCCGATAGGCATTTCAACTATAGGTGCCGATAGGCATTCCAGATATGGTTGCCGATAGGCATTTCAAATATAGGTGCTGATAGGCATTTCAGATGTAGTTTCCGATAGGCATTTCAAAAATAGGTGTCGATAGGCATTTCAGATATAGGTGTCGATAGGCATTTCAGATATAGGTGTCGATAGGCATTTCAGATATAGGTGTCGATAGGCATTTCAGATATAGGTGTCGATAGGCATTTCAGATATAGGTGTCGATAGGCATTTCAGATATAGGTGTCGATAGGCATTTCAGATATAGGTGTCGATAGGCATTTCAGATATAGGTGTCGATAGGCATTTCAGATATAGGTGTCGATAGGCATTTCAGATATAGGTGTCCATAGGCATTTCAGATATAGGTGTCGATAGGCATTTCAGATATAGGTGTCGATAGGCATTTCAGATATAGGTGTCGATAGGCATTTCAGATATAGGTGTCGATAGGCATTTCAGATATAGGTGTCGATAGGCATTTCAGATATAGGTGTCGATAGGCATTTCAGATATAGGTGTCGATAGGCATTTCAGATATAGGTGCCGATAGGCATTTCAGATATAGTTGCCGATTGGCATTTTAAAAATAGGTGCCGATAGGCATTTCAGATATAGAAGCCGATAGGCATTTCAAATATAGGTGCCGATAGGCATTCCAGATATGGTTGCCGATAGGCATTTCAAATATAGGTGCTGATAGGCATTTCAGATGTAGTTTCCGATAGGCATTTCAAAAATAGGTGTCAATAGGCATTTCAGATATAGGTGTCGATAGGCATTTCAGATATAGGTGTCGATAGGCATTTCAGATATAGGTGTCGATAGGCATTTCAGATATAGGTGTCGATAGGCATTTCAGATATAGGTGTCGATAGGCATTTCAGATATAGGTGTCGATAGGCATTTCAGATATAGGTGCCGATAGGCATTTCAGATATAGTTGCCGATTGGCATTTTAAAAATAGGTGCCGATAGGCATTTCAGATATAGAAGCCGATAGGCATTTCAACTATAGGTGCCGATAGGCATTCCAGATATGGTTGCCGATAGGCATTTCAAATATAGGTGCTGATAGGCATTTTAGATGTAGTTTCCGATAGGCATCTCAAAAATAGGTGTCGATAGGCATTTCAGATATAGGTGTCGATAGGCATTTCAGATATAGGTGTCGATAGGCATTTCAGATATAGGTGTCGATAGGCATTTCAGATATAGGTGTCGATAGGCATTTCAGATATAGGTGTCGATAGGCATTTCAGATATAGGTGTCGATAGGCATTTCAGATATAGGTGCCGATAGGCATTTCAGATATAGTTGCCGATTGGCATTTTAAAAATAGGTGCCGATAGGCATTTTAGATATAGAAGCCGATAGGCATTTCAAATATAGGTGCCGATAGGCATTCCAGATATGGTTGCCGATAGGCATTTCAAATATAGGTGCTGATAGGCATTTCAGATGTAGTTTCCGATAGGCATTTCAAAAATAGGTGTCGATAGGCATTTCAGATATAGGTGTCGATAGGCATTTCAGATATAGGTGTCGATAGGCATTTCAGATATAGGTGTCGATAGGCATTTCAGATATAGGTGTCGATAGGCATTTCAGATATAGGTGTCGATAGGCATTTCAGATATAGGTGTCGATAGGCATTTCAGATATAGGTGTCGATAGGCATTTCAGATATAGGTGTCGATAGGCATTTCAGATATAGGTGTCGATAGGCATTTCAGATATAGGTGTCGATATGCATTTCAGATATAGGTGCCGATAGGCATTTCAGATATAGTTGCCGATTGGCATTTTTAAAATAGGTGCCGATAGGCATTTCAGATATAGAAGCCGATAGGCATTTCAAATAGAGGTGCCGATAGGCATTCCAGATATGGTTGCCGATAGGCATTTCAAATATAGGTGCTGATAGGCATTTCAGATGTAGTTTCCGATAGGCATTTCAGATATAGGTGTCGATAGGCATTTCAGATATAGGTGTCGATAGGCATTTCAGATATAGGTGTCGATAGGCATTTCAGATATAGGTGTCGATAGGCATTTCAGATATAGGTGTCGATAGGCATTTCAGATATAGGTGTCGATAGGCATTTCAGATATAGGTGCCGATAGGCATTTCAGATATAGTTGCCGATTGGCATTTTAAAAATAGGTGCCGATAGGCATTTCAGATATAGAAGCCGATAGGCATTTCAAATATAGGTGCCGATAGGCATTCCAGATATGGTTGCCGATAGGCATTTCAAATATAGGTGCTGATAGGCATTTCAGATGTAGTTTTCGATAGGCATTTCAAAAATAGGTGTCGATAGGCATTTCAGATATAGGTGTCGATAGGCATTTCAGATATAGGTGTCGATAGGCATTTCAGTAATAGGTGTCGATAGGCATTTCAGATATAGGTGTCGAAGGCATTTCAGATATAGGTGTCGATAGGCATTTCAGATATAGGTGTCGATAGGCATTTCTGATATAGGTGTCGATAGGCATTTCAGATATAGGTGCCGATAGGCATTTCAGATATAGTTGCCGATTGGCATTTTAAAAATAGGTGCCGATAGGCATTTCAGATATAGAAGCCGATAGGCATTTCAACTATAGGTGCCGATAGGCATTCCAGATATGGTTGCCGATAGGCATTTCAAATATAGGTGCTGATAGGCATTTCAGATGTAGTTTCCGATAGGCATTTCAAAAATAGGTGTCGATAGGCATTTCAGATATAGGTGTCGATAGGCATTTCAGATATAGGTGTCGATAGGCATTTCAGATATAGGTGTCGATAGGCATTTCAGATATAGGTGTCGATAGGCATTTCAGATATAGGTGTCGATAGGCATTTCAGATATAGGTGTCGATAGGCATTTCAGATATAGGTGTCGATAGGCATTTCAGATATAGGTGTCGATAGGCATTTCAGATATAGGTGTCGATAGGCATTTCAGATATAGGTGTCGATAGGCATTTCAGATATAGGTGTCGATAGGCATTTCAGATATAGGTGTCGATAGGCATTTCAGATATAGGTGTCGATAGGCATTTCAGATATAGGTGTCGATAGGCATTTCAGATATAGGTGTCGATAGGCATTTCAGATATAGGTGCCGATAGGCATTTCAGATATAGTTGCCGATTGGCATTTTAAAAATAGGTGCCGATAGGCATTTCAGATATAGAAGCCGATAGGCATTTCAAATATAGGTGCCGATAGGCATTCCAGATATGGTTGCCGATAGGCATTTCAAATATAGGTGCTGATAGGCATTTCAGATGTAGTTTTCGATAGGTATTTCAAAAATAGGTGTCGATAGGCATTTCAGATATAGGTGTCGATAGGCATTTCAGATATAGGTGTCGATAGGCATTTCAGTAATAGGTGTCGATAGGCATTTCAGATATAGGTGTCGAAGGCATTTCAGATATAGGTGTCGATAGGCATTTCAGATATAGGTGTCGATAGGCATTTCAGATATAGGTGTCGATAGGCATTTCAGATATAGGTGCCGATAGGCATTTCAGATATAGTTGCCGATTGGCATTTTAAAAATAGGTGCCGATAGGCATTTCAGATATAGAAGCCGATAGGCATTTCAACTATAGGTGCCGATAGGCATTCCAGATATGGTTGCCGATAGGCATTTCAAATATAGGTGCTGATAGGCATTTCAGATGTAGTTTCCGATAGGCATTTCAAAAATAGGTGTCGATAGGCATTTCAGATATATGTGTCGATAGGCATTTCAGATATAGGTGTCGATAGGCATTTCAGATATAGGTGTCGATAGGCATTTCAGATATAGGTGTCGATAGGCATTTCAGATATAGGTGTCGATAGGCATTTCAGATATAGGTGTCGATAGGCATTTCAGATATAGGTGTCGATAGGCATTTCAGATATAGGTGTCGATAGGCATTTCAGATATAGGTGTCGATAGGCATTTCAGATATAGGTGTCCATAGGCATTTCAGATATAGGTGTCGATAGGCATTTCAGATATAGGTGTCGATAGGCATTTCAGATATAGGTGCCGATAGGCATTTCAGATATAGTTGCCGATTGGCATTTTAAAAATAGGTGCCGATAGGCATTTCAGATATAGAAGCCGATAGGCATTTCAAATATAGGTGCCGATAGGCATTCCAGATATGGTTGCCGATAGGCATTTCAAATATAGGTGCTGATAGGCATTTCAGATGTAGTTTCCGATAGGCATTTCAAAAATAGGTGTCGATAGGCATTTCAGATATAGGTGTCGATAGGCATTTCAGATATAGGTGTCGATAGGCATTTCAGATATAGGTGTCGATAGGCATTTCAGATATAGGTGTCGATAGGCATTTCAGATATAGGTGTCGATAGGCATTTCAGATATAGGTGCCGATAGGCATTTCAGATATAGTTGCCGATTGGCATTTTAAAAATAGGTGCCGATAGGCATTTCAGATATAGAAGCCGATAGGCATTTCAAATATAGGTGCCGATAGGCATTCCAGATATGGTTGCCGATAGGCATTTCAAATATAGGTGCTGATAGGCATTTCAGATGTAGTTTCCGATAGGCATTTCAAAAATAGGTGTCGATAGGCATTTCAGATATAGGTGTCGATAGGCATTTCAGATATAGGTGTCGATAGGCATTTCAGATATAGGTGTCGATAGGCATTTCAGATATAGGTGTCGATAGGCATTTCAGATATAGGTGTCGAGAGGCATTTCAGATATAGGTGTCGATAGGCATTTCAGATATAGGTGCCGATAGGCATTTCCGATATAGTTGCCGATTGGCATTTTAAAAATAGGTGCCGATAGGTATTTCAGATATAGAAGCCGATAGGCATTTCAAATATAGGTGCCGATAGGCATTCCAGATATGGTTGCCGATAGGCATTTCAAATATAGGTGCTGATAGGCATTTCAGATGTAGTTTCCGATAGGCATTTCAAAAATAGGTGTCGATAGGCATTTCAGATATAGGTGTCGATAGGCATTTCAGATATAGGTGTCGATAGGCATTTCAGATATAAGTGTCGATAGGCATTTCAGATATAGGTGTCGATAGGCATTTCAGACATAGGTGTCGATAGGCATTTCAGATATAGGTGTCGATAGGCATTTCAGATATAGGTGCCGATAGGCATTGCAGATATAGTTGCCGATTGGCATTTTAAAAATAGGTGCCGATAGGCATTTCAGATATAGAAGCCGATAGGCATTTCAAATATAGGTGCCGATAGGCATTCCAGATATGGTTGCCGATAGGCATTTCAAATATAGGCGCTGATAGGCACTTCAGATGTAGTTTCCGATAGGCATTTCAAAAATAGGTGTCGATAGGCATTTCAGATATAGGCGTCGATAGGCATTTCAGATATAGGTGTCGATAGGCATTTCAGATAAAGGTGTCGATAGGCATTTCAGATATAGGTGTCGATAGGCATTTCAGATATAGGTGTCGATAGGCATTTCAGATATAGGTGTCGATAGGCATTTCAGATATAGGTGTCGATAGGCATTTCAGATATAGGTGTCGATAGGCATTTCAGATATAGGTGTCGATAGGCATTTCAGATATAGGTGCCGATAGGCATTTCAGATATAGTTGCCGATTGGCATTTTAAAAATAGGTGCCGATAGGCATTTCAGATATAGAAGCCGATAGGCATTTCAAATATAGGTGCCGATAGGCATTCCAGATATGGTTGCCGATAGGCATTTCAAATATAGGCGCTGATAGGCATTTCAGATGTAGTTTCCGATAGGCATTTCAGATATAGGTGTCGATAGGCATTTCAGATAAAGGTGTCGATAGGCATTTCAGATATAGGTGTCGATAGGCATTTCAGATATAGGTGTCGATAGGCATTTCAGATATAGGTGTCGATAGGCATTTCAGATATAGGTGTCGATAGGCATTTCAGATATAGGTGTCGATAGGCATTTCAGATATAGGTGTCGATAGGCATTTCAGATATAGGTGTCGATAGGCATTTCAGATATAGGTGTCGATAGGTATTTCAGATATATGTGTCGATAGGCATTTCAGATATAGGTGTCGATAGGCATTTCAGATATATGTGCCGATAGGCATTTCAGATATAGTTGCCGATTGGCATTTTAAAAATAGGTGCCGATAGGCATTTCAGATATAGAAGCCGATAGGCATTTCAAATATAGGTGCCGAAAGGCATTCCAGATATGGTTGCCGATAGGCATTTCAAATATAGGTGCTGATAGGCATTTCAGATTGTAGTTTCCGATAGGCATTTCAAAAATAGGTGTCGATAGGCATTTCAAAAATAGGTGTCGATAGGCATTTCAGATATAGGTGTCGATAGGCATTTCAGATATAGGTGTCGATAGGCATTTCAGATATAGGTGTCGATAGGCATTTCAGATATAGGTGTCGATAGGATTTCAGATATAGGTGTCGATAGGCATTTCAGATATAGGTGTCGATAGGCATTTCAGATATAGGTGCCGATAGGCATTTCAGATATAGTTGCCGATTGGCATTTTAAAAATAGGTGCCGATAGGCATTTCAGATATAGAAGCCGATAGGCATTTCAAATATAGGTGCCGATAGGCATTCCAGATATTGTTGCCGATAGGCATTTCAAATATAGGTGCTGATAGGCATTTCAGATGTAGTTTCCGATAGGCATTTCAAAAATAGGTGTCGATAGGCATTTCAGATATAGGTGTCGATAGGCATTTCAGATATAGGTGTCGATAGGCATTTCAGATATAGATGTCGATAGGCATTTCAGATATAAGTGTCGATAGGCATTTCAGATATAGGTGTCGATAGGCATTTCAGATATAGGTGTCGATAGGCATTTCAGATATAGGTGTCAATAGGCATTTCAGATATAGGTGCCGATAGGCATTTCAGATATAGTTGCCGATTGGCATTTTAAAAATAGGTGCCGATAGGCATTTCAGATATAGAAGCCGATAGGCATTTCAAATATAGGTGCCGATAGGCATTCCAGATATGGTTGCCGATAGGCATTTCAAATATAGGTGCTGATAGGCATTTCAGATGTATTTTCCGATAGGCATTTCAAAAATAGGTGTCGATAGGCATTTCAGATATAGGTGTCGATAGGCATTTCAGATATAGGTGTCGATAGGCATTTCAGATATAGGTGTCGATAGGCATTTCAGATAGAGGTGCCGATAGGCATTTCAGATATAGTTGCCGATTGGCATTTTAAAAATAGGTGCCGATAGGCATTTCAGATATAGAAGCCGATAGGCATTACAAATATAGGTGCCGATAGGCATTCCAGATATGGTTGCCGATAGGCATTTCAAATATAGGTGCTGATAGGCATTTCAGATGTAGTTTCCGATAGGCATTTCAAAAATAGGTGTCGATAGGCATTTCAGATATAGGTGTCGATAGGCATTTCAGATATAGGTGTCGATAGGCATTTCAGATATAGGTGTCGATAGGCATTTCAGATATAGGTGTCGATAGGCATTTCAGATATAGGTGTCGATAGGCATTTCAGATATAGGTGTCGATAGGCATTTCAGATATAGGTGCCGATAGGCATTTCAGATATAGTTGCCGATTGGCATTTTAAAAATAGGTGCCGATAGGCATTTCAGATATAGAAGCCGATAGGCATTTCAAATATAGGTGCCGATAGGCATTCCAGATATGGTTGCCGATAGGCATTTCAAATATAGGTGCTGATAGGCATTTCAGATGTAGTTTCCGATAGGCATTTCAAAAATAGGTGTCGATAGGCATTTCAGATATAGGTGTCGATAGGCATTTCAGATATAGGTGTTGATAAGCATTTCAGATATAGGTGTCGATAGGCATTTCAGATATAGGTGTCGATAGGCATTTCAGATATAGGTGTCGATAGGCATTTCAGATATAGGTGTCGATAGGCATTTCAAATATAGGTGCCGATAGGCATGTTAGATATAGTTGCCGATTGGCATTTTAAAAATAGGTGCCGATAGGCATTTCTGATATAGAAGCCGATAGGCATTTCAAATATAGGTGCCGATAGGCATTCCAGATATGGTTGCCGATAGGCATTTCAAATATAGGTGCTGATAGGCATTTCAGATGTAGTTTCCGATAGGCATTTCAAAAATAGGTGTCGATAGACATTTCAGATATAGGTGTCGATAGACATTTCAGATATAGGTGTCGATAGGCATTTCAAATATAGGTGTCGATAGGCATTTCAGATATAGGTGTCGAGAGACATTTCAGATATAGGTGTCGATAGGCATTTCAGATATAGGTGCCGATAGGCATTTCAGATATAGTTGCCGATTGGCATTTTAAAAATAGGTGCCGATAGGCATTTCAGATATAGAAGCCGGTAGGCATTTCAAATATAGGTGCCGATAAGCATTCCAGATATGGTTGCCGATAGGCATTTCAAATATAGGTGCTGATAGGCATTTCAGATGTAGTTTCCGATAGGCATTTCAAAAATAGGTGTCGATAGGCATTTCAGATATAGGTGTCGATAGGCATTTCAGATATAGGTGTCGATAGGCATTTCAGATATAGGTGTCGATAGGCATTTCAGATATAGGTGTCGATAGGCATTTCAGATATAGGTGTCGATAGGCATTTCAGATATAGGTGTCGATAGGCATTTCAGATATAGGTGTCGATAGGCATTTCAGATATAGGTGCCGATAGGCATTTCAGATATAGTTGCCGATTGGCATTTTAAAAATAGGTGCCGATAGGCATTTCAGATGTAGAAGCCGATAGGCATTTCAAATATAGGTGCCGATAGGCATTCCAGATATGGTTGCCGATAGGCATTTCAAATATAGGTGCTGATTGGCATTTCAGATGTAGTTTCCGATAGGCATTTCAAAAATAGGTGTCGATAGGCATTTCAGATATAGGTGTCGATAGGCATTTCAGATATAGGTGTCGATAGGCATTTCAGATATAGGTGTCGATAGGCATTTCAGATATAGGTGTCGATAGGCATTTCAGATATAGGTGTCGATAGGCATTTCAGATATAGGTGTCGATAGGCATTTCAGATATAGGTGCCGATAGGCATTTCAGATATAGTTGCCGATTGGCATTTTAAAAATAGGTGCCGATAGGCATTTCAGATATAGAAGACGATAGGCATTTCAAATATAGGTGCCGATAGGCATTCCAGATATGGTTGCCGATAGGCATTTCAAATATAGGTGCTGATAGGCATTTCAGATGTAGTTTCCGATAGGCATTTCAAATATAGGTGCCGATAGGCATTCCAGATATGGTTGCCGATAGGCATTTCAAATATAGGTGCTGATAGGCATTTCAGATGTAGTTTCCGATAGGCATTTCAAAAATAGGTGTCGATAGGCATTTCAGATATAGGTGTCGATAGGCATTTCAGATATAGGTGTCGATAGGCATTTCAGATATAGGTGTCGATAGGCATTTTAGATATAGGTGTCGATAGGCATTTCAGATATAGGTGTCGATAGGCATTTCAGATATAGGTGTCGATAGGCATTTCAGATATAGGTGCCGATAGGCATTTCAGATATAGTTGCCGATTGGCATTTTAAAAATAGGTGCCGATAGGCATTTCAGATATAGAAGCCGATAGGCATTTCAAATATAGGTGCCGATAGGCATTCCAGATATGGTTGCCGATAGGCATTTCAAATATAGGTGCTGATAGGCATTTCAGATGTAGTTTCCGATAGGCATTTCAAAAATAGGTGTCGATAGGCATTTCAGATATAGGTGTCGATAGGCATTTCAGATATAGGTGTCGATAGGCATTTCAGATATAGGTGCCGATAGGCATTTCAGATATAGTTGCCGATTGGCATTTTAAAAATAGGTGCCGATAGGCATTTCAGATATAGAAGCCGATAAGCATTTCAAATATAGGTGCCGATAGGCATTCCAGATATGGTTGCCGATAGGCATTTCAAATATAGGTGCTGATAGGCATTTCAGATGTAGTTTCCGATAGGCATTTCAAAAATAGGTGTCGATAGGCATTTCAGATATAGGTGTCGATAGGCATTTCAGATATAGGTGTCGATAGGCATTTCAGATATAGGTGTCGATAGGCATTTCAGATATAGGTGTCGATAGGCATTTCAGATATAGGTGTCGATAGGCATTTCAGATATAGGTGTCGATAGGCATTTTAGATATAGGTGTCGATAGGCATTTCAGATATAGGTGTCGATAGGCATTTCAGATATAGGTGTCGATAGGCATTTCAGATATAGGTGTCGATAGGCATTTCAGATATAGGTGTCGATAGGCATTTCAGATATAGGTGTCGATAGGCATTTCAGATATAGGTGCCGATAGGCATTTCAGATATAGTTGCCGATTGGCATTTTAAAAATAGGTGGCGATAATCATTTCAGATATAGAAGCCGATAGGCATTTCAAATATAGGTGCCGATAGGCATTCCAGATATGGTTGCCGATAGGCATTTCAAATATAGGTGCTGATAGGCATTTCAGATGTAGTTTCCGATAGGCATTTTAAAAATAGGTGTCGATAGGCATTTCAGATATAGGTGTCGATAGGCATTTCAGATATAGGTGTCGATAGGCATTTCAGATATAGGTGTCGATAGGCATTTCAGATATAGGTGTCGATAGGCATTTCAGATATAGGTGTCGATAGGCATTTCAGATATAGGTGTCGATAGGCATTTCAGATATAGGTGTCGATAGGCATTTCAGATATATGTGCCGATAGGCATTTCAGATATAGTTGCCGATTGGCATTTTAAAAATAGGTGCCGATAGGCATTTCAGATATAGAAGCCGATAGGCATTTCAAATATAGGTGCCGATAGGCATTCCAGATATGGTTGCCGATAGGCATTTTAAATATAGGTGCTGATAGGCATTTCAGTGTAGTTTCCGATAGGCATTTCAAAAATAGGTGTCGATAGGCATTTCAGATATAGGTGTCGATAGGCATTTCAGATATAGGTGTCGATAGGCATTTCAGATATAGGTGTCGATAGGCATTTCAGATATAGGTGTCGATAGGCATTTCAGATATAGGTGTCGATAGGCATTTCAGATATAGGTGTCGATAGGCATTTCAGATATAGGTGTCGATAGGCATTTCAGATATAGGTGCCGATAGGCATTTCAGATATAGTTGCCGATTGGCATTTTAAAAATAGGTGCCGATAGGCATTTTAGATATAGAAGCCGATAGGCATTTCAAATATAGGTGCCGATAGGCATTCCAGATATTGTTGCCGATAGGCATTTCAAATATAGGTGCTGATAGGCATTTCAGATGTAGTTTCCGATAGGCATTTCAAAAATAGGTGTCGATAGGCATTTCAGATATAGGTGTCGATAGGCATTTCAGATATAGGTGTCGATAGGCATTTCAGATATAGGTGTCGATAGGCATTTCAGATATAGGTGTCGATAGGCATTTCAGATATAGGTGTCGATAGGCATTTCAGATATAGGTGTCGATAGGCATTTCAGATATAGGTGTCGATAGGCATTTCAGATATAGGTGCCGATAGGCATTTCAGATATAGTTGCCGATTGGCATTTTAAAAATAGGTGCCGATAGTCATTTCAGATATAGAAGCCGATAGGCATTTCAAATATAGGTGCCGATAGGCATTCCAGATATGGTTGCCGATTAGCATTTCAAATATAGGTGCTGATAGGCATTTCAGATGTAGTTTCCGATAGGCATTTCAAAAATAGGTGTCGATAGGCATTTCAGATATAGGGGTCGATAGGCATTTCAGATATAGGTGTCGATAGGCATTTCCGATATAGGTGTCGATAGGCATTTCAGATATAGGTGTCGATAGGCATTTCAGATATAGGTGTCGATAGGCATTTCAGATATAGGTGTCGATAGGCATTTCAGATATAGGTGTCGATAGGCATTTCAGATATAGGTGTCGATAGGCATTTCAGATATAGGTGCCGATAGGCATTTCAGATATAGTTGCCGATTGGCATTTTAAAAATAGGTGCCGATAGGCATTCAGATATAGAAGCCGATAGGCATTTCAAATATAGGTGCCGATAGGCATTCCAGATATGGTTGCCGATAGGCATTTCAAATATAGGTGCTGATAGGCATTTCAGATGTAGTTTCCGATAGGCATTTCAAAAATAGGTGTCGATAGGCATTTCAGATATAGGTGTCGATAGGCATTTCAGATATAGGTGTCGATAAGCATTTCAGATATAGGTGTCGATAGGCATTTCAGATATAGGTGTCGATAGGCATTTCAGATATAGGTGTCGATAGGCATTTCAGATATAGGTGTCGATAGGCATTTCAAATATAGGTGCCGATAGGCATTTTAGATATAGTTGCCGATTGGCATTTTAAAAATAGGTGCCGATAGGCATTTCAGATATAGAAGCCGATAGGCATTTCAAATATAGGTGCCGATAGGCATTCCAGATATGGTTGCCGATAGGCATTTCAAATATAGGTGCTGATAGGCATTTCAGATGTAGTTTCCGATAGGCATTTCAAAAATAGGTGTCGATAGGCATTTCAGATATAGGTGTCGATAGGCATTTCAGATATAGGTGTCGATAGGCATTTCAAATATAGGTGTCGATAGGCATTTTAGATATAGGTGTCGATAGGCATTTCAGATATAGGTTTCGATAGGCATTTCAGATATAGGTGCCGATAGGCATTTCAGATATAGTTGCCGATTGGCATTTTAAAAATAGGTGCCGATAGGCATTTCAGATATAGAAGCCGATAGGCATTTCAAATATAGGTGCCGATAGGCATTCCAGATATGGTTGCCGACAGGCATTTCAAATATAGGTGCTGATAGGCATTTTAGATGTAGTTTCCGATAGGCATTTCAAAAATAGGTGTCGATAGGCATTTCAAAAATAGGTGTCGATAGGCATTTCAGATATAGGTGTCGATAGGCATTTCAGATATAGGTGTCGATAGGCATTTCAGATATAGGTGTCGATAGGCATTTCAGATATAGGTGTCGATAGGCATTTCAGATATAGGTGTCGATAGGCATTTCAGATATAGGTGTCGATAGGCATTTCAGATATAGGTGCCGATAGGCATTTCAGATATAGTTGCCGATTGGCATTTTAAAAATAGGTGCCGATAGGCATTTCAGATATAGAAGCCGATAGCATTTCAAATATAGGTGCCGATAGGCATTCCAGATATTGTTGCCGATAGGCATTTCAAATATAGGTGCTGATAGGCATTTCAGATGTAGTTTCCGATAGGCATTTCAAAAATAGGTGTCGATAGGCATTTCAGATATAGGTGTCGATAGGCATTTCAGATATAGGTGTCGATAGGCATTTCAGATATAGATGTCGATAGGCATTTCAGATATAAGTGTCGATAGGCATTTCAGATATAGGTGTCGATAGGCATTTCAGATATAGGTGTCGATAGGCATTTCAGATATAGGTGTCAATATGCATTTCAGATATAGGTGCCGATAGGCATTTCAGATATAGTTGCCGATTGGCATTTTAAAAATAGGTGCCGATAGGCATTTCAGATATAGAAGCCGATAGGCATTTCAAATATAGGTGCCGATAGGCATTCCAGATATGGTTGCCGATAGGCATTTCAAATATAGGTGCTGATAGGCATTTTAGATGTATTTTCCGATAGGCATTTCAAAAATAGGTGTCGATAGGCATTTCAGATATAGGTGTCGATAGGCATTTCAGATATAGGTGTCGATAGGCATTTCAGATATAGGTGTCGATAGGCATTTCAGATATAGGTGCCGATAGGCATTTCAGATATAGTTGCCGATTGGCATTTTAAAAATAGGTGCCGATAGGCATTTCAGATATAGAAGCCGATAGGCATTTCAAATATAGGTGCCGATAGGCATTCCAGATATGGTTGCCGATAGGCATTTCAAATATAGGTGCTGATAGGCATTTCAGATGTAGTTTCCGATAGGCATTTCAAAAATAGGTGTCGATAGGCATTTCAGATATAGGTGTCGATAGGCATTTCAGATATAGGTGTCGATAGGCATTTCAGATATAGTTGTCGATAGGCATTTCAGATATAGGTGTCGATAGGCATTTCAGATATAGGTGTCGATAGGCATTTCAGATATAGGTGTCGATAGGCATTTCAAATATAGGTGCTGATAGGCATTTCAGATGTAGTTTCCGATAGGCATTTCAACAATAGGTGTCGATAGGCATTTCACATATAGGTGTCGATAGGCATTTCAGATATAGGTGTTGATAAGCATTTCAGATATAGGTGTCGATAGGCATTTCAGATATAGGTGTCGATAGGCATTTCAGATATAGGTGTCGATAGGCATTTCAGATATAGGTGTCGATAGGCATTTCAAATATAGGTGCCGATAGGCATTTTAGATATAGTTGCCGATTGGCATTTTAAAAATAGGTGCCGATAGGCATTTCAGATATAGAAGCCGATAGGCATTTCAAATATAGGTGCCGATAGGCATTCCAGATATGGTTGCCGATAGGCATTTCAAATATAGGTGCTGATAGGCATTTCAGATGTAGTTTCCGATAGGCATTTCAAAAATAGGTGTCGATAGGCATTTCAGATATATGTGTCGATAGGCATTTCAGATATAGGTGTCGATAGGCATTTCAAATATAGGTGTCGATAGGCATTTCAGATATAGGTGTCGATAGGCATTTCAGATATAGGTTTCGATAGGCATTTCAGATATAGGTGCCGATAGGCATTTCAGATATAGTTGCCGATTGGCATTTTAAAAATAGGTGCCGATAGGCATTTCAGATATAGAAGCCGATAGGCATTTCAAATATAGGTGCCGATAGGCATTCCAGATATGGTTGCCGACAGGCATTTCAATATAGGTGCTGATAGGCATTTCAGATGTAGTTTCCGATAGGCATTTCAAAAATAGGTGTCGATAGGCATTTCAAAAATAGGGGTCGATAGGCATTTCAGATATAGGTGTCGATAGGCATTTCAGATATAGGTGTCGATAGGCATTTCAGATATAGGTGTCGATAGGCATTTCAGATATAGGTGTCGATAGGCATTTCAGATATAGGTGTCGATAGGCATTTCAGATATAGGTGTCGATAGGCATTTCAGATATAGGTGCCGATAGGCATTTCAGATATAGTTGCCGATTGGCATTTTAAAAATAGGTGCCGATAGGCATTTCAGATATAGAAGCCGATAGGCATTTCAAATATAGGTGCCGATAGGCATTCCAGATATTGTTGCCGATAGGCATTTCAAATATAGGTGCTGATAGGCATTTCAGATGTAGTTTCCGATAGGCATTTCAAAATAGGTGTCGATAGGCATTTCAGATATACGTGTCGATAGGCATTTCAGATATAGGTGTCGATAGGCATTTCAGATATAGATGTCGATAGGCATTTCAGATATAAGTGTCGATAGGCATTTCAGATATAAGGGTCGATAGGCATTTCAGATATAGGTGTCGATAGGCATTTCAGATATAGGTGTCAATAGGCATTTCAGATATAGGTGCCGATAGGCATTTCAGATATAGTTGCCGATTGGCATTTTAAAAATAGGTGCCGATAGGCATTTCAGATATAGAAGCCGATAGGCATTTCAAATATAGGTGCCGATAGGCATTCCAGATATGGTTGCCGATAGGCATTTCAAATATAGGTGCTGATAGGCATTTCAGATGTATTTTCCGATAGGCATTTCAAAAATAGGTGTCGATAGGCATTTCAGATATAGGTGTCGATAGGCATTTCAGATATAGGTGTCGATAGGCATTTCAGATATAGGTGTCGATAGGCATTTCAGATATAGGTGCCGATAGGCATTTCAGATATAGTTGCCGATTGGCATTTTAAAAATAGGTGCCGATAGGCATTTCAGATATAGAAGCCGATAGGCATTTCAAATATAGGTGCCGATAGGCATTCCAGATATGGTTGCCGATAGGCATTTCAAATATAGGTGCTGATAGGCATTTCAGATGTAGTTTCCGATAGGCATTTCAAAAATAGGTGTCGATAGGCATTTCAGATATAGGTGTCGATAGGCATTTCAGATATAGGTGTCGATAGGCATTTCAGATATAGGTGTCGATAGGCATTTCAGATATAGGTGTCGATAGGCATTTCAGATATAGGTGTCGATAGGCATTTCAGATATAGGTGTCGATAGGCATTTCAGATATAGGTGCCGATAGGCATTTCAGATATAGTTGCCGATTGGCATTTTAAAAATAGGTGCCGATAGGCATTTCAGATATAGAAGCCGATAGGCATTTCAAATATAGGTGCCGATAGGCATTCCAGATATGGTTGCCGATAGGCATTTCAAATATAGGTGCTGATAGGCATTTCAGATGTAGTTTCCGATAGGCATTTCAAAAATAGGTGTCGATAGGCATTTCTGATATAGGTGTCGATAGGCATTTCAGATATAGGTGTTGATAAGCATTTCAGATATAGGTGTCGATAGGCATTTCAGATATAGGTGTCGATAGGCATTTCAGATATAGGTGTCGATAGGCATTTCAGATATAGGTGCCGATAGGCATTTCAGATATAGTTGCCGATTGGCATTTTAAAAATAGGTGCCGATAGGCATTTGAGATATAGAAGCCGATAGGCATTTCAAATATAGGTGCCGATAGGCATTCCAGATATGGTTGCCGATTAGCATTTCAAATATAGGTGCTGATAGGCATTTCAGATGTAGTTTCCGATAGGCATTTCAAAAATAGGTGTCGATAGGCATTTCAGATATAGGGGTCGATAGGCATTTCAGATATAGGTGTCGATAGGCATTTCCGATATAGGTGTCGATAGGCATTTCAGATATAGGTGTCGATAGGCATTTCAGATATAGGTGTCGATAGGCATTTCAGATATAGGTGTCGATAGGCATTTCAGATATAGGTGTCGATAGGCATTTCAGATATAGGTGTCGATAGGCATTTCAGATATAGAAGCCGAAAGGTATTTTAAATATAGGTGTCGATTGGCATTCCAGATATGGTTGCCGATAGGCATTTCAAATATAGGTGCTGATAGGCATTTTAGATGTAGTGTCCGATAGGCATTTCAAAAATAGGTACCGATAGGCATTTCAGATATAGGTGCCGATAGGCATTTCAGATATAGTTGCCGATTGGCATTTTAAAAATAGGTGCCGACAGGCATTTCAGATATAGAAGCCGATAGGCATTTCAAATATAGGTGCCGATAGGCATTCCAGATATGGTTGCCGATAGGCATTTCAAATATAGGTGCTGATAGTCATTTCAGATGTAGTTTCCGATAGGCATTTCAAAAATAGGTGTCGATAGGCATTTCAGATATAGGTGTCGATAGGCATTTCAGATATAGGTGTCGATAAGCATTTCAGATATAGGTGTCAATAGGCATTTCAGATATAGGTGTCGATAGGCATTTCAGATATAGGTGTCGATAGGCATTTCAGATATAGGTGTCGATAGGCATTTCAAATATAGGTGCCGATAGGCATTTTAGATATAGTTGCCGATTGGCATTTTAAAAATAGGTGCCGATAGGCATTTCAGATATAGAAGCCGATAGGCATTTCAAATATAGGTGCCGATAGGCATTCCAGATATGGTTGCCGATAGGCATTTCAAATATAGGTGCTGATAGGCATTTCAGATGTAGTTTCCGATAGGCATTTCAAAAATAGGTGTCGATAGGCATTTCAGATATAGGTGTCGATAGGCATTTCAGATATAGGTGTCGATAGGCATTTCAAATATAGGTGTCGATAGGCATTTCAGATATAGGTGTCGATAGGGATTTCAGATATAGGTTTCGATAGGCATTTCAGATATAGGTGCCGATAGGCATTTCAGATATAGTTGCCGATTGGCATTTTAAAAATAGGTGCCGATAGGCATTTTAGATATAGAAGCCGATAGGCATTTCAAATATAGGTGCCGATAGGCATTCCAGATATGGTTGCCGACAGGCATTTCAAATATAGGTGCTGATAGGCATTTCAGATGTAGTTTCAGATAGGCATTTCAAAAATAGGTGTCGATAGGCATTTCAAAAATAGGTGTCGATAGGCATTTCAGATATAGGTGTCGATAGGCATTTCAGATATAGGTGTCGATAGGCATTTCAGATATAGGTGTCGATAGGCATTTCAGATATAGGTGTCGATAGGCATTTCAGATATAGGTGTCGATAGGCATTTCAGATATAGGTGTCGATAGGCATTTCAGATATAGGTGCCGATAGGCATTTCAGATATAGTTGCCGATTGGCATTTTAAAAATAGGTGCCGATAGGCATTTCAGATATAGAAGCCGATAGGCATTTCAAATATAGGTGCCGATAGGCATTCCAGATATTGTTGCCGATAGGCATTTCAAATATAGGTGCTGATAGGCATTTCAGATGTAGTTTCCGATAGGCATTTCAAAAATAGGTGTCGATAGGCATTTCAGATATAGGTGTCGATAGGCATTTCAGATATAGGTGTCGATAGGCATTTCAGATATAGATGTCGATAGGCATTTCAGATATAAGTGTCGATAGGCATTTCAGATATAGGTGTCGATAGGCATTTCAGATATAGGTGTCGATAGGCATTTCAGATATAGGTGTCAATAGGCATTTCAGATATAGTACCGATAGGCATTTCAGATATAGTTGCCGATTGGCATTTTAAAAATAGGTGCCGATAGGCATTTCAGATATAGAAGCCGATAGGCATTTCAAATATAGGTGCCGATAGGCATTCCAGATATGGTTGCCGATAGGCATTTCAAATATAGGTGCTGATAGGCATTTCAGATGTATTTTCCGATAGGCATTTCAAAAATAGGTGTCGATAGGCATTTCAGATATAGGTGTCGATAGGCATTTCAGATATAGGTGTCGATAGGCATTTCAGATATAGGTGTCGATAGGCATTTCAGATATAGGTGCCGATAGGCATTTCAGATATAGTTGCCGATTGGCATTTTAAAAATAGGTGCCGATAGGCATTTCAGATATAGAAGCCAATAGGCATTTCAAATATAGGTGCCGATAGGCATTCCAGATATGGTTGCCGATAGGCATTTCAAATATAGGTGCTGATAGGCATTTCAGATGTAGTTTCCGATAGGCATTTCAAAAATAGGTGTCGATAGGCATTTCAGATATAGGTGTCGATAGGCATTTCAGATATAGGTGTCGATAGGCATTTCAGATATAGGTGTCGATAGGCATTTCAGATATAGGTGTCGATAGGCATTTCAGATATAGGTGTCGATAGGCATTTCAGATATAGGTGTCGATAGGCATTTCAGATATAGGTGCCGATAGGCATTTCAGATATAGTTGCCGATTGGCATTTTAAAAATAGGTGCCGATAGGCATTTCAGATATAGAAGCCGATAGGCATTTCAAATATAGGTGCCGATAGGCATTCCAGATATGGTTGCCGATAGGCATTTCAAATATAGGTGCTGATAGGCATTTCAGATGTAGTTTCCGATAGGCATTTCAAAAATAGGTGTCGATAGGCATTTCAGATATAGGTGTCGATAGGCATTTCAGATATAGGTGTTGATAAGCATTTCAGATATAGGTGTCGATAGGCATTTCAGATATAGGTGTCGATAGGCATTTCAGATATAGGTGTCGATAGGCATTTCAGATATAGGTGTCGATAGGCATTTCAAATATAGGTGCCGATAGGCATTTTAGATATAGTTGCCGATTGGCATTTTAAAAATAGGTGCCGATAGGCATTTCAGATATAGAAGCCGATAGGCATTTCAAATATAGGTGCCGATAGGCATTCCAGATATGGTTGCCGATAGGCATTTCAAATATAGGTGCTGATAGGCATTTCAGATGTAGTTTCCGATAGGCATTTCAAAAATAGGTGTCGATAGGCATTTCAGATATAGGTGTCGATAGGCATTTCAGATATAGGTGTCGATAAGCATTTCAGATATAGGTGTCGATAGGCATTTCAGATATAGGTGTCGATAGGCATTTCAGATATAGGTGTCGATAGGCATTTCAGATATAGGTGTCGATAGGCATTTCAGATATAGGTGTCGATAGGCATTTCAGATATAGGTGTCGATAGGCATTTCAGATATAGGTGCCGATAGGCATTTCAGATATAGTTGCCGATTGGCATTTTAAAAATAGGTGCCGATAGGCAATTCAGATATAGAAGCCGACAGGCATTTCAAATATAGGTGCCGATAGGCATTCCAGATATAGTTGCCGATAGGCATTTCAAATATAGGTGCTGATAGGCATTTCAGATGTAGTTTCCGATAGGCATTTCAAAAATAGGTGTCGATAGGCATTTCAGATATAGGTGTCGATAGGCATTTCAGATATAGGTGTCGATAGGCATTTCAGATATAGATGTCGATAGGCATTTCAGATATAAGTGTCGATAGGCATTTCAGATATAGGTGTCGATAGGCATTTCAGATATAGGTGTCGATAGGCATTTCAGATATAGGTGTCGATAGGCATTTCAGATATAGGTGCCGATAGGCATTTCAGATATAGTTGCCGATTGGCATTTTAAAAATAGGTGCCGATAGGCATTTTAGATATAGAAGCCGATAGGCATTTCAAATATAGGTGCCGATAGGCATTCCAGATATGGTTGCCGATAGGCATTTCAAATATAGGTGCTGATAGGCATTTCAGATGTAGTTTCCGATAGGCATTTCAAAAATAGGTGTCGATAGGCATTTCACATATAGGTGTCGATAGGCATTTCAGATATAGGTGTCGATAGGCATTTCAAATATAGGTGTCGATAGGCATTTCAGATATAGGTGTCGAGAGACATTTCAGATATAGGTGTCGATAGGCATTTCAGATATAGGTGCCGATAGGCATTTCAGATATAGTTGCCGATTTGCATTTTAAAAATAGGTGCCGATAGGCATTTCAGATATAGAAGCCGATAGGCATTTCAAATATAGGTGCCGATAGGCATTCCAGATATGGTTGCCGATAGGCATTTCAAATATAGGTGCTGATAGGCATTTCAGATGTAGTTTCCGATAGGCATTTCAAAAATAGGTGTCGATAGGCATTTCAGATATAGGTGTCGATAGGCATTTCAGATATAGGTGTCGATAAGCATTTCAGATATAGGTGTCGATAGGCATTTCAGATATAGGTGTCGATAGGCATTTCAGATATAGGTGTCGATAGGCATTTCAGATATAGGTGTCGATAGGCATTTCAGATATAGGTGTCGATAGGCATTTCAGATATAGGTGTCGATAGGCATTTCAGATATAGGTGCCGATAGGCATTTCAGATATAGTTGCCGATTGGCATTTTAAAAATAGGTGCCGATAGGCAATTCAGATATAGAAGCCGACAGGCATTTCAAATATAGGTGCCGATAGGCATTCCAGATATAGTTGCCGATAGGCATTTCAAATATAGGTGCTGATAGGCATTTCAGATGTAGTTTCCGATAGGCATTTCAAAAATAGGTGTCGATAGGCATTTCAGATATAGGTGTCGATAGGCATTTCAGATATAGGTGTCGATAGGCATTTCAGATATAGATGTCGATAGGCATTTCAGATATAAGTGTCGATAGGCATTTCAGATATAGGTGTCGATAGGCATTTCAGATATAGGTGTCGATAGGCATTTCAGATATAGGTGTCGATAGGCATTTCAGATATAGGTGCCGATAGGCATTTCAGATATAGTTGCCGATTGGCATTTTAAAAATAGGTGCCGATAGGCATTTTAGATATAGAAGCCGATAGGCATTTCAAATATAGGTGCCGATAGGCATTCCAGATATGGTTGCCGATAGGCATTTCAAATATAGGTGCTGATAGGCATTTCAGATGTGGTTTCCGATAGGCATTTCAAAAATAGGTGTCGATAGGCATTTCACATATAGGTGTCGATAGGCATTTCAGATATAGGTGTCGATAGGCATTTCAAATATAGGTGTCGATAGGCATTTCAGATATAGGTGTCGAGAGACATTTCAGATATAGGTGTCGATAGGCATTTCAGATATAGGTGCCGATAGGCATTTCAGATATAGTTGCCGATTTGCATTTTAAAAATAGGTGCCGATAGTCATTTCAGATATAGAAGCCGATAGGCATTTCAAATATAGGTGCCGATAGGCATTCCAGATATGGTTGCCGATAGGCATTTCAAATATAGGTGCTGATAGGCATTTCAGATGTAGTTTCCGATAGGCATATCAAAAATAGGTGTCGATAGGCATTTCAGATATAGGTGTCGATAGGCATTTCAGATATAGGTGTCGATAGGCATTTCAGATATAGGTGTCGATAGGCATTTCAGATATAGGTGTCGATAGGCATTTCAGATATAGGTGTCGATAGGCATTTCAGATATAGGTGTCGATAGGCATTTCAGATATAGGTGTCGATAGGCATTTCAGATATAGGTGCCGATAGGCATTTCAGATATAGTTGCCGATTGGCATTTTAAAAATAGGTGCCGATAGGCATTTCAGATATAGAAGCCGATAGGCATTTCAAATATAGGTGCCGATAGGCATTCCAGATATGGTTGCCGATAGGCATTTCAAATATAGGTGCTGATAGGCATTTCAGATGTAGTTTCCGATAGGCATTTCAAAAATAGGTGTCGATAGGCATTTCAGATATAGGTGTCGATAGGCATTTCAGATATAGGTGTCGATAGGCATTTCAGATATAGGTGTCGATAGGCATTTCAGATATAGGTGTCGATAGGCATTTCAGATATAGGTGTCGATAGGCATTTCAGATATAGGTGCCGATAGGCATTTCAGATATAGTTGCCGATTGGCATTTTAAAAATAGGTGCCGATAGGCAATTCAGATATAGAAGCCGACAGGCATTTCAAATATAGGTGCCGATAGGCATTCCAGATATAGTTGCCGATAGGCATTTCAAATATAGGTGCTGATAGGCATTTCAGATGTAGTTTCCGATAGGCATTTCAAAAATAGGTGTCGATAGGCATTTCAGATATAGGTGTCGATAGGCATTTCAGATATAGGTGTCGATAGGCATTTCAGATATAGATGTCGATAGGCATTTCAGATATAAGTGTCGATAGGCATTTCAGATATAGGTGTCGATAGGCATTTCAGATATAGGTGTCGATAGGCATTTCAGATATAGGTGTCGATAGGCATTTCAGATATAGGTGCCGATAGGCATTTCAGATATAGTTGCCGATTGGCATTTTAAAAAGAGGTGCCGATAGGCATTTTAGATATAGAAGCCGATAGGCATTTCAAATATAGGTGCCGATAGGCATTCCAGATATGGTTGCCGATAGGCATTTCAAATATAGGTGCTGATAGGCATTTCAGATGTAGTTTCCGATAGGCATTTCAAAAATAGGTGTCGATAGGCATTTCACATATAGGTGTCGATAGGCATTTCAGATATAGTTGTCGATAGGCATTTCAAATATAGGTGTCGATAGGCATTTCAGATATAGGTGTCGAGAGACATTTCAGATATAGGTGTCGATAGGCATTTCAGATATAGGTGCCGATAGGCATTTCAGATATAGTTGCCGATTGGCATTTTAAAAATAGGTGCCGATAGGCATTTCAGATATAGAAGCCGATAGGCATTTCAAATATAGGTGCCGATAGGCATTCCAGATATGGTTGCCGATAGGCATTTCAAATATAGGTGCTGATAGGCATTTCAGATGTAGTTTCCGATAGGCATATCAAAAATAGGTGTCGATAGGCATTTCAGATATAGGTGTCGATAGGCATTTCAGATATAGGTGTCGATAGGCATTTCAGATATAGGTGTCGATAGGCATTTCAGATATAGGTGTCGATAGGCATTTCAGATATAGGTGTCGATAGGCATTTCAGATATAGGTGTCGATAGGCATTTCAGATATAGGTGTCGATAGGCATTTCAGATATAGGTGTCGATAGGCATTTCAGATATAGGTGCCGATAGGCATTTCAGATATAGTTGCCGATTGGCATTTTAAAAATAGGTGCCGATAGGCATTTCAGATATAGAAGCCGATAGGCATTTCAAATATAGGTGCCGATAGGCATTCCAGATATGGTTGCCGATAGGCATTTCAAATATAGGTGCTGATAGGCATTTCAGATGTAGTTTCCGATAGGCATTTCAAAAATAGGTGTCGATAGGCATTTCAGATATAGGTGTCGATAGGCATTTCAGATATAGGTGTCGATAGGCATTTCAGATATAGGTGTCGATAGGCATTTCAGATATAGGTGTCGATAGGCATTTCAGATATAGGTGTCGATAGGCATTTCAGATATAGGTGTCGATAGGCATTTCAGATATAGGTGCCGATAGGCATTTCAGATATAGTTGCCGATTGGCATTTTAAAAATAGGTGCCGATAGGCATTTCAGATATAGAAGCCAATAGGCATTTCAAATATAGGTGCCGATAGGCATTCCAGATATGGTTGCCGATAGGCATTTCAAATATAGGTGCTGATAGGCATTTCAGATGTAGTTTCCGATAGGCATTTCAAAAATAGGTGTCGATAGGCATTTCAGATATAGGTGTCGATAGGCATTTCAGATATAGGTGTCGATAGGCATTTCAGATATAGGTGTCGATAGGCATTTCAGATATAGGTGTCGATAGGCATTTCAGATATAGGTGTCGATAGGCATTTCAGATATAGGTGTCGATAGGCATTTCAGATATAGGTGCCGATAGGCATTTCAGATATAGTTGCCGATTGGCATTTTAAAAATAGGTGCCGATAGGCATTTCAGATATAGGTGTCGATAGGCATTTCAGATATAGGTGTCGATAGGCATTTCAGATATAGGTGTCGATAGGCATTTCAGATATAGGTGTCGATAGGCATTTCAGATATAGGTGTCGATAGGCATTTCAGATATATGTGCCGATAGGCATTTCAGATATAGTTGCGGATTGGCATTTTAAAAATAGGTGCCGATAGGCATTTCAGATATAGAAGCCGATAGGCATTTCAAATATAGGTGCCGATAGGCATTCCAGATATGGTTGCCGATAGGCATTTTAAATATAGGTGCTGATAGGCATTTCAGTGTAGTTTCCGATAGGCATTTCAAAAATAGGTGTCGATAGGCATTTCAGATATAGGTGTCGATAGGCATTTCAGATATAGGTGTCGATAGGCATTACAGATATAGGTGTCGATAGGCATTTCAGATATAGGTGTCGATAGGCATTTCAGATATAGGTGTCGATAGGCATTTCAGATATAGGTGTCGATAGGCATTTCAGATATAGGTGTCGATAGGCATTTCAGATATAGGTGCCGATAGGCATTTCAGATATAGTTGCCGATTGGCATTTTAAAAATAGGTGCCGATAGGCATTTCAGATATAGAAGCCGATAGGCATTTCAAATATAGGTGCCGATAGGCATTCCAGATATTGTTGCCGATAGGCATTTCAAATATAGGTGCTGATAGGCATTTCAGATGTAGTTTACGATAGGCATTTCAAAAATAGGTGTCGATAGGCATTTCAGATATAGGTGTCGATAGGCATTTCAGATATAGGTGTCGATAGGCATTTCAGATATAGGTGTCGATAGGCATTTCAGATATAGGTGTCGATAGGCATTTCAGATATAGGTGTCGATAGGCATTTCAGATATAGGTGTCGATAGGCATTTCAGATATAGGTGTCGATAGGCATTTCAGATATAGGTGCCGATAGGCATTTCAGATATAGTTGCCGATTGGCATTTTAAAAATAGGTGCCGATAGTCATTTCAGATATAGAAGCCGATAGGCATTTCAAATATAGGTGCCGATAGGCATTCCAGATATGTTTGCCGATTAGCATTTCGAATATAGGTGCTGATAGGCATTTCAGATGTAGTTTCCGATAGGCATTTCAAAAATAGGTGTCGATAGGCATTTCAGATATAGGTGTCGATAGGCATTTCAGATATAGGTGTCGATAGGCATTTCCGATATGGGTGTCGATAGGCATTTCAGATATAGGTGTCGATAGGCATTTCAGATATAGGTGTCGATAGGCATTTCAGATATAGGTGTCGATAGGCATTTCAGATATAGGTGTCGATAGGCATTTCAGATATAGGTGTCGATAGGCATTTCAGATATAGGTGCCGATAGGCATTTCAGATATAGTTGCCGATTGGCATTTTAAAAATAGGTGCCGATAGGCATTTCAGATATAGAAGCCGATAGGCATTTCAAATATAGGTGCCGATAGGCATTCCAGATATGGTTGCCGATAGGCATTTCAAATATAGGTGCTGATAGGCATTTCAGATGTAGTTTCCGATAGGCATTTCAAAAATAGGTGTCGATAGGCATTTCAGATATAGGTGTCGATAGGCATTTCAGATATAGGTGTCGATAGGCATTTCAGATATAGGTGTCGATAGGCATTTCAGATATAGGTGTCGATAGGCATTTCAGATATAGGTGCCGATAGGCATTTCAGATATAGTTGCCGATTGGCATTTTAAAAATAGGTGCCGATAGGCATTTCAGATATAGAAGCCGATAGGCATTTCAAATATAGGTGCCGATAGGCATTCCAGATATGGTTGCCGATAGGCATTTCAAATATAGGTGCTGATAGGCATTTCAGATGTAGTTTCCGATAGGCATTTCAAAATAGGTGTCGATAGGCATTTCAGATATAGGTGTCGATAGGCATTTCAGATATAGGTGTCGATAGGCATTTCAGATATAGGTGCCGATAGGCATTTCAGATATAGTTGCCGATTGGCATTTTAAAAATAGGTGCCGATAGGCATTTCAGATATAGAAGCCGATAAGCATTTCAAATATAGGTGCCGATAGGCATTCCAGATATGGTTGCCGATAGGCATTTCAAATATAGGTGCTGATAGGCATTTCAGATGTAGTTTCCGATAGGCATTTCAAAAATAGGTGTCGATAGGCATTTCAGATATAAGTGTCGATAGGCATTTCAGATATAGGTGTCGATAGGCATTTCAGATATAGGTGTCGATAGGCATTTCAGATATAGGTGTCGATAGGCATTTCAGATATAGGTGTCGATAGGCATTTCAGATATAGGTGTCGATAGGCATTTCAGATATAGGTGTCGATAGGCATTTCAGATATAGGTGCCGATAGGCATTTCAGATATAGTTGCCGTTTAGCATTTTGAAAATAGGTGCCGATAGGTATTTCAGATATAGAAGCCGATAGGCATTTCAAATATAGGTGCCGATAGGCATTCCAGATATGGTTGCCGATAGGCATTTCAAATATAGGTGCTGATAGGCATTTCAGATGTAGTTTCCGATAGGCATTTCAAAAATAGGTGTCGATAGGCATTTTAGATATAGGTGTCGATAGGCATTTCAGATATAGGTGTCGATAGGCATTTCAGATATAGGTGTCGATAGGCATTTCAGATATAGGTGTCGATAGGCATTTCAGATATAGGTGTCGATAGGCATTTCAGATATAGGTGTCGATAGGCATTTCAGATATAGGTGCCGATAGGCATTTCAGATATAGTTGCCGATTGGCATTTTAAAAATAGGTGCCGATAGGCATTTCAGATATAGTAGCCGATAGGCATTTAAAATATAGGTGCCGATAGGCATTCCAGATATGGTTGCCGATAGGCATTTCAAATATAGGTGCTGATAGGCATTTCAGATGTAGTTTCCGATAGGCATTTCAAAAATAGGTGTCGATAGGCATTTCAGATATAGGTGTCGATAGGCATTTCAGATATAGGTGTCGATAGGCATTTCAGACATAGGTGTCGATAGGCATTTCAGATATAGGTGTCGATAGGCATTTCAGATATAGGTGTCGATAGGCATTTCAGATATAGGTGTCGATAGGCATTTCATATATAGGTGTCGATAGGCATTTCAGATATAGGTGTCGATAGGCATTTCAGATATAGGTGTCGATAGGCATTTCAGATATATGTGCCGATAGGCATTTCAGATATAGTTGCCGATTGGCATTTTAAAAATAGGTGCCGATAGGCATTTCAGATATAGAAGCCGATAGGCATTTCAAATATAGGTGCCGATAGGCATTCCAGATATGGTTGCCGATAGGCATTTTAAATATAGGTGCTGATAGGCATTTCAGTGTAGTTTCCGATAGGCATTTCAAAAATAGGTGTCGATAGGCATTTCAGATATAGGTGTCGATAGGCATTTCAGATATAGGTGTCGATAGGCATTTCAGATATAGGTGTCGATAGGCATTTCAGATATAGGTGTCGATAGGCATTTCAGATATAGGTGTCGATAGGCATTTCAGATATAGGTGTCGATAGGCATTTCAGATATAGGTGTCGATAGGCATTTCAGATATAGGTGCCGATAGGCATTTCAGATATAGTTGCCGATTGGCATTTTAAAAATAGGTGGCGATAGGCATTTCAGATATAGAAGCCGATAGGCATTTCAAATATAGGTGCCGATAGGCATTCCAGATATTGTTGCCGATAGGCATTTCAAATATAGGTGCTGATAGGCATTTCAGATGTAGTTTCCGATAAGCATTTCAAAAATAGGTGTCGATAGGCATTTCAGATATAGGTGTCGATAGGCATTTCAGATATAGGTGTCGATAGGCATTTCAGATATAGGTGTCGATAGGCATTTCAGATATAGGTGTCGATAGGCATTTCAGATATAGGTGTCGATAGGCATTTCAGATATAGGTGTCGATAGGCATTTCAGATATAGGTGTCGATAGGCATTTCAGATATGTTTGCCGATTAGCATTTCAAATATAGGTGCTGATAGGCATTTCAGATGTAGTTTCCGATAGGCATTTCAAAAATAGGTGTCGATAGGCATTTCAGATATAGGTGTCGATAGGCATTTCAGATATAGGTGTCGATAGGCATTTCCGATATAGGTGTCGATAGGCATTTCAGATATAGGTGTCGATAGGCATTTCAGATATAGGTGTCGATAGGCATTTCAGATATAGGTGTCGATAGGCATTTCAGATATAGGTGTCGATAGGCATTTCAGATATAGGTGCCGATAGGCATTTCAGATATAGTTGCCGATTGGCATTTTAAAAATAGGTGCCGATAGGCATTTCAGATATAGGTGTCGATAGGCATTTCAGATATAGGTGTCGATAGGCATTTCAGATATAGGTGTCGATAGGCATTTCAGATATAGGTGTCGATAGGCATTTCCGATATAGGTGTCGATAGGCATTTCAGATATAGGTGTCGATAGGCATTTCAGATATAGGTGTCGATAGGCATTTCAGATATAGGTGTCGATAGGCATTTCAGATATGTTTGCCGATTAGCATTTCAAATATAGGTGCTGATAGGCATTTCAGATGTAGTTTCCGATAGGCATTTCAAAAATAGGTGTCGATAGGCATTTCAGATATAGGTGTCGATAGGCATTTCAGATATAGGTGTCGATAGGCATTTCCGATATAGGTGTCGATAGGCATTTCAGATATAGGTGTCGATAGGCATTTCAGATATAAGTGTCGATAGGCATTTCAGATATAGGTGTCGATAGGCATTCCAGATATGGTTGCCGATAGGCATTTTAAATATAGGTGCTGATAGGCATTTCAGTGTAGTTTCCGATAGGCATTTCAAAAATAGGTGTCGATAGGCATTTCAGATATAGGTGTCGATAGGCATTTCAGATATAGGTGTCGATAGGCATTTCAGATATAGGTGTCGATAGGCATTTCAGATATAGGTGTCGATAGGCATTTCAGATATAGGTGTCGATAGGCATTTCAGATATAGGTGTCGATAGGCATTTCAGATATAGGTGTCGATAGGCATTTCAGATATAGGTGCCGATAGGCATTTCAGATATAGTTGCCGATTGGCATTTTAAAAATAGGTGCCGATAGGCATTTCAGATATAGAAGCCGATAGGCATTTCAAATATAGGTGCCGATAGGCATACCAGATATTGTTGCCGATAGGCATTTCAAATATAGGTGCTGATAGGCATTTCAGATGTAGTTTCCGATAGGCATTTCAAAAATAGGTGTCGATAGGCATTTCAGATATAGGTGTCGATAGGCATTTCAGATATAGGTGTCGATAGGCATTTCAGATATAGGTGTCGATAGGCATTTCAGATATAGGTGTCGATAGGCATTTCAGATATAGGTGTCGATAGGCATTTCAGATATAGGTGTCGATAGGCATTTCAGATATAGGTGTCGATAGGCATTTCAGATATGTTTGCCGATTAGCATTTCAAATATAGGTGCTGATAGGCATTTCAGATGTAGTTTCCGATAGGCATTTCAAAAATAGGTGTCGATAGGCATTTCAGATATAGGTGTCGATAGGCATTTCAGATATAGGTGTCGATAGGCATTTCCGATATAGGTGTCGATAGGCATTTCAGATATAGGTGCCGATAGGCATTTCAGATATAGTTGCCGATTGGCATTTTAAAAATAGGTGCCGATAGTCATTTCAGATATAGAAGCCGATAGGCATTTCAAATATAGGTGCCGATAGGCATTCCAGATATGTTTGCCGATTAGCATTTCAAATATAGGTGCTGATAGGCATTTCAGATGTAGTTTCCGATAGGCATTTCAAAAATAGGTGTCGATAGGCATTTCAGATATAGGTGTCGATAGGCATTTCAGATATAGGTGTCGATAGGCATTTCCGATATAGGTGTCGATAGGCATTTCAGATATAGGTACTCGATAGGCATTTCAGATATAGGTGTCGATAGGCATTTCAGATATAGGTGTCGATAGGCATTTCAGATATAGGTGTCGATAGGCATTTCAGATATAGGTGTCGATAGGCATTTCAGATATAGGTGCCGATAGGCATTTCAGATATAGTTGCCGATTGGCATTTTAAAAATAGGTGCCGATAGGCATTTCAGATATAGAAGCCGATAGGCATTTCAAATATAGGTGCCGATAGGCATTCCAGATATGGTTGCCGATAGGCATTTCAAATATAGGTGCTGATAGGCATTTCAGATGTAGTTTCCGATAGGCATTTCAAAAATAGGTGTCGATAGGCATTTCAGATATAGGTGTCGATAGGCATTTCAGATATAGGTGTCGATAAGCATTTCAGATATAGGTGTCGATAGGCATTTCAGATATAGGTGTCGATAGGCATTTCAGATATAGGTGTCGATAGGCATTTCAGATATAGGTGTCGATAGGCATTTCAAATATAGGTGCCGATAGGCATTTTAGATATAGTTGCCGATTGGCATTTTAAAAATAGGTGCCGATAGGCATTTCAGATATAGAAGCCGATAGGCATTTCAAATATAGGTGCCGATAGGCATTCCAGATATGGTTGCCGATAGGCATTTCAAATATAGGTGCTGATAGGCATTTCAGATGTAGTTTCCGATAGGCATTTCAAAAATAGGTGTCGATAGGCATTTCAGATATAGGTGTCGATAGGCATTTCAGATATAGGTGTCGATAGGCATTTCAAATATAGGTGTCGATAGGCATTTCAGATATAGGTGTCGATAGGCATTTCAGATATAGGTTTCGATAGGCATTTCAGATATAGGTGCCGATAGGCATTTCAGATATAGTTGCCGATTGGCATTTTAAAAATATGTGCCGATAGGCATTTCAGATATAGAAGCCGATAGGCATTTCAAATATAGGTGCCGATAGGCATTCCAGATATGGTTGCCGACAGGCATTTCAAATATAGGTGCTGATAGGCATTTCAGATGTAGTTTCCGATAGGCATTTCAAAAATAGGTGTCGATAGGCATTTCAGATATAGGTGTCGATAGGCATTTCAGATATAGGTGTCGATAGGCATTTCAGATATAGGTGTCGATAGGCATTTCAGATATAGGTGTCGATAGGCATTTCAGATATAGGTGTCGATAGGCATTTCAGATATAGGTGTCGATAGGCATTTCAGATACAGGTGTCGATAGGCATTTCAGATATAGGTGCCGATAGGCATTTCAGATATAGTTGCCGATTGGCATTTTAAAAATAGGTGCCGATAGGCATTTCAGATATAGAAGCCGATAGGCATTTCAAATATAGGTGCCGATAGGCATTCCAGATATGGTTGCCGATAGGCATTTCAAATATAGGTGCTGATAGGCATTTCAGATGTAGTTTCCGATAGGCATTTCAAAAATAGGTGTCGATAGGCATTTCAGATATAGGTGTCGATAGGCATTTCAGATATAGGTGTCGATAGGCATTTCAGATATAGGTGTCGATAGGCATTTCAGATATAGGTGTCGATAGGCATTTCAGATATAGGTGTCGATAGGCATTTCAGATATAGGTGTCGATAGGCATTTCAGATATAAGTGTCGATAGGCATTTCAGATATAGGTGCCGATAGGCATTTCAGATATAGTTGCCGATTGGCATTTTAAAAATAGGTGCCGATAGGCATTTCAGATATAGAAGCCGATAGGCATTTCAAATATAGGTGATGATAGGCATTCCAGATATGGTTGCCGATAGGCATTTCAAATATAGGTGCTGATAGGCATTTCAGATGTAGTTTCCGATAGGCATTTCAAAAATAGGTGTCGATAGGCATTTCAGATATAGGTGTCGATAGGCATTTTAGATATAGGTGTCGATAGGCATTACAGATATAGGTGTCGATAGGCATTTCAGATATAGGTGTCGATAGGCATTTCAGATATAGGTGTCGATAGGCATTTCAGATATAGGTGTCGATAGGCATTTCAGATATAGGTGTCGATAGGCATTTCAGATATAGGTGTCGATAGGCATTTCAGATATAGGTGTCGATAGGCATTTCAGATATAGGTGCCGATAGGCATTTCAAATATAGGTGCTGATAGGCATTTCAGATGTAGTTTCCGATAGGCATTTCAAAAATAGGTGTCGATAGGCATTTCAGATATAGGTGTCGATAGGCATTTTAGATATAGGTGTCGATAGGCATTTCAGATATAGGTGTCGATAATCATTTCAGATATAGGTGTCGATAGGCATTTCAGATATAGGTGTCGATAGGCATTTCAAATATAGGTGCTGATAGGCATTTCAGATATAGTTGCCGATTGGCATTTTAAAAATAGGTGCCGATAGGCATTTCAGATATAGAAGCCGATAGGCATTTCAAATATAGGTGCCGATAGGCATTCCAGATATGGTTGCCGACAGGCATTTCAAATAAAGGTGCTGATAGGCATTTCAGATGTAGTTTCCGATAGGCATTTCAAAAATAGGTGTCGATAGGCATTTCAGATATAGGTGTCGATAGGCATTTCAGATATAGGTGTCGATAGGCATTTCAGATATAGGTGTCGATAGGCATTTCAGATATAGGTGTCGATAGGCATTTCAGATATAGGTGTCGATAGGCATTTCAGATATAGGTGTCGATAGGCATTTCAGATATAGGTGTCGATAGGCATTTCAGATATAGGTGCCGATAGGCATTTCAGATATAGTTGCCGATTGGCATTTTAAAAATAGGTGCCGATAGGCATTTAAGATATAGAAGCCGATAGGCATTTCAAATATAGGTGCCGATAGGCATTCCAGATATGGTTGCCGATAGGCATTTCAAATATAGGTGCTGATAGGCATTTCAGATGTAGTTTCCGATAGGCATTTCAAAAATAGGTGTCGATAGGCATTTCAGATATAGGTGTCGATAGGCATTTTAGATATAGGTGTCGATAGGCATTTCAGATATAGGTGTCGATAGGCATTTCAGATATAGGTGTCGATAGGCATTTCAGATATAGGTGTCGATAGGCATTTCAGATATAGGTGTCGATAGGCATTTCAGATATAGGTGTCGATAGGCATTTCAGATATAGGTGTCGATAGGCATTTCAGATATAGGTGTCGATAGGCATTTCAGATATAGGTGCCGATAGGCATTTCAGATATAGTTGCCGATTGGCATTTTAAAAATAGGTGCCGATAGGCAATTCAGATATAGAAGCCGACAGGCATTTCAAATATAGGTGCCGATAGGCATTCCAGATATAGTTGCCGATAGGCATTTCAAATATAGGTGCTGATAGGCATTTCAGATGTAAATTCCGATAGGCATTTCAAAAATAGGTGTCGATAGGCATTTCAGATATAGGTGTCGATAGGCATTTCAGATATAGGTGTCGATAGGCATTTCAGATATAGATGTCGATAGGCATTTCAGATATAAGTGTCGATAGGCATTTCAGATATAGGTGTCGATAGGCATTTCAGATATAGGTGTCGATAGGCATTTCAGATATAGGTGTCAATAGGCATTTCAGATATAGGTGCCGATAGGCATTTCATATATAGTTGCCGATTGGCATTTTAAAAATAGGTGCCGATAGGCATTTCAGATATAGAAGCCAATAGGCATTTCAAATATAGGTGCCGATAGGCATTCCAGATATGGTCGCCGATAGGCATTTCAAATATAGGTGCTGATAGGCATTTCAGATGTATTTTCCGATAGGCATTTCAAAAATAGGTGTCGATAGGCATTTCAGATATAGGTGTCGATAGGCATTTCAGATATAGGTGTCGATAGGCATTTCAGATATAGGTGTCGATAGGCATTTCAGATATAGGTGCCGATAGGCATTTCAGATATAGTTGCCGATTGGCATTTTAAAAATAGGTGCCGATAGGCATTTCAGATATAGAAGCCGATAGGCATTTCAAATATAGGTGCCGATAAGCATTCCAGATATGGTTGCCGATAGGCATTTCAAATATAGGTGCTGATAGGCATTTCAGATGTATTTTCCGATAGGCATTTCAAAAATAGGTGTCGATAGGCATTTCAGATATAGGTGTCGATAGGCATTTCAGATATAGGTGTCGATAGGCATTTCAGATATAGGTGTCGAAAGGCATTTCAGATATAGGTGCCGATAGGCATTTCAGATATAGTTGCCGATTGGCATTTTAAAAATAGGTGCCGATAGGCATTTCAGATATAGAAGCCGATAGGCATTTCAAATATAGGTGCCGATAGGCATTCCAGATATGGTTGCCGATAGGCATTTCAAATATAGGTGCTGATAGACATTTCAGATGTAGTTTCCGATAGGCATTTCAAAAATAGGTGTCGATAGGCATTTCAGATATAGGTGTCGATAGGCATTTCAGATATAGGTGTCGATAGGCATTTCAGATATAGGTGTCGATAGGCATTTCAGATATAGGTGTCGATAGGCATTTCCGATATAGGTGTCGATAGGCATTTCAGATATAGGTGTCGATAGGCATTTCAGATATAGGTGTCGATAGGCATTTCAGATATAGGTGTCGATAGGCATTTCAGATATAGGTGTCGATAGGCATTTCAGATATAGGGGTCGATAGGCATTTCAGATATAGGTGTCGATAGGCATTTCAGATATATGTGCCGACAGGCATTTCAGATATAGTTGCCGATTGGCATTTTAAAAATAGGTGCCGATAGGCATTTCAGATATAGAAGCCGATAGGCATTTCAAATATAGGTGCCGATAGGCATTCCAGATATGGTTGCCGATAGGCATTTCAAATATAGGTGCTGATAGGCATTTCAGATGTAGTTTCCGATAGGCATTTCAAAAATAGGTGTCGATAGGCATTTCAGATATAGGTGTCGATAGGCATTTCAGATATAGGTGTCGATAGGCATTTCAGATATAGGTGTCGATAGGCATTTCAGATATAGGTGTCGATAGGCATTTCAGATATAGGTGTCGATAGGCATTTCAGATATAGGTGTCGATAGGCATTTCAGATATAGGTGCCGATAGGCATTTCAGATATAGTTGCCGATTGGCATTTTAAAAATAGGTGCCGATAGGCATTTCAGATATAGAAGCCGATAGGCATTTCAAATATAGGTGCCGATAGGCATTCCAGATATGGTTGCCGATAGGCATTTCAAATATAGGTGCTGATAGGCATTTCAGATGTAGTTTCCGATAGGCATTTCAAAAATAGGTGTCGATAGGCATTTCAGATATAGGTGTCGATAGGCATTTCAGATATAGGTGTCGATAGGCATTTCAGATATAGGTGTCGATAGGCATTTCAGATATAGGTGTCGATAGACATTTCAGATATAGGTGTCGATAGGCATTTCAGATATAGGTGTCGATAGGCATTTCAGATATAGGTGTCGATAGGCATTTCAGATATAGGTGTCGATAGGCATTTCAGATATAGGTGCCGATAGGCATTTCAGATATAGTTGCCGATTGGCATTTTAAAAATAGGTGCCGATAGGCATTTCAGATATAGAAGCCGATAGGCATTTCAAATATAGGTGCCGATAGGCATTCCAGATATGGTTGCCGATAGGCTTTTCAATTATAGGTGCTGATAGGCATTTCAGATGTAGTTTCCAATAGGCATTTCAAAAATAGGTGTCGATAGGCATTTCAGATATAGGTGTCGATAGGCATTTTAGATATAGGTGTCGATAGGCATTTCAGATATAGGTGTCGATAGGCATCTCAGATATAGGTGTCGATAGGCATTTCAGATATAGGTGTCGATAGGCATTTCAGATATAGGTGTCGATAGGCATTTCAGATATAGGTGCCGATAGGCATTTCAGATATAGTTGCCGATTGGCATTTTAAAAATAGGTGCCGATAGGCATTTCAGATATAGAAGCCGATAGGCATTTCAAATATAGGTGCCGATAGGCATTCCAGATATGGTTGCCGATAGGCATTTCAAATATAGGTGCTGATAGGCATTTCAGATGTAGGTTCCGATAGGCATTTCAAAAATAGGTGTCGATAGGCATTTCAGATATAGGTGTCGATAGGCATTTCAGATATAGGTGTCGATAGGCATTTCAGATATAGGTGTCGATAGGCATTTCAGATATAGGTGTCGATAGGCATTTCAAATATAGGTGTCGATAGGCATTTCAGATATAGGTGTCGATAGGCATTTCAGATATAGGTGTCGATAGGCATTTCAGATATAGGTGCCGATAGGCATTTCAGATATAGTTGCCGATTGGCATTTTAAAAATAGATCCGATAGGCATTTCAGATATAGAAGCCGATAGGCATTTCAAATATAGGTGCCGATAGGCATTCCAGATATGGTTGCCGATAGGCATTTCAAATATAGGTGCTGATAGGCATTTCAGATGTAGTTTCCGATAGGCATTTCAAAAATAGGTGTCGATAGGCATTTCAGATATAGGTGTCGATAGGCATTTCAGATATAGGTGTCGATAGGCATTTCAGATATAGGTGTCGATAGGCATTTCAGATATAGGTGTCGATAGACATTTCAGATATAGGTGTCGATAGGCATTTCAGATATAGGTGTCGATAGGCATTTCAGATATAGGTGTCGATAGGCATTTCAGATATAGGTGTCGATAGGCATTTCAGATATAGGTGCCGATAGGCATTTCAGATATAGTTGCCGATTGGCATTTTAAAAATAGGTGCCGATAGGCATTTCAGATATAGAAGCCGATAGGCATTTCAAATATAGGTGCCGATAGGCATTCCAGATATGGTTGCCGATAGGCTTTTCAATTATAGGTGCTGATAGGCATTTCAGATGTAGTTTCCGATAGGCATTTCAAAAATAGGTGTCGATAGGCATTTCAGATATAGGTGTCGATAGGCATTTCAGATATAGGTGTCGATAGGCATTTCAGATATAGGTGTCAATAGGCATTTCAGATATAGGTGTCGATAGGCATTTCAGATATAGGTGTCGATAGGCATTTCAGATATAGGTGTCGATAGGCATTTTAGATATAGGTGTCGATAGGCATTTCAGATATAGGTGCCGATAGGCATTTCAGATATAGTTGCCGATTGGCATTTTAAAAATAGGTGCCGATAGATATTTCAGATATAGAAGCCGATAGGCATCTCAAATAAAGGTGCCGATAGGCATTCCAGATATATTTGCCGATAGGCATTTCAAATATAGGTGCTGATAGGCATTTCAGATGTAGTTTCCGATAGGCATTTCAAAAATAGGTGTCGATAGGCATTTCAGATATAGGTGTCGATAGGCATTTCAGATATAGGTGTCGATAGGCATTTCAGATATAGGTGTCGATAGGCATTTCAGATATAGGTGTCGATAGGCATTTCAGATATAGGTGTCGATAGGCATTTCAGATATAGGTGTCGATAGGCATTTCAGATATAGGTGCCGATAGGCATTTCAGATATAGTTGCCGATTGGCATTTTAAAAATAGGTGCCGATAGGCATTTCAGATATAGAAGCCGATAGGCACTTCAAATATAGGTGCCGATAGGCATTCCAGATATGGTTGCCGATAGGCATTTCAAATATAGGCGCTGATAGGCATTTCAGATGTAGTTTCCGATAGGCATTTCAGATATAGGTGTCGATAGGCATTTCAGATATAGGTGTCGATAGGCATTTCAGATATAGGTGTCGATAGGCATTTCAGTAATAGGTGTCGATAGGCATTTCAGATATAGGTGTCGATAGGCATTTCAGATATAGGTGTCGATAGGCATTTCAGATATAGGTGTCGATAGGCATTTCAGATATAGGTGTCGATAGGCATTTCAGATATAGGTGCCGATAGGCATTTCAGATATAGTTGCCGATTGGCATTTTAAAAATAGGTGCCGATAGGCATTTCAGATATAGAAGCCGATAGGCATTTCAAATATAGGTGCCGATAGGCATTCCAGATATGGTTGCCGATAGGCATTTCAAATATAGGTGCTGATAGGCATTTCAGATGTAGTTTTCGATAGGCATTTCAAAAATAGGTGTCGATAGGCATTTCAGATATAGGTGTCGATAGGCATTTCAGATATAGGTGTCGATAGGCATTTCAGTAATAGGTGTCGATAGGCATTTCAGATATAGGTGTCGAAGGCATTTCAGATATAGGTGTCGATAGGCATTTCAGATATAGGTGTCGATAGGCATTTCAGATATAGGTGTCGATAGGCATTTCAGATATAGGTGCCGATAGGCATTTCAGATATAGTTGCCGATTGGCATTTTAAAAATAGGTGCCGATAGGCATTTCAGATATAGAAGCCGATAGGCATTTCAACTATAGGTGCCGATAGGCATTCCAGATATGGTTGCCGATAGGCATTTCAAATATAGGTGCTGATAGGCATTTCAGATGTAGTTTCCGATAGGCATTTCAAAAATAGGTGTCGATAGGCATTTCAGTTATAGGTGTCGATAGGCATTTCAGATATAGGTGTCGATAGGCATTTCAGATATAGGTGTCGATAGGCATTTCAGATATAGGTGTCGATAGGCATTTCAGATATAGGTGTCGATAGGCATTTCAGATATAGGTGTCGATAGGCATTTCAGATATAGGTGTCGATAGGCATTTCAGATATAGGTGTCGATAGGCATTTCAGATATAGGTGTCGATAGGCATTTCAGATATAGGTGTCGATAGGCATTTCAGATATAGGTGTCGATAGGCATTTCAGATATAGGTGTCGATAGGCATTTCAGATATAGGTGTCGATAGGCATTTCAGATATAGGTGTCGATAGGCATTTCAGATATAGGTGTCGATAGGCATTTCATTTATAGGTGCCGATAGGCATTTCAGATATAGTTGCCGATTGGCATTTTAAAAATAGGTGCCGATAGGCATTTCAGATATAGAAGCCGATAGGCATTTCAAATATAGGTGCCGATAGGCATTCCAGATATGGTTGCCGATAGGCATTTCAAATATAGGTGCTGATAGGCATTTCAGATGTAGTTTTCGATAGGCATTTCAAAAATAGGTGTCGATAGGCATTTCAGATATAGGTGTCGATAGGCATTTCAGATATAGGTGTCGATAGGCATTTCAGTAATAGGTGTCGATAGGCATTTCAGATATAGGTGTCGAAGGCATTTCAGATATAGGTGTCGATAGGCATTTCAGATATAGTTGTCGATAGGCATTTCAGATATAGGTGTCGATAGGCATTTCAGATATAGGTGCCGATAGGCATTTCAGATATAGTTGCCGATTGGCATTTTAAAAATAGGTGCCGATAGGCATTTCAGATATAGAAGCCGATAGGCATTTCAACTATAGGTGCCGATAGGCATTCCAGATATGGTTGCCGATAGGCATTTCAAATATAGGTGCTGATAGGCATTTCAGATGTAGTTTCCGATAGGCATTTCAAAAATAGGTGTCGATAGGCATTTCAGATATAGGTGTCGATAGGCATTTCAGATATAGGTGTCGATAGGCATTTCAGATATAGGTGTCGATAGGCATTTCAGATATAGGTGTCTATAGGCATTTCAGATATAGGTGTCGATAGGCATTTCAGATATAGGTGTCGATAGGCATTTCAGATATAGGTGTCGATAGGCATTTGAGATATAGGTGTCGATAGGCATTTCAGATATAGGTGTCGATAGGCATTTCAGATATAGGTGTCCATAGGCATTTCAGATATAGGTGTCGATAGGCATTTCAGATATAGGTGTCGATAGGCATTTCAGATATAGGTGCCGATAGGTATTTCAGATATAGTTGCCGATTGGCATTTTAAAAATAGGTGCCGATAGGCATTTCAGATATAGAAGCCGATAGGCATTTCAAATATAGGTGCCGATAGGCATTCCAGATATGGTTGCCGATAGGCATTTCAAATATAGGTGCTGATAGGCATTTCAGATGTAGTTTCCGATAGGCATTTCAAAAATAGGTGTCGATAGGCATTTCAGATATAGGTGTCGATAGGCATTTCAGATATAGGTGTCGATAGGCATTTGAGATATAGGTGTCGATAGGCATTTCAGATATAGGTGTCGATAGGCATTTCAGATATAGGTGTCGATAGGCATTTCAGATATAGGTGCCGATAGGCATTTCAGATATAGTTGCCGATTGGCATTTTAAAAATAGGTGCCGATAGGCATTTCAGATATAGAAGCCGATAGGCATTTCAAATATAGGTGCCGATAGGCATTCCAGATATGGTTGCCGATAGGCATTTCAAATATAGGTGCTGATAGGCATTTCAGATGTAGTTTCCGATAGGCATTTCAAAAATAGGTGTCGATAGGCATTTCAGATATAGGTGTCGATAGGCATTTCAGATATAGGTGTCGATAGGCATTTCAGATATAGGTGTCGATAGGCATTTCAGATATAGGTGTCGATAGGCATTTCAGATATAGGTGTCGAGAGGCATTTCAGATATAGGTGTCGATAGGCATTTCAGATATAGGTGCCGATAGGCATTTCCGATATAGTTGTCGATTGGCATTTTAAAAATAGGTGCCGATAGGTATTTCAGATATAGAAGCCGATAGGCATTTCAAATATAGGTGCCGATAGGCATTCCAGATATGGTTGCCGATAGGCACTTCAAATATAGGTGCTGATAGGCATTTCAGATGTAGTTTCCGATAGGCATTTCAAAAATAGGTGTCGATAGGCATTTCAGATATAGGTGTCGATAGGCATTTCAGATATAGGTGTCGATAGGCATTTCAGATATAGGTGTCGATAGGCATTTCAGATATAGGTGTCGATAGGCATTTCAGATATAGGTTTCGATAGGCATTTCAGATATAGGTGTCGATAGGCATTTCAGATATAGGTGCCGATAGGCATTTCAGATATAGTTGCCGATTGGCATTTTAAAAATAGGTGCCGATAGGCATTTCAGATATAGAAGCCGATAGGCATTTCAAATATAGGTGCCGATAGGCATTCCAGATATGGTTGCCGATAGGCATTTCAAATATAGGCGCTGATAGGCATTTCAGATGTAGTTTCCGATAGGCATTTCAAAAATAGGTGTCGATAGGCATTTCAGATATAGGCGTCGATAGGCATTTCAGATATAGGTGTCGATAGGCATTTCAGATAAAGGTGTCGATAGGCATTTCAGATATAGGTGTCGATAGGCATTTCAGATATAGGTGTCGATAGGCATTTCAGATATAGGTGTCGATAGGCATTTCAGATATAGGTGTCGATAGGCATTTCAGATATAGGTGTCGATAGGCATTTCAGATATAGGTGTCGATAGGCATTTCAGATATAGGTGCCGATAGGCATTTCAGATATAGTTGCCGATTGGCATTTTAAAAATAGGTGCCGATAGGCATTTCAGATATAGAAGCCGATAGGCATTTCAAATATAGGTGCCGATAGGCATTCCAGATATGGTTGCCGATAGGCATTTCAAATATAGGCGCTGATAGGCATTTCAGATGTAGTTTCCGATAGGCATTTCAGATATAGGTGTCGATAGGCATTTCAGATAAAGGTGTCGATAGGCATTTCAGATATAGGTGTCGATAGGCATTTCAGATATAGGTGTCGATAGGCATTTCAGATATAGGTGTCGATAGGCATTTCAGATATAGGTGTCGATAGGCATTTCAGATATAGGTGTCGATAGGCATTTCAGATATAGGTGTCGATAGGCATTTCAGATATAGGTGTCGATAGGCATTTCAGATATAGGTGTCGATAGGCATTTCAGATATATGTGTCGATAGGCATTTCAGATATAGGTGTCGATAGGCATTTCAGATATATGTGCCGATAGGCATTTCAGATATAGTTGCCGATTGGCATTTTAAAAATAGGTGCCGATAGGCATTTCAGATATAGAAGCCGATAGGCATTTCAAATATAGGTGCCGATAGGCATTCCAGATATGGTTGCCGATAGGCATTTCAAATATAGGTGCTGATAGGCATTTCAGATGTAGTTTCCGATAGGCATTTCAAAAATAGGTGTCGATAGGCATTTCAAAAATAGGTGTCGATAGGCATTTCAGATATAGGTGTCGATAGGCATTTCAGATATAGGTGTCGATAGGCATTTCAGATATATGTGTCGATAGGCATTTCAGATATAGGTGTCGATAGGCATTTCAGATATAGGTGTCGATAGGCATTTCAGATATAGGTGTCGATAGGCATTTCAGATATAGGTGCCGATAGGCATTTCAGATATAGTTGCCGATTGGCATTTTAAAAATAGGTGCCGATAGGCATTTCAGATATAGAAGCCGATAGGCATTTCAAATATAGGTGCCGATAGGCATTCCAGATATTGTTGCCGATAGGCATTTCAAATATAGGTGCTGATAGGCATTTCAGATGTAGTTTCCGATAGGCATTTCAAAAATAGGTGTCGATAGGCATTTCAGATATAGGTGTCGATAGGCATTTCAGATATAGGTGTCGATAGGCATTTCAGATATAGATGTCGATAGGCATTTCAGATATAAGTGTCGATAGGCATTTCAGATATAGGTGTCGATAGGCATTTCAGATATAGGTGTCGATAGGCATTTCAGATATAGGTGTCAATAGGCATTTCAGATATAGGTGCCGATAGGCATTTCAGATATAGTTGCCGATTGGCATTTTAAAAATAGGTGCCGATAGGCATTTCAGATATAGAAGCCGATAGGCATTTCAAATATAGGTGCCGATAGGCATTCCAGATATGGTTGCCGATAGGCATTTCAAATATAGGTGCTGATAGGCATTTCAGATGTATTTTCCGATAGGCATTTCAAAAATAGGTGTCGATAGGCATTTCAGATATAGGTGTCGATAGGCATTTCAGATATTGTTGCCGATAGGCATTTCAAATATAGGTGCTGATAGGCATTTCAGATGTAGTTTCCGATAGGCATTTCAAAAATAGGTGTCGATAGGCATTTCAGATATAGGTGTCGATAGGCATTTCAGATATAGGTGTCGATAGGCATTTCAGATATAGGTGTCGATAGGCATTTCAGATATAGGTGTCGATAGGCATTTCAGATATAGGTGTCGATAGGCATTTCAGATATAGGTGTCGATAGGCATTTCAGATATAGGTGTCGATAGGCATTTCAGATATGTTTGCCGATTAGCATTTCAAATATAGGTGCTGATAGGCATTTCAGATGTAGTTTCCGATAGGCATTTCAAAAATAGGTGTCGATAGGCATTTCAGATATAGGTGTCGATAGGCATTTCAGATATAGGTGTCGATAGGCATTTCCGATATAGGTGTCGATAGGCATTTCAGATATAGGTGCCGATAGGCATTTCAGATATAGTTGCCGATTGGCATTTTAAAAATAGGTGCCGATAGTCATTTCAGATATAGAAGCCGATAGGCATTTCAAATATAGGTGCCGATAGGCATTCCAGATATGTTTGCCGATTAGCATTTCAAATATAGGTGCTGATAGGCATTTCAGATGTAGTTTCCGATAGGCATTTCAAAAATAGGTGTCGATAGGCATTTCAGATATAGGTGTCAATAGGCATTTCAGATATAGGTGTCGATAGGCATTTCCGATATAGGTGTCGATAGGCATTTTAGATATAGGTGTCGATAGGCATTTCAGATATAGGTGTCGATAGGCATTTCAGATATAGGTGTCGATAGGCATTTCAGATATAGGTGTCGATAGGCATTTCAGATATAGGTGTCGATAGGCATTTCAGATATAGGTGCCGATAGCCATTTCAGATATAGTTGCCGATTGGCATTTTAAAAATAGGTGCCGATAGGCATTTCAGATATAGAAGCCGATAGGCATTTCAAATATAGGTGCCGATAGGCATTCCAGATATGGTTGCCGATAGGCATTTCAAATATAGGTGCTGATAGGCATTTCAGATGTAGTTTCCGATAGGCATTTCAAAAATAGGTGTCGATAGGCATTTCAGATATAGGTGTCGATAGGCATTTCAGATATAGGTGTCGATAAGCATTTCAGATATAGGTGTCGATAGGCATTTCAGATATAGGTGTCGATAGGCATTTCAGATATAGGTGTCGATAGGCATTTCAGATATAGGTGTCGATAGGCATTTCAAATATAGGTGCCGATAGGCATTTTAGATATAGTTGCCGATTGGCATTTTAAAAATAGGTGCCGATAGGCATTTCAGATATAGAAGCCGATAGGCATTTCAAATATAGGTGCCGATAGGCATTCCAGATATGGTTGCCGATAGGCATTTCAAATATAGGTGCTGATAGGCATTTCAGATGTAGTTTCCGATAGGCATTTCAAAAATAGGTGTCGATAGGCATTTCAGATATAGGTGTCGATAGGCATTTCAGATATAGGTGTCGATAGGCATTTCAAATATAGGTGTCGATAGGCATTTCAGATATAGGTGTCGATAGGCATTTCAGATATAGGTTTCGATAGGCATTTCAGATATAGGTGCCGATAGGCATTTCAGATATAGTTGCCGATTGGCATTTTAAAAATATGTGCCGATAGGCATTTCAGATATAGAAGCCGATAGGCATTTCAAATATAGGTGCCGATAGGCATTCCAGATATGGTTGCCGACAGGCATTTCAAATATAGGTGCTGATAGGCATTTCAGATGTAGTTTCCGATAGGCATTTCAAAAATAGGTGTCGATAGGCATTTCAGATATAGGTGTCGATAGGCATTTCAGATATAGGTGTCGATAGGCATTTCAGATATAGGTGTCGATAGGCATTTCAGATATAGGTGTCGATAGGCATTTCAGATATAGGTGTCGATAGGCATTTCAGATATAGGTGTCGATAGGCATTTCAGATATAGGTGTCGATAGGCATTTCAGATATAGGTGCCGATAGGCATTTCAGATATAGTTGCCGATTGGCATTTTAAAAATAGGTGCCGATAGGCATTTCAGATATAGAAGCCGATAGGCATTTCAAATATAGGTGCCGATAGGCATTCCAGATATGGTTGCCGATAGGCATTTCAAATATAGGTGCTGATAGGCATTTCAGATGTAGTTTCCGATAGGCATTTCAAAAATAGGTGTCGATAGGCATTTCAGATATAGGTGTCGATAGGCATTTCAGATATAGGTGTCGATAGGCATTTCAGATATAGGTGTCGATAGGCATTTCAGATATAGGTGTCGATAGGCATTTCAGATATAGGTGTCGATAGGCATTTCAGATATAGGTGTCGATAGGCATTTCAGATATAAGTGTCGATAGGCATTTCAGATATAGGTGCCGATAGGCATTTCAGATATAGTTGCCGATTGGCATTTTAAAAATAGGTGCCGATAGGCATTTCAGATATAGAAGCCGATAGGCATTTCAAATATAGGTGATGATAGGCATTCCAGATATGGTTGCCGATAGGCATTTCAAATATAGGTGCTGATAGGCATTTCAGATGTAGTTTCCGATAGGCATTTCAAAAATAGGTGTCGATAGGCATTTCAGATATAGGTGTCGATAGGCATTTTAGATATAGGTGTCGATAGGCATTTCAGATATAGGTGTCGATAGGCATTTCAGATATAGGTGTCGATAGGCATTTCAGATATAGGTGTCGATAGGCATTTCAAATATAGGTGCTGATAGGCATTTCAGATATATTTGCCGATTGGCATTTTAAAAATAGGTGCCGATAGGCATTTCAGATATAGAAGCCGATAGGCATTTCAAATATAGGTGCCGATAGGCATTCCAGATATGGTTGCCGACAGGCATTTCAAATATAGGTGCTGATAGGCATTTCAGATGTAGTTTCCGATAGGCATTTCAAAAATAGGTGTCGATAGGCATTTCAGATATAGGTGTCGATAGGCATTTCAGATATAGGTGTCGATAGGCATTTCAGATATAGGTGTCGATAGGCATTTCAGATATAGGTGTCGATAGGCATTTCAGATATAGGTGTCGATAGGCATTTCAGATATAGGTGTCGATAGGCATTTCAGATATAGGTGTCGATAGGCATTTCAGATATAGGTGCCGATAGGCATTTCAGATATAGTTGCCGATTGGCATTTTAAAAATAGGTGCCGATAGGCATTTCAGATATAGAAGCCGATAGGCATTTCAAATATAGGTGCCGATAGGCATTCCAGATATGGTTGCCGATAGGCATTTCAAATATAGGTGCTGATAGGCATTTCAGATGTAGTTTCCGATAGGCATTTAAAAATAGGTGTCGATAGGCATTTCAGATATAGGTGTCGATAGGCATTTTAGATATAGGTGTCGATAGGCATTTCAGATATAGGTGTCGATAGGCATTTCAGATATAGGTGTCGATAGGCATTTCAGATATAGGTGTCGATAGGCATTTCAGATATAGGTGTCGATAGGCATTTCAGATATAGGTGTCGATAGGCATTTCAGATATAGGTGTCGATAGGCATTTCAGATATAGGTGTCGATAGGCATTTCAGATATAGGTGCCGATAGGCATTTCAGATATAGTTGCCGATTGGCATTTTAAAAATAGGTGCCGATAGGCAATTCAGATATAGAAGCCGACAGGCATTTCAAATATAGGTGCCGATAGGCATTCCAGATATAGTTGCCGATAGGCATTTCAAATATAGGTGCTGATAGGCATTTCAGATGTAAATTCCGATAGGCATTTCAAAAATAGGTGTCGATAGGCATTTCAGATATAGGTGTCGATAGGCATTTCAGATATAGGTGTCGATAGGCATTTCAGATATAGATGTCGATAGGCATTTCAGATATAAGTGTCGATAGGCATTTCAGATATAGGTGTCGATAGGCATTTCAGATATAGGTGTCGATAGGCATTTCAGATATAGGTGTCAATAGGCATTTCAGATATAGGTGCCGATAGGCATTTCATATATAGTTGCCGATTGGCATTTTAAAAATAGGTGCCGATAGGCATTTCAGATATAGAAGCCAATAGGCATTTCAAATATAGGTGCCGATAGGCATTCCAGATATGGTTGCCGATAGGCATTTCAAATATAGGTGCTGATAGGCATTTCAGATGTATTTTCCGATAGGCATTTCAAAAATAGGTGTCGATAGGCATTTCAGATATAGGTGTCGATAGGCATTTCAGATATAGGTGTCGATAGGCATTTCAGATATAGGTGTCGATAGGCATTTCAGATATAGGTGCCGATAGGCATTTCAGATATAGTTGCCGATTGGCATTTTAAAAATAGGTGCCGATAGGCATTTCAGATATAGAAGCCGATAGGCATTTCAAATATAGGTGCCGATAAGCATTCCAGATATGGTTGCCGATAGGCATTTCAAATATAGGTGCTGATAGGCATTTCAGATGTATTTTCCGATAGGCATTTCAAAAATAGGTGTCGATAGGCATTTCAGATATAGGTGTCGATAGGCATTTCAGATATAGGTGTCGATAGGCATTTCAGATATAGGTGTCGAAAGGCATTTCAGATATAGGTGCCGATAGGCATTTCAGATATAGTTGCCGATTGGCATTTTAAAAATAGGTGCCGATAGGCATTTCAGATATAGAAGCCGATAGGCATTTCAAATATAGGTGCCGATAGGCATTCCAGATATGGTTGCCGATAGGCATTTCAAATATAGGTGCTGATAGACATTTCAGATGTAGTTTCCGATAGGCATTTCAAAAATAGGTGTCGATAGGCATTTCAGATATAGGTGTCGATAGGCATTTCAGATATAGGTGTCGATAGGCATTTCAGATATAGGTGTCGATAGGCATTTCAGATATAGGTGTCGATAGGCATTTCAGATATAGGTGTCGATAGGCATTTCAGATATAGGTGTCGATAGGCATTTCAGATATAGGTGTCGATAGGAATTTCAGATATAGGTGCCGATAGGCATTTCAGATATAGTTGCCGATTGGCATTTTAATAATAGGTGCCGATAGGCATTTCAGATATAGAAGCCGATAGGCATTTCAAATATAGGTGCCGATAGGCATTCCAGATATGGTTGCCGATAGGCATTTCAAATATAGGTGCTGATAGGCATTTCAGATGTAGTTTCCGATAGGCATTTCAAAAATAGGTGTCGATAGGCATTTCAGATATAGGTGTCGATTGGCATTTCAGATATAGGTGTCGATAGGCATTTCAGATATAGGTGTCGATAGGCATTTCAGATATAGGTGTCGAGAGGCATTTCAGATATAGGTGTCGATAGGCATTTCAGATATAGGTGTCGATAGGCATTTCAGATATATGTGCCGACAGGCATTTCAGATATAGTTGCCGATTGGCATTTTAAAAATAGGTGCCGATAGGCATTTCAGATATAGAAGCCGATAGGCATTTCAAATATAGGTGCCGATAGGCATTCCAGATATGGTTGCCGATAGGCATTTCAAATATAGGTGCTGATAGGCATTTCAGATGTAGTTTCCGATAGGCATTTCAAAAATAGGTGTCGATAGGCATTTCAGATATAGGTGTCGATAGGCATTTCAGATATAGGTGTCGATAGGCATTTCAGATATAGGTGTCGATAGGCATTTCAGATATAGGTGTCGATAGGCATTTCAGATATAGGTGTCGATAGGCATTTCAGATATAGGTGTCGATAGGCATTTCAGATATAGGTGTCGATAGGCATTTCAGATATAGGTGCCGATAGGCATTTCAGATATAGTTGCCGATTGGCATTTTAAAAATAGGTGCCGATAGGCATTTCAGATATAGAAGCCGATAGGCATTTCAAATATAGGTGCCGATAGGCATTCCAGATATGGTTGCCGATAGGCATTTCAAATATAGGTGCTGATAGGCATTTCAGATGTAGTTTCCGATAGGCATTTCAAAAATAGGTGTCGATAGGCATTTCAGATATAGGTGTCGATAGGCATTTCAGATATAGGTGTCGATAGGCATTTCAGATATAGGTGTCGATAGGCATTTCAGATATAGGTGTCGATAGGCATTTCAGATATAGGTGTCGATAGGCATTTAAGATATAGGTGTCGATAGGCATTTCAGATATAGGTGTCGATAGGCATTTCAGATATAGGTGTCGATAGGCATTTCAGATATAGGTGCCGATAGGCATTTCAGATATAGTTGCCGAATGGCAATTTAAAAATAGGTGCCGATAGGCATTTCAGATATAGAAGCCGATAGGCATTTCAAATATAGGTGCCGATAGGCATTCCAGATATGGTTGCCGATAGGCATTTCAAATATAGGTGCTGATAGGCATTTCAGATGTAGTTTCCAATAGGCATTTCAAAAATAGGTGTCGATAGGCATTTCAGATATAGGTGTCGATAGGCATTTTAGATATAGGTGTCGATAGGCATTTCAGATATAGGTGTCGATAGGCATCTCAGATGTAGGTGTCGATAGGCATTTCAGATATAGGTGTCGATAGGCATTTCAGATATAGGTGTCGATAGGCATTTCAGATATAGGTGCCGATAGGCATTTCAAATATAGGTGATGATAGGCATTCCAGATATGGTTGCCGATAGGCATTTCAAATATAGGTGCTGATAGGCATTTCAGATGTAGTTTCCGATAGGCATTTCAAAAATAGGTGTCGATAGGCATTTCAGATATAGGTGTCGATAGGCATTTCAGATATAGGTGTCGATAGGCATTTCAGATATAGGTGTCGATAGGCATTTCAGATATAGGTGTCGATAGGCATTTCAGATATAGGTGTCGATAGGCATTTCAGATATAGGTGTCGATAGGCATTTCAGATATAAGTGTCGATAGGCATTTCAGATATAGGTGCCGATAGGCATTTCAGATATAGTTGCCGATTGGCATTTTAAAAATAGGTGCCGATAGGCATTTCAGATATAGAAGCCGATAGGCATTTCAAATATAGGTGATGATAGGCATTCCAGATATGGTTGCCGATAGGCATTTCAAATATAGGTGCTGATAGGCATTTCAGATGTAGTTTCCGATAGGCATTTCAAAAATAGGTGTCGATAGGCATTTCAGATATAGGTGTCGATAGGCATTTTAGATATAGGTGTCGATAGGCATTTCAGATATAGGTGTCGATAGGCATTTCAGATATAGGTGTCGATAGGCATTTCAGATATAGGTGTCGATAGGCATTTCAAATATAGGTGCTGATAGGCATTTCAGATATATTTGCCGATTGGCATTTTAAAAATAGGTGCCGATAGGCATTTCAGATATAGAAGCCGATAGGCATTTCAAATATAGGTGCCGATAGGCATTCCAGATATGGTTGCCGACAGGCATTTCAAATATAGGTGCTGATAGGCATTTCAGATGTAGTTTCCGATAGGCATTTCAAAAATAGGTGTCGATAGGCATTTCAGATATAGGTGTCGATAGGCATTTCAGATATAGGTGTCGATAGGCATTTCAGATATAGGTGTCGATAGGCATTTCAGATATAGGTGTCGATAGGCATTTCAGATATAGGTGTCGATAGGCATTTCAGATATAGGTGTCGATAGGCATTTCAGATATAGGTGTCGATAGGCATTTCAGATATAGGTGCCGATAGGCATTTCAGATATAGTTGCCGATTGGCATTTTAAAAATAGGTGCCGATAGGCATTTCAGATATAGAAGCCGATAGGCATTTCAAATATAGGTGCCGATAGGCATTCCAGATATGGTTGCCGATAGGCATTTCAAATATAGGTGCTGATAGGCATTTCAGATGTAGTTTCCGATAGGCATTTAAAAATAGGTGTCGATAGGCATTTCAGATATAGGTGTCGATAGGCATTTTAGATATAGGTGTCGATAGGCATTTCAGATATAGGTGTCGATAGGCATTTCAGATATAGGTGTCGATAGGCATTTCAGATATAGGTGTCGATAGGCATTTCAGATATAGGTGTCGATAGGCATTTCAGATATAGGTGTCGATAGGCATTTCAGATATAGGTGTCGATAGGCATTTCAGATATAGGTGTCGATAGGCATTTCAGATATAGGTGCCGATAGGCATTTCAGATATAGTTGCCGATTGGCATTTTAAAAATAGGTGCCGATAGGCAATTCAGATATAGAAGCCGACAGGCATTTCAAATATAGGTGCCGATAGGCATTCCAGATATAGTTGCCGATAGGCATTTCAAATATAGGTGCTGATAGGCATTTCAGATGTAAATTCCGATAGGCATTTCAAAAATAGGTGTCGATAGGCATTTCAGATATAGGTGTCGATAGGCATTTCAGATATAGGTGTCGATAGGCATTTCAGATATAGATGTCGATAGGCATTTCAGATATAAGTGTCGATAGGCATTTCAGATATAGGTGTCGATAGGCATTTCAGATATAGGTGTCGATAGGCATTTCAGATATAGGTGTCAATAGGCATTTCAGATATAGGTGCCGATAGGCATTTCATATATAGTTGCCGATTGGCATTTTAAAAATAGGTGCCGATAGGCATTTCAGATATAGAAGCCAATAGGCATTTCAAATATAGGTGCCGATAGGCATTCCAGATATGGTTGCCGATAGGCATTTCAAATATAGGTGCTGATAGGCATTTCAGATGTATTTTCCGATAGGCATTTCAAAAATAGGTGTCGATAGGCATTTCAGATATAGGTGTCGATAGGCATTTCAGATATAGGTGTCGATAGGCATTTCAGATATAGGTGTCGATAGGCATTTCAGATATAGGTGCCGATAGGCATTTCAGATATAGTTGCCGATTGGCATTTTAAAAATAGGTGCCGATAGGCATTTCAGATATAGAAGCCGATAGGCATTTCAAATATAGGTGCCGATAAGCATTCCAGATATGGTTGCCGATAGGCATTTCAAATATAGGTGCTGATAGGCATTTCAGATGTATTTTCCGATAGGCATTTCAAAAATAGGTGTCGATAGGCATTTCAGATATAGGTGTCGATAGGCATTTCAGATATAGGTGTCGATAGGCATTTCAGATATAGGTGTCGAAAGGCATTTCAGATATAGGTGCCGATAGGCATTTCAGATATAGTTGCCGATTGGCATTTTAAAAATAGGTGCCGATAGGCATTTCAGATATAGAAGCCGATAGGCATTTCAAATATAGGTGCCGATAGGCATTCCAGATATGGTTGCCGATAGGCATTTCAAATATAGGTGCTGATAGACATTTCAGATGTAGTTTCCGATAGGCATTTCAAAAATAGGTGTCGATAGGCATTTCAGATATAGGTGTCGATAGGCATTTCAGATATAGGTGTCGATAGGCATTTCAGATATAGGTGTCGATAGGCATTTCAGATATAGGTGTCGATAGGCATTTCAGATATAGGTGTCGATAGGCATTTCAGATATAGGTGTCGATAGGCATTTCAGATATAGGTGTCGATAGGAATTTCAGATATAGGTGCCGATAGGCATTTCAGATATAGTTGCCGATTGGCATTTTAATAATAGGTGCCGATAGGCATTTCAGATATAGAAGCCGATAGGCATTTCAAATATAGGTGCCGATAGGCATTCCAGATATGGTTGCCGATAGGCATTTCAAATATAGGTGCTGATAGGCATTTCAGATGTAGTTTCCGATAGGCATTTCAAAAATAGGTGTCGATAGGCATTTCAGATATAGGTGTCGATTGGCATTTCAGATATAGGTGTCGATAGGCATTTCAGATATAGGTGTCGATAGGCATTTCAGATATAGGTGTCGAGAGGCATTTCAGATATAGGTGTCGATAGGCATTTCAGATATAGGTGTCGATAGGCATTTCAGATATATGTGCCGACAGGCATTTCAGATATAGTTGCCGATTGGCATTTTAAAAATAGGTGCCGATAGGCATTTCAGATATAGAAGCCGATAGGCATTTCAAATATAGGTGCCGATAGGCATTCCAGATATGGTTGCCGATAGGCATTTCAAATATAGGTGCTGATAGGCATTTCAGATGTAGTTTCCGATAGGCATTTCAAAAATAGGTGTCGATAGGCATTTCAGATATAGGTGTCGATAGGCATTTCAGATATAGGTGTCGATAGGCATTTCAGATATAGGTGTCGATAGGCATTTCAGATATAGGTGTCGAGAGGCATTTCAGATATAGGTGTCGATAGGCATTTCAGATATAGGTGTCGATAGGCATTTCAGATATATGTGCCGACAGGCATTTCAGATATAGTTGCCGATTGGCATTTTAAAAATAGGTGCCGATAGGCATTTCAGATATAGAAGCCGATAGGCATTTCAGATATAGGTGTCGATAGGCATTTCAGATATAGGTGTCGATAGGCATTTCAGATATAGGTGCCGATAGGCATTTCAGATATAGTTGCCGATTGGCATTTTAAAAATAGGTGCCGATAGGCATTTCAGATATAGAAGCCGATAGGCATTTCAAATATAGGTGCCGATAGGCATTCCAGATATGGTTGCCGATAGGCATTTCAAATATAGGTGCTGATAGGCATTTCAGATGTAGTTTCCGATAGGCATTTCAAAAATAGGTGTCGATAGGCATTTCAGATATAGGTGTCGATAGGCATTTCAGATATAGGTGTCGATAGGCATTTCAGATATAGGTGTCGATAGGCATTTCAGATATAGGTGTCGATAGGCATTTCAGATATAGGTGTCGATAGGCATTTAAGATATAGGTGTCGATAGGCATTTCAGATATAGGTGTCGATAGGCATTTCAGATATAGGTGTCGATAGGCATTTCAGATATAGGTGCCGATAGGCATTTCAGATATAGTTGCCGAATGGCAATTTAAAAATAGGTGCCGATAGGCATTTCAGATATAGAAGCCGATAGGCATTTCAAATATAGGTGCCGATAGGCATTCCAGATATGGTTGCCGATAGGCATTTCAAATATAGGTGCTGATAGGCATTTCAGATGTAGTTTCCAATAGGCATTTCAAAAATAGGTGTCGATAGGCATTTCAGATATAGGTGTCGATAGGCATTTTAGATATAGGTGTCGATAGGCATTTCAGATATAGGTGTCGATAGGCATCTCAGATGTAGGTGTCGATAGGCATTTCAGATATAGGTGTCGATAGGCATTTCAGATATAGGTGTCGATAGGCATTTCAGATATAGGTGCCGATAGGCATTTCAGATATAGTTGCCGATTGGCATTTTAAAAATAGGTGCCGATAGGCATTTCAGATATAGAAGCCGATAGGCATTTCAAATATAGGTGCCGATAGGCATTCCAGATATGGTTGCCGATAGGCATTTCAAATATAGGTGCTGATAGGCATTTCAGATGTAGGTTCCGATAGGCATTTCAAAAATAGGTGTCGATAGGCATTTCAGATATAGGTGTCGATAGGCATTTCAGATATAGGTGTCGATAGGCATTTCAGATATAGGTGTCGATAGGCATTTCAGATATAGGTGTCGATAGGCATTTCAAATATAGGTGTCGATAGGCATTTCAGATATAGGTGTCTATAGGCATTTCAGATATAGGTGTCGATAGGCATTTCAGATATAGGTGCCGATAGGCATTTCAGATATAGTTGCCGATTGGCATTTTAAAAATAGATCCGATAGGCATTTCAGATATAGAAGCCGATAGGCATTTCAAATATAGGTGCCGATAGGCATTCCAGATATGGTTGCCGATAGGCATTTCAAATATAGGTGCTGATAGGTATTTCAGATGTAGTTTCCGATAGGCATTTCAAAAATAGGTGTCGATAGGCATTTCAGATATAGGTGTCGATAGGCATTTCAGATATAGGTGTCGATAGGCATTTCAGATATAGGTGTCGATAGGCATTTCAGATATAGGTGTCGATAGACATTTCAGATATAGGTGTCGATAGGCATTTCAGATATAGGTGTCGATAGGCATTTCAGATATAGGTGTCGATAGGCATTTCAGATATAGGTGTCGATAGGCATTTCAGATATAGGTGCCGATAGGCATTTCAGATATAGTTGCCGATTGGCATTTTAAAAATAGGTGCCGATAGGCATTTCAGATATAGAAGCCGATAGGCATTTCAAATATAGGTGCCGATAGGCATTCCAGATATGGTTGCCGATAGGCTTTTCAATTATAGGTGCTGATAGGCATTTCAGATGTAGTTTCCGATAGGCATTTCAAAAATAGGTGTCGATAGGCATTTCAGATATAGGTGTCGATAGACATTTTAGATATAGGTGTCGATAGGCATTTCAGATATAGGTGTCGATAGGCATTTCAGATATAGGTGTCGATAGGCATTTCAGATATAGGTGTCGATAGGCATTTCAGATATAGGTGTCGATAGGCATTTTAGATATAGGTGTCGATAGGCATTTCAGATATAGGTGCCGATAGGCATTTCAGATATAGTTGCCGATTGGCATTTTAAAAATAGGTGCCGATAGATATTTCAGATATAGAAGCCGATAGGCATCTCAAATAAAGGTGCCGATAGGCATTCCAGATATGGTTGCCGATAGGCATTTCAAATATAGGTGCTGATAGGCATTTCAGATGTAGTTTCCGATAGGCATTTCAAAAATAGGTGTCGATAGGCATTTCAGATATAGGTGTCGATAGGCATTTCAGATATAGGTGTCGATAGGCATTTCAGATATAGGTGTCGATAGGCATTTCAGATATAGGTGTCGATAGGCATTTCAGATATAGGTGTCGATAGGCATTTCAGATATAGGTGTCGATAGGCATTTCAGATATAGGTGTCGATAGGCATTTCAGATATAGGTGCCGATAGGCATTTCAGATATAGTTGCCGATTGGCATTTTAAAAATAGGTGCCGATAGGCATTTCAGATATAGAAGCCGATAGGCACTTCAAATATAGGTGCCGATAGGCATTCCAGATATGGTTGCCGATAGGCATTTCAAATATAGGCGCTGATAGGCATTTCAGATGTAGTTTCCGATAGGCATTTCAGATATAGGTGTCGATAGGCATTTCAGATATAGGTGTCGATAGGCATTTCAGATATAGGTGTCGATAGGCATTTCAGTAATAGGTGTCGATAGGCATTTCAGATATAGGTGTCGATAGGCATTTCAGATATAGGTGTCGATAGGCATTTCAGATATAGGTGTCGATAGGCATTTCAGATATAGGTGTCGATAGGCATTTCAGATATAGGTGCCGATAGGCATTTCAGATATAGTTGCCGATTGGCATTTTAAAAATAGGTGCTGATAGGCATTTCAGATATAGAAGCCGATAGGCATTTCAAATATAGGTGCCGATAGGCATTCCAGATATGGTTGCCGATAGGCATTTCAAATATAGGTGCTGATAGGCATTTCAGATGTAGTTTTCGATAGGCATTTCAAAAATAGGTGTCGATAGGCATTTCAGATATAGGTGTCGATAGGCATTTCAGATATAGGTGTCGATAGGCATTTCAGTAATAGGTGTCGATAGGCATTTCAGATATAGGTGTCGAAGGCATTTCAGATATAGGTGTCGATAGGCATTTCAGATATAGGTGTCGATAGGCATTTCAGATATAGGTGTCGATAGGCATTTCAGATATAGGTGCCGATAGGCATTTCAGATATAGTTGCCGATTGGCATTTTAAAAATAGGTGCCGATAGGCATTTCAGATATAGAAGCCGATAGGCATTTCAACTATAGGTGCCGATAGGCATTCCAGATATGGTTGCCGATAGGCATTTCAAATATAGGTGCTGATAGGCATTTCAGATGTAGTTTCCGATAGGCATTTCAAAAATAGGTGTCGATAGGCATTTCAGTTATAGGTGTCGATAGGCATTTCAGATATAGGTGTCGATAGGCATTTCAGATATAGGTGTCGATAGGCATTTCAGATATAGGTGTCGATAGGCATTTCAGATATAGGTGTCGATAGGCATTTCAGATATAGGTGTCGATAGGCATTTCAGATATAGGTGTCGATAGGCATTTCAGATATAGGTGTCGATAGGCATTTCAGATATAGGTGTCGATAGGCATTTCAGATATAGGTGTCGATAGGCATTTCAGATATAGGTGTCGATAGGCATTTCAGATATAGGTGTCGATAGGCATTTCAGATATAGGTGTCGATAGGCATTTCAGATATAGGTGCCGATAGGCATTTCAGATATAGTTGCCGATTGGCATTTTAAAAATAGGTGCCGATAGGCATTTCAGATATAGAAGCCGATAGGCATTTCAAATATAGGTGCCGATAGGCATTCCAGATATGGTTGCCGATAGGCATTTCAAATATAGGTGCTGATAGGCATTTCAGATGTAGTTTTCGATAGGCATTTCAAAAATAGGTGTCTATAGGCATTTCAGATATAGGTGTCGATAGGCATTTCAGATATAGGTGTCGATAGGCATTTCAGTAATAGGTGTCGATAGGCATTTCAGATATAGGTGTCGAAGGCATTTCAGATATAGGTGTCGATAGGCATTTCAGATATAGTTGTCGATAGGCATTTCAGATATAGGTGTCGATAGGCATTTCAGATATAGGTGCCGATAGGCATTTCAGATATAGTTGCCGATTGGCATTTTAAAAATAGGTGCCGATAGGCATTTCAGATATAGAAGCCGATAGGCATTTCAACTATAGGTGCCGATAGGCATTCCAGATATGGTTGCCGATAGGCATTTCAAATATAGGTGCTGATAGGCATTTCAGATGTAGTTTCCGATAGGCATTTCAAAAATAGGTGTCGATAGGCATTTCAGATATAGGTGTCGATAGGCTTTTCAGATATAGGTGTCGATAGGCATTTCAGATATAGGTGTCGATAGGCATTTCAGATATAGGTGTCGATAGGCATTTCAGATATAGGTGTCGATAGGCATTTCAGATATAGGTGTCGATAGGCATTTCAGATATAGGTGTCGATAGGCATTTCAGATATAGGTGTCAATAGGCATTTCAGATATAGGTGTCGATAGGCATTTCAGATATAGGTGTCCATAGGCATTTCAGATATAGGTGTCGATAGGCATTTCAGATATAGGTGTCGATAGGCATTTCAGATATAGGTGCCGATAGGTATTTCAGATATAGTTGCCGATTGGCATTTTAAAAATAGGTGCCGATAGGCATTTCAGATATAGAAGCCGATAGGCATTTCAAATATAGGTGCCGATAGGCATTCCAGATATGGTTGCCGATAGGCATTTTAAATATAGGTGCTGATAGGCATTTCAGATGTAGTTTCCGATAGGCATTTCAAAAATAGGTGTCGATAGGCATTTCAGATATAGGTGTCGATAGGCATTTCAGATATAGGTGTCGATAGGCATTTGAGATATAGGTGTCGATAGGCATTTCAGATATAGGTGTCGATAGGCATTTCAGATATAGGTGTCGATAGGCATTTCAGATATAGGTGCCGATAGGCATTTCAGATATAGTTGCCGATTGGCATTTTAAAAATAGGTGCCGATAGGCATTTCAGATATAGAAGCCGATAGGCATTTCAAATATAGGTGCCGATAGGCATTCCAGATATGGTTGCCGATAGGCATTTCAAATATAGGTGCTGATAGGCATTTCAGATATAGGTGTCGATAGGCATTTCAGATATAGGTGCCGATAGGCATTTCCGATATAGTTGTCGATTGGCATTTTAAAAATAGGTGCCGATAGGTATTTCAGATATAGAAGCCGATAGGCATTTCAAATATAGGTGCCGATAGGCATTCCAGATATGGTTGCCGATAGGCATTTCAAATATAGGTGCTGATAGGCATTTCAGATGTAGTTTCCGATAGGCATTTCAAAAATAGGTGTCGATAGGCATTTCAGATATAGGTGTCGATAGGCATTTCAGATATAAGTGTCGATAGGCATTTCAGATATAGGTGTCGATAGGCATTTCAGATATAGGTGTCGATAGGCATTTCAGATATAGGTTTCGATAGGCATTTCAGATATAGGTGTCGATAGGCATTTCAGATATAGGTGCCGATAGGCATTTCAGATATAGTTGCCGATTGGCATTTTAAAAATAGGTGCCGATAGGCATTTCAGATATAGAAGCCGATAGGCATTTCAAATATAGGTGCCGATAGGCATTCCAGATATGGTTGCCGATAGGCATTTCAAATATAGGCGCTGATAGGCATTTCAGATGTAGTTTCCGATAGGCATTTCAAAAATAGGTGTCGATAGGCATTTCAGATATAGGCGTCGATAGGCATTTCAGATATAGGTGTCGATAGGCATTTCAGATAAAGGTGTCGATAGGCATTTCAGATATAGGTGTCGATAGGCATTTCAGATATAGGTGTCGATAGGCATTTCAGATATAGGTGTCGATAGGCATTTCAGATATAGGTGTCGATAGGCATTTCAGATATAGGTGTCGATAGGCATTTCAGATATAGGTGTCGATAGGCATTTCAGATATAGGTGCCGATAGGCATTTCAGATATAGTTGCCGATTGGCATTTTAAAAATAGGTGCCGATAGGCATTTCAGATATAGAAGCCGATAGGCATTTCAAATATAGGTGCCGATAGGCATTCCAGATATGGTTGCCGATAGGCATTTCAAATATAGGCGCTGATAGGCATTTCAGATGTAGTTTCCGATAGGCATTTCAGATATAGGTGTCGATAGGCATTTCAGATAAAGGTGTCGATAGGCATTTCAGATATAGGTGTCGATAGGCATTTCAGATATAGGTGTCGATAGGCATTTCAGATATAGGTGTCGATAGGCATTTCAGATATAGGTGTCGATAGGCATTTCAGATATAGGTGTCGATAGGCATTTCAGATATAGGTGTCGATAGGCATTTCAGATATAGGTGTCGATAGGCATTTCAGATATAGGTGTCGATAGGCATTTCAGATATATGTGTCGATAGGCATTTCAGATATAGGTGTCGATAGGCATTTCAGATATATGTGCCGATAGGCATTTCAGATATAGTTGCCGATTGGCATTTTAAAAATAGGTGCCGATAGGCATTTCAGATATAGAAGCCGATAGGCATTTCAAATATAGGTGCCGATAGGCATTCCAGATATGGTTGCCGATAGGCATTTCAAATATAGGTGCTGATAGGCATTTCAGATGTAGTTTCCGATAGGCATTTCAAAAATAGGTGTCGATAGGCATTTCAAAAATAGGTGTCGATAGGCATTTCAGATATAGGTGTCGATAGGCATTTCAGATATAGGTGTCGATAGGCATTTCAGATATAGGTGTCGATAGGCATTTCAGATATAGGTGTCGATAGGCATTTCAGATATAGGTGTCGATAGGCATTTCAGATATAGGTGTCGATAGGCATTTCAGATATAGGTGCCGATAGGCATTTCAGATATAGTTGCCGATTGGCATTTTAAAAATAGGTGCCGATAGGCATTTCAGATATAGAAGCCGATAGGCATTTCAAATATAGGTGCCGATAAGCATTCCAGATATTGTTGCCGATAGGCATTTCAAATATAGGTGCTGATAGGCATTTCAGATGTAGTTTCCGATAGGCATTTCAAAAATAGGTGTCGATAGGCATTTCAGATATAGGTGTCGATAGGCATTTCAGATATAGGTGTCGATAGGCATTTCAGATATAGATGTCGATAGGCATTTCAGATATAAGTGTCGATAGGCATTTCAGATATAGGTGTCGATAGGCATTTCAGATATAGGTGTCGATAGGCATTTCAGATATAGGTGTCAATAGGCATTTCAGATATAGGTGCCGATAGGCATTTCAGATATAGTTGCCGATTGGCATTTTAAAAATAGGTGCCGATAGGCATTTCAGATATAGAAGCCGATAGGCATTTCAAATATAGGTGCCGATAGGCATTCCAGATATGGTTGCCGATAGGCATTTCAAATATAGGTGCTGATAGGCATTTCAGATGTATTTTCCGATAGGCATTTCAAAAATAGGTGTCGATAGGCATTTCAGATATAGGTGTCGATAGGCATTTCAGATATAGGTGTCGATAGGCTTTTCAGATATAGGTGTCGATAGGCATTTCAGATATAGGTGCCGATAGGCATTTCAGATATAGTTGCCGATTGGCATTTTAAAAATAGGTGTTGATAGGCATTTCAGATATAGAAGCCGATAGGCATTTCAAATATAGGTGCCGATAGGCATTCCAGATATGGTTGCCGATAGGCATTTCAAATATAGGTGCTGATAGGCATTTCAGATGTAGTTTCCGATAGGCATTTCAAAAATAGGTGTCGATAGGCATTTCAGATATAGGTGTCGATAGGCATTTCAGATATAGGTGTCGATAGGCATTTCAGATGTAGGTGTCGATAGGCATTTCAGATATAGGTGTCGATAGGCATTTCAGATATAGGTGTCGATAGGCATTTCAGATATAGTTGTCGATAGGCATTTCAGATATAGGTGCCGATAGGCATTTCAGATATAGTTGCCGATTTGCATTTTAAAAATAGGTGCCGATAGGCATTTCAGATATAGAAGCTGATAGGCATTTCAAATATAGGTGCCGATAGGCATTCCAGATATGGTTGCCGATAGGCATTTCAAATATAGGTGCTGATAGGCATTTCAGATGTAGTTTCCGATAGGCATTTTAAAAATAGGTGTCGATAGGCATTTCAGATATAGGTGTCGATAGGCATTTCAGATATAGGTGTTGATAAGCATTTCAGATATAGGTGTCGATAGGCATTTCAGATATAGGTGTCGATAGGCATTTCAGATATAGGTGTCGATAGGCATTTCAGATATAGGTGCCGATAGGCATTTTAGATATAGTTGCCGATTGGCATTTTAAAAATAGGTGCCGATAGGCATTTCAGATATAGAAGCCGATAGGCATTTCAAATATAGGTGCCGATAGGCATTCCAGATATGGTTGCCGATAGGCATTTCAAATATAGGCGCTGATAGGCATTTCAGATGTAGTTTCCGATAGGCATTTCAAAAATAGGTGTCGATAGGCATTTCAGATATAGGCGTCGATAGGCATTTCAGATATAGGTGTCGATAGGCATTTCAGATAAAGGTGTCGATAGGCATTTCAGATATAGGTGTCGATAGGCATTTCAGATATAGGTGTCGATAGGCATTTCAGATATAGGTGTCGATAGGCATTTCAGATATAGGTGTCGATAGGCATTTCAGATATAGGTGTCGATAGGCATTTCAGATATAGGTGTCGATAGGCATTTCAGATATAGGTGCCGATAGGCATTTCAGATATAGTTGCCGATTGGCATTTTAAAAATAGGTGCCGATAGGCATTTCAGATATAGAAGCCGATAGGCATTTCAAATATAGGTGCCGATAGGCATTCCAGATATGGTTGCCGATAGGCATTTCAAATATAGGCGCTGATAGGCATTTCAGATGTAGTTTCCGATAGGCATTTCAGATATAGGTGTCGATAGGCATTTCAGATAAAGGTGTCGATAGGCATTTCAGATATAGGTGTCGATAGGCATTTCAGATATAGGTGTCGATAGGCATTTCAGATATAGGTGTCGATAGGCATTTCAGATATAGGTGTCGATAGGCATTTCAGATATAGGTGTCGATAGGCATTTCAGATATAGGTGTCGATAGGCATTTCAGATATAGGTGTCGATAGGCATTTCAGATATAGGTGTCGATAGGCATTTCAGATATATGTGTCGATAGGCATTTCAGATATAGGTGTCGATAGGCATTTCAGATATATGTGCCGATAGGCATTTCAGATATAGTTGCCGATTGGCATTTTAAAAATAGGTGCCGATAGGCATTTCAGATATAGAAGCCGATAGGCATTTCAAATATAGGTGCCGATAGGCATTCCAGATATGGTTGCCGATAGGCATTTCAAATATAGGTGCTGATAGGCATTTCAGATGTAGTTTCCGATAGGCATTTCAAAAATAGGTGTCGATAGGCATTTCAAAAATAGGTGTCGATAGGCATTTCAGATATAGGTGTCGATAGGCATTTCAGATATAGGTGTCGATAGGCATTTCAGATATAGGTGTCGATAGGCATTTCAGATATAGGTGTCGATAGGCATTTCAGATATAGGTGTCGATAGGCATTTCAGATATAGGTGTCGATAGGCATTTCAGATATAGGTGCCGATAGGCATTTCAGATATAGTTGCCGATTGGCATTTTAAAAATAGGTGCCGATAGGCATTTCAGATATAGAAGCCGATAGGCATTTCAAATATAGGTGCCGATAGGCATTCCAGATATTGTTGCCGATAGGCATTTCAAATATAGGTGCTGATAGGCATTTCAGATGTAGTTTCCGATAGGCATTTCAAAAATAGGTGTCGATAGGCATTTCAGATATAGGTGTCGATAGGCATTTCAGATATAGGTGTCGATAGGCATTTCAGATATAGATGTCGATAGGCATTTCAGATATAAGTGTCGATAGGCATTTCAGATATAGGTGTCGATAGGCATTTCAGATATAGGTGTCGATAGGCATTTCAGATATAGGTGTCAATAGGCATTTCAGATATAGGTGCCGATAGGCATTTCAGATATAGTTGCCGATTGGCATTTTAAAAATAGGTGCCGATAGGCATTTCAGATATAGAAGCCGATAGGCATTTCAAATATAGGTGCCGATAGGCATTCCAGATATGGTTGCCGATAGGCATTTCAAATATAGGTGCTGATAGGCATTTCAGATGTATTTTCCGATAGGCATTTCAAAAATAGGTGTCGATAGGCATTTCAGATATAGGTGTCGATAGGCATTTCAGATATAGGTGTCGATAGGCATTTCAGATATAGGTGTCGATAGGCATTTCAGATATAGGTGCCGATAGGCATTTCAGATATAGTTGCCGATTGGCATTTTAAAAATAGGTGTTGATAGGCATTTCAGATATAGAAGCCGATAGGCATTTCAAATATAGGTGCCGATAGGCATTCCAGATATGGTTGCCGATAGGCATTTCAAATATAGGTGCTGATAGGCATTTCAGATGTAGTTTCCGATAGGCATTTCAAAAATAGGTGTCGATAGGCATTTCAGATATAGGTGTCGATAGGCATTTCAGATGTAGGTGTCGATAGGCATTTCAGATATAGGTGTCGATAGGCATTTCAGATATAGGTGTCGATAGGCATTTCAGATATAGTTGTCGATAGGCATTTCAGATATAGGTGCCGATAGGCATTTCAGATATAGTTGCCGATTTGCATTTTAAAAATAGGTGCCGATAGGCATTTCAGATATAGAAGCTGATAGGCATTTCAAATATAAGTGCCGATAGGCATTCCAGATATGGTTGCCGATAGGCATTTCAAATATAGGTGCTGATAGGCATTTCAGATGTTGTTTCCGATAGGCATTTCAAAAATAGGTGTCGATAGGCATTTCAGATATAGGTGTCGATAGGCATTTCAGATATAGGTGTTGATAAGCATTTCAGATATAGGTGTCGATAGGCATTTCAGATATAGGTGTCGATAGGCATTTCAGATATAGGTGTCGATAGGCATTTCAGATATAGGTGTCGATAGGCATTTCAAATATAGGTGCCGATAGGCATTTTAGATATAGTTGCCGATTGGCATTTAAAAAATAGGTGCCGATAGGCATTTCAGATATAGAAGCCGATAGGCATTTCAAATATAGGTGCCGATAGGCATTCCAGATATGGTTGCCGATAGGCATTTCAAATATAGGTGCTGATAGGCATTTCAGATGTAGTTTCCGATAGGCATTTCAAAAATAGGTGTCGATAGGCATTTCAGATATAGGTGTCGATAGGCATTTCAGATATAGGTGTCGATAGGCATTTCAAATATAGGTGTCGATAGGCATTTCAGATATAGGTGTCGAGAGACATTTCAGATATAGGTGTCGATAGGCATTTCAGATATAGGTGCCGATAGGTATTTCAGATATAGTTGCCGATTGGCATTTTAAAAATAGGTGCCGATAGGCATTTCAGATATAGAAGCCGATAGGCATTTCAAATATAGGTGCCGATAGGCATTCCAGATATGGTTGCCGATAGGCATTTCAAATATAGGTGCTGATAGGCATTTCAGATGTAGTTTCCGATAGGCATTTCAAAAATAGGTGTCGATAGGCATTTCAGATATAGGTGTCGATAGGCATTTCAGATATAGGTGTCGATAGGCATTTCAGATATAGGTGTCGATAGGCATTTCAGATATAGGTGTCGATAGGCATTTCAGATATAGGTGTCGATAGGCATTTCAGATATAGGTGTCGATAGGCATTTCAGATATAGGTGTCGATAGGCATTTCAGATATAGGTGCCTATAGGCATTTCAGATATAGTTGCCGATTGGCATTTTAAAAATAGGTGCCGATAGGCATTTCAGATATAGAAGCCGATAGGCATTTCAAATATAGGTGCCGATAGGCATTCCAGATATGGTTGCCGATAGGCATTTCAAATATAGGTGCTGATAGGCATTTCAGATGTAGTTTCCGATAGGCATTTCAAAAATAGGTGTCGATAGGCATTTCAGATATAGGTGTCGATAGGCATTTCAGATATAGGTGTCGATAGGCATTTCAGATATAGGTGTCGATAGGCATTTCAGATATAGGTGTCGATAGGCATTTCAGATATAGGTGTCGATAGGCATTTCAGATATAGGTGTCGATAGGCATTTCAGATATAGGTGCCGATAGGCATTTCAGATATAGTTGCCGATTGGCATTTTAAAAATAGGTGCCGATAGGCATTTCAGATATAGAAGCCGATAGGCATTTCAAATATAGGTGATGATAGGCATTCCAGATATGGTTGCCGATAGGCATTTCAAATATAGGTGCTGATAGGCATTTCAGATGTAGTTTCCGATAGGCATTTCAAAAATAGGTGTCGATAGGCATTTCAGATATAGGTGTCGATAGGCATTTCAGATATAGGTGTCGATAGGCATTTCAGATATAGGTGTCGATAGGCATTTCAGATATAGGTGTCGATAGGCATTTCAGATATAGGTGTCGATAGGCATTTCAGATATAGGTGTCGATAGGCATTTCAGATATAGGTGTCGATAGGCATTTCAGATATAGGTGTCGATAGGCATTTCAGATATAGGTGTCGATAGGCATTTCAGATATAGGTGCCGATAGGCATTTCAGATATAGTTGCCGATTGGCATTTTAAAAATAGGTGCCGATAGGCATTTCAGATATAGAAGCCGATAGGCATTTCAAATATAGGTGCCGATAGGCATTCCAGATATGGTTGCCGATAGGCATTTCAAATATAGGTGCTGATAGGCATTTCAGATGTAGTTTCCGATAGGCATTTCAAAAATAGGTGTCGATAGGCATTTCAGATATAGGTGTCGATAGGCATTTCAGATATAGGTGTCGATAGGCATTTCAGATATAGGTGTCGATAGGCATTTCAGATAGAGGTGTCGATAGGCATTTCAGATATAGGTGTCGATAGGCATTTCAGATATAGGTGTCGATAGGCATTTCAGATATAGGTGCCGATAGGCATTTCAGATATAGTTGCCGATTGGCATTTTAAAAATAGGTGCCGATAGGCATTTCAGATATAGAAGCCGATAGGCATTTCAAATATAGGTGATGATAGGCATTCCAGATATGGTTGCCGATAGGCATTTCAAATATAGGTGCTGATAGGCATTTCAGATGTAGTTTCCGATAGGCATTTCAAAAATAGGTGTCGATAGGCATTTCAGATATAGGTGTCGATAGGCATTTCAGATATAGGTGTCGATAGGCATTTCAGATATAGGTGTCGATAGGCATTTCAGATATAGGTGTCGATAGGCATTTCAGATATAGGTGTCGATAGGCATTTCAGATATAGGTGTCGATAGGCATTTCAGATATAGGTGTCGATAGGCATTTCAGATATAGGTGTCGATAGGCATTTCAGATATAGGTGTCGATAGGCATTTCAGATATAGGTGCCGATAGGCATTTCAGATATAGTTGCCGATTGGCATTTTAAAAATAGGTGCCGATAGGCATTTTAGATATAGAAGCCGATAGGCATTTCAAATATAGGTGCCGATAGGCATTCCAGATATGGTTGCCGATAGGCATTTCAAATATAGGTGCTGATAGGCATTTCAGATGTAGTTTCCGATAGGCATTTCAAATATAGGTGCCGATAGGCATTCCAGATATGGTTGCCGATAGGCATTTCAAATATAGGTGCTGATAGGCATTTCAGATGTAGTTTCCGATAGGCATTTCAAAAATAGGTGTCGATAGGCATTTCAGATATAGGTGTCGATAGGAATTTCAGATATAGGTGTCGATAGGCATTTCAGATATAGGTGTCGATAGGCATTTCAGATATAGGTGTCGATAGGCATTTCAGATATAGGTGTCGATAGGCATTTCAGATATAGGTGTCGATAGGCATTTCAGATATAGGTGCCGATAGGCATTTCAGATATAGTTGCCGATTGGCATTTTAAAAATAGGTGCCGATAGGCATTTCAGATATAGAAGCCGATAGGCATTTCAAATATAGGTGCCGATAGGCATTCCAGATATGGTTGCCGATAGGCATTTTAAATATAGGTGCTGATAGGCCTTTCAGATGTAGTTTCCGATAGGCATTTCAAAAATAGGTGTCGATAGGCATTTCAGATATAGGTGTCGATAGGCATTTCAGATATAGGTGTCGATAGGCATTTCAGATATAGGTGCCGATAGGCATTTCAGATATAGTTGCCGATTGGCATTTTAAAAAATAAGTGCCGATAGGCATTTCAGATATAGAAGCCGATAAGCATTTCAAATATAGGTGCCGATAGGCATTCCAGATATGGTTGCCGATAGGCATTTCAAATATAGGTGCTGATAGGCATTTCAGATGTAGTTTCCGATAGGCATTTCAAAAATAGGTGTCGATAGGCATTTCAGATATAGGTGTCGATAGGCATTTCAGATATAGGTGTCGATAGGCATTTCAGATATAGGTGTCGATAGGCATTTCAGATATAGGTGTCGATAGGCATTTCAGATATAGGTGTCGATAGGCATTTCAGATATAGGTGTCGATAGGCATTTTAGATATAGGTGTCGATAGGCATTTCAGATATAGGTGCCGATAGGCATTTCAGATATAGTTGCCGATTGGCATTTTAAAAATAGGTGCCGATAGGTATTTCAGATATAGAAGCCGATAGGCATTTCAAATATAGGTGCCGATAGGCATTCCAGATATGGTTGCCGATAGGCATTTCAAAAATAGGTGTCGATAGGCATTTCAGATATAGGTGTCGATAGGCATTTCAGATATAGGTGTCGACAGGCATTTCAGATATAGGTGTCGATAGGCATTTCAGATATAGGTGTCGATAGGCATTTCAGATATAGGTGTCGATAGGCATTTCAGATATAGGTGTCGATAGGCATTTCAGATATAGGTGCCGATAGGCATTTCAGATATAGTTGCCGATTGGCATTTTAAAAATAGGTGCCGATAGGCATTTCAGATATAGAAGCCGATAGGCATTTCAAATATAGGTGCCGATAGGCATTCCAGATATGGTTGCCGATAGGCATTTCAAATATACGTGCTGATAGGCATTTCAGATGTAGTTTCCGATAGGCATTTCAAAAATAGGTGTCGATAGGCATTTCAGATATAGGTGTCGATAGGCATTTCAGATATAGGTGTCGATAGGCATTTCAGATATAGGTGTCGATAGGCATTTCAGATATAGGTGTCGATAGGCATTTCAGATATAGGTGTCGATAGGCATTTCAGATATAGGTGTCGATAGGCATTTCAGATATAGGTGTCGATAGGCATTTCAGATATAGGTGTCGATAGGCATTTCAGATATAGGTGTCGATAGGCATTTCAGATATAGGTGCCGATAGGCATTTCAGATATAGTTGCCGATTGGCATTTTAAAAATAGGTGCCGATAATCATTTCAGATATAGAAGCCGATAGGCATTTCAAATATAGGTGCCGATAGGCATTCCAGATATGGTTGCCGATAGGCATTTCAAATATAGGTGCTGATAGGCATTTCAGATGTAGTTTCCGATAGGCATTTTAAAAATAGGTGTCGATAGGCATTTCAGATATAGGTGTCGATAGGCATTTCAGATATAGGTGTCGATAGGCATTTCAGATATAGGTGTCGATAGGCATTTCAGATATAGGTGTCGATAGGCATTTCAGATATAGGTGTCGATAGGCATTTCAGATATAGGTGTCGATAGGCATTTCAGATATATGTGCCGATAGGCATTTCAGATATAGTTGCCGATTGGCATTTTAAAAATAGGTGCCGATAGGAATTTCAGATATAGAAGCCGATAGGCATTTCAGATATAGTTGCCGATTGGCATTTTAAAAATAGGTGCCGATAATCATTTCAGATATAGAAGCCGATAGGCATTTCAAATATAGGTACCGATAGGCATTCCAGATATGGTTGCCGATAGGCATTTTAAATATAGGTGCTGATAGGCATTTCAGATGTAGTTTCCGATAGGCATTTTAAAAATAGGTGTCGATAGGCATTTCAGATATAGGTGTCGATAGGCATTTCAGATATAGGTGTCGATAGGCATTTCAGATATAGGTGTCGATAGGCATTTCAGATATAGGTGTCGATAGGCATTTCAGATATAGGTGTCGATAGGCATTTCAGATATAGGTGTCGATAGGCATTTCAGATATAGGTGTCGATAGGCATTTCAGATATAGGTGTCGATAGGCATTTCAGATATAGGTGTCGATAGGCATTTCAGATATAGGTGTCGATAGGCATTTCAGATATAGGTGTCGATAGGCATTTCAGATATAGGTGTCGATAGGCATTTCAGATATAGGTGTCGATAGGCATTTCAGATATAGGTGTCGATAGGCAATTCAGATATAGGTGCCGATAGGCATTTCAGATATAGTTGCTGATTGGCATTTTAAAAATAGGTGCCGATAGGCATTTCAGATATAAAAGCCGATAGGCATTTCAAATATAGGTGCCGATAGGCATTCCAGATATGGTTGCCGATAGGCATTTCAAATATAGGTGCTGATAGGCATTTCAGATGTAGTTTCCGATAGGCATTTCAAAAATAGGTGTCGATAGGCATTTCAGATATAGGTGTCGATAGGCATTTCAGATATAGGTGTCGATAAGCATTTCAGATATAGGTGTCGATAGGCATTTCAGATATAGGTGTCGATAGGCATTTCAGATATAGGTGTCGATAGGCATTTCAGATATAGGTGTCGATAGGCATTTCAAATATAGGTGCCGATAGGCATTTTAGATATAGTTGCCGATTGGCATTTTAAAAATAGGTGCCGATAGGCATTTCAGATATAGAAGCCGATAGGCATTTCAAATATAGGTGCCGATAGGCATTCCAGATATGGTTGCCGATAGGCATTTCAAATATAGGTGCTGATAGGCATTTCAGATGTAGTTTCCGATAGGCATTTCAAAAATAGGTGTCGATAGGCATTTCAGATATAGGTGTCGATAGGCATTTCAGATATAGGTGTCGATAGGCATTTCAGATATAGGTGTCGATACACATTTCAGATATAGGTGTCGATAGGCATTTCAGATATAGGTGTCGATACGCATTTCAGATATAGGTGTCGATAGGCATTTCAGATATAGGTGTCGATAGGCTTTTCAGATATAGGTGTCGATAGGCATTTTAGATATAGGTGCCGATAGGCATTTCAGATATAGTTGCCGATTGGCATTTTAAAATAGGTGCCGATAGGCATTTCAGATATAGAAGCCGATAGGCATTTTAAATATAGGTGCCGATAGGCATTCCAGATATGGTTGCCGATTGGCATTTCAAATATAGGTGCTGATAGGCATTTCAGATGTAGTTTCCGATAGGCATTTCAAAAATAGGTGTCGATAGGCATTTCAGATATAGGTGTCGATAGGCATTTCAGATATAGGTGTCGATAGGCATTTCAGATATAGGTGTCGATAGGCATTTCAGATATAGGTGTCGATAGGCATTTCAGATATAGTTGCCGATTGGCATTTTAAAAATAGGTGCCGATAGGCATTTCAGTAATAGAAGCCGATAGGCATTTCAAATATAGGTGCCGATAGGCATTCCAGATATGGTTGCCGATAGTAATTTCAAATATATAAGTGCTGATAGGCATTTCAGATGTAGTTTCCGATAGGCATTTCAAAAATAGGTGTCGATAGGCATTTCAGATATAGGTGTCGATAGGCATTTCAGATATAGGTGTCGATAGGCATTTCAGATATAGGTGTCGATAGGCATTTCAGATATAGGTGTCGATAGGCATTTCAGATATAGGTGTCGATAGGCATTTCAGATATAGGTGTCGATAGGCATTTCAGATATAGGTGTCGATAGGCATTTAAGATATAGGTGCCGATAGGCATTTCAGATATAGTTGCCGATTGGCATTTTAAAAATAGGTACCGATAGGCATTTCAGATATAGAAGCCGATAGGCATTTCAAATATAGGTGCCGATAGGCATTCCAGATATGGTTGCCGATAGGCATTTCAAATATAGGTGCTGATAGGCATTTCAGATGTAGTCTCCGATAGGCATTTCAAAAATAGGTGTCGATAGGCATTTCAGATATAGGTGTCGATAGGCATTTCAGATATAGGTGTCGATAGGCATTTCAGATATAGGTGTCGATAGGCATTTCAGATATAGGTGCCGATAGGCATTTCAGATATAGTTGCCGATTGGCATTTTAAAAATAGGTGCCGATAGGCATTTCAGATATAGAAGCCGATAGGCATTTCAAATATAGGTGCCGATAGGCATTCCAGATATGGTTGCCGATAGGCATTTCAAATATAGGTGCTGATAGGCATTTCAGATGTAGTTTCCGATAGGCATTTCAAAAATAGGTGTCGATAGGCATTTCAGATATAGGTGTCGATAGGCATTTCAGATATAGGTGTCGATAGGCATTTCAGATATAGGTGTCGATAGGCATTTCAGATATAGGTGTCGATAGGCATTTCAGATATAGGTGTCGATAGGCATTTCAGATATAGGTGTCGATAGGCATTTCAGATATAGGTGTCTGTATGCATTTCAGATATAGGTGCCGATAGGCATTTCAGATATAGTTGCCGATTGGCATTTTAAAAATAGGTGCCGATAGGCATTTCAGATATAGAAGCCGATAGGCATTTCAAATATAGGTGCCGATAGGCATTCCAGATATGGTTGCCGATAGACATTTCAAATATAGGTGCTGATAGGCATTTCAGATGTAGTTTCCGATAGGCATTTCAAAAATAGGTGTCGATAGGCATTTCAGATATAGGTGTCGATAAGCATTTCAGATATAGGTGTCGATAGGCATTTCAGATATAGGTGTCGATAGGCATTTCAGATATAGGTGTCGATAGGCATTTCAGATATGGTTGCCGATAGGCATTTCAAATATAGGTGCTGATAGGCATTTCAGATGTAGTTTCCTATAGGCATTTCAAAAATAGGTGTCGATAGGCATTTCAGATATAGGTGTCGATAGGCATTTCAGATATAGGTGTCGATAGGCATTTCAGATATAGGTGTCGATGGGCATTTCAGATATAGGTGTCGATAGGCATTTCAGATATAGGTGTCGATAGGCATTTCAGATATAGGTGTCGATAGGCATTTCAGATATAGGTGTCGATAGGCATTTCAGATATAGGTGCCGATAGGCATTTCAGATATAGTTGCCGATTGGCATTTTAAAAATAGGTGCCGATAGGCATTTCAGATATAGAAGCCGATAGGCATTTCAAATATAGGTGCCGATAGGCATTCCAGATATGGTTGCCGATAGGCATTTCAAATATAGGTGCTGATAGGCATTTCAGATGTAGTTTCCGATAGGCATTTCAAAAATAGGTGTCGATAGGCATTTCAGATATAGGTGTCGATAGGCATTTCAGATATAGGTGTCGATAGGCATTTCAGATATAGGTGTCGATAGGCATTTCAGATATAGGTGTCGATAGGCATTTCAGATATAGGTGTCGATAGGCATTTCAGATATAGGTGTCGATAGGTATTTCAGATATAGGTGTCGATAGGCATATCAGATATAGGTGCCGATAGGCATTTCAGATATAGTTGCCGATTGGCATTTTAAAAATAGGTGCGGATAGGCATTTCAGATATAGAAGCCGATAGGCATTTCAAATATAGGTGCCGATAGGCATTCCAGATATGATTGCCGATCGGCATTTCAAATATAGGTGCTGATAGGCATTTCAGATGTAGTTTCCGATAGGCATTTCAAAAATAGGTGTCGATAGGCATTTCAGATATAGGTGTCGATAGGCATTTCAGATATAGGTGTCGATAGGCATTTCAGATATAGGTGTCGATAGGCATTTCAGATATAGGTGTCGATAGGCATTTCAGATATAGGTGTCGATAGGCATTTCAGATATAGGTGTCGATAGGCATTTCAGATATAGGTGTCGATAGGCATTTCAGATATAGGTGTCGATAGGCATTTCAGATATAGGTGCCGAAAGGCATTTCAGATATAGTTGCCGATTGGCATTTTAAAAATAGGTGCCGATAGGCATTTCAGATATAGAAGCCGATAGGCATTTCAAATATAGGTGCCGATAGGCATTCCAGATATGGTTGCCGATAGGCATTTCAAATATAGGTGCTGATAGGCATTTCAGATGTAGTTTCCGATAGGCATTTCAAAAATAGGTGTCGATAGGCATTTCAGATATAGGTGTCGATAGGCATTTCAGATATAGGTGTCGATAGGCATTTCAGATATAGGTGTCGATAGGCATTTCAGATATAGGTGTCGATAGGCATTTCAGATATAGGTGTCGATAGGCATTTCAGATATAGGTGCCGATAGGCATTTCAGATATAGTTGCCGATTGGCATTTTAGAAATAGGTGCCGATAGGCATTTCAGATATAGGTGCCGATTGGCATTTCAGATATAGTTGCCGATTGGCATTTTAAAAATATTTGCCGATAGGCATTTCAGATATAGAAGCCGATAGGCATTTCAAATATAGGTGCCGATAGGCATTCCAGATATGGTTGCCGATAGGCATTTCAAATATAGGTGCTGATAGGCATTTCAGATGTATTTTCCGATAGGCATTTCAAAAATAGGTGTCGATAGGCATTTCAGATATAGGTGTCGATAGGCATTTCAGATATAGGTGTCGATAGGCATTTCAGATATAGGTGTCGATAGGCATTTCAGATATATGTGTCGATAGGCATTTCAGATATAGGTGTCGATAGGAATTTCAGATATAGGTGTCGATAGGCATTTCAGATATAGGTGTCGATAGGCATTTCAGATATAGGTGCCGATAGGCATTTCAGATATAGTTGCCGATTGGCATTTTAAAAATAGGTGCCGATAGGCATTATAGATATAGAAGCCGATAGGCATTTCAAATATAGGTGCCGATAGGCATTCCAGATATGGTTGCCGATAGGCATTTCAAATATAGGTGCTGATAGGCATTTCAGATGTAGTTTCCGATAGGCATTTCAAAAATAGGTGTCGATAGGCATTTCAGATATAGGTGTCGATAGGCATTTCAGATATAGGTGTCGATAGGCATTTCAGATATAGGTGTCGATAGGCATTTCAGATATAGGTGTCGATAGGCATTTCAGATATAGGTGTCGATAGGCATTTCAGATATAGGTGTCGATAGACATTTCAGATATAGGTGTCGATAGGCATTTCAGATATAGGTGTCGATAGGCACTTCAGATATAGGTGCCGATAGGCATTTCAGATATAGTTGCCGATTGGCATTTTAAAAATAGGTGCCGATAGGCATTTCAGATATAGAAGCCGATAGGCATTTCAAATATAGGTGCCGATAGGCATTCCAGATATGGTTGCCGATAGGCATTTCAAATATAGGTGCTGATAGGCATTTTAGATGTAGTTTCCGATAGGCATTTTAAAAAATAGGTGTCGATAGGCATTTCAGATATAGGTGTCGATAGGCATTTCAGATATAGGTGTCGATAGGCATTTCAGATATAGGTGTCGATAGGCATTTCAGATATAGGTGTCGATAGGCATTTAAGATATAGGTGTCGATAGGCATTTCAGATATAGGTGTCGATAGGCATTTCAGATATAGGTGTCGATAGGCATTTCAGATATAGGTGCCGATAGGCATTTCAGATATAGTTGCCGAATGGCATTTTAAAAATAGGTGCCGATAGGCATTTCAGATATAGAAGCCGATAGGCATTTCAAATATAGGTGCCGATAGGCATTCCAGATATGGTTGCCGATAGGCATTTCAAATATAGGTGCTGATAGGCATTTCAGATGTAGTTTCCAATAGGCATTTCAAAAATAGGTGTCGATAGGCATTTCAGATATAGGTGTCGATAGGCATTTTAGATATAGGTGTCGATAGGCATTTCAGATATAGGTGTCGATAGGCATCTCAGATGTAGGTGTCGATAGGCATTTCAGATATAGGTGTCGATAGGCATTTCAGATATAGGTGTCGATAGGCATTTCAGATATAGGTGCCGATAGGCATTTCAGATATAGTTGCCGATTGGCATTTTAAAAATAGGTGCCGATAGGCATTTCAGATATAGAAGCCGATAGGCATTTCAAATATAGGTGCCGATAGGCATTCCAGATATGGTTGCCGATAGGCATTTCAAATATAGGTGCTGATAGGCATTTCAGATGTAGGTTCCGATAGGCATTTCAAAAATAGGTGTCGATAGGCATTTCAGATATAGGTGTCGATAGGCATTTCAGATATAGGTGTCGATAGGCATTTCAGATATAGGTGTCGATAGGCATTTCAGATATAGGTGTCGATAGGCATTTCAAATATAGGTGTCGATAGGCATTTCAGATATAGGTGTCGATAGGCATTTCAGATATAGGTGTCGATAGGCATTTCAGATATAGGTGCCGATAGGCATTTCAGATATAGTTGCCGATTGGCATTTAAAAATAGATCCGATAGGCATTACAGATATAGAAGCCGATAGGCATTTCAAATATAGGTGCCGATAGGCATTCCAGATATGGTTGCCGATAGGCATTTCAAATATAGGTGCTGATAGGCATTTCAGATGTAGTTTCCGATAGGCATTTCAAAAATAGGTGTCGATAGGCATTTCAGATATAGGTGTCGATAGGCATTTCAGATATAGGTGTCGATAGGCATTTCAGATATAGGTGTCGATAGGCATTTCAGATGTAGGTGTCGATAGGCATTTCAGATATAGGTGCCGATAGGCATTTCAGATATAGTTGCCGATTGGCATTTTAAAAATAGGTGCCGATAGGCATTTCAGATATAGAAGCCGATAGGCATTTCAAATATAGGTGCCGATAGGCATTCCAGATATGGTTGCCGATAGGCATTTCAAATATAGGTGCTGATAGGCATTTCAGATGTAGTTTCCGATAGGCATTTCAAAAATAGGTGTCGATAGGCATTTCAGATATAGGTGTCGATAGGCATTTCAGATATAGGTGTCGATAGGCATTTCAGATATAGGTGCCGATAGGCATTTCAGATATAGAAGCCGATAGGCATTTCAAATATAGGTGCCGATAGGCATTTCAGATATGGTTGCCGATAGGCATTTCAAATATAGGTGCTGATAGGCATTTCAGATGTAGTTTCCGATAGGCATTTCAAAAATAGGTGTCGATGGGCATTTCAGATGTAGGTGTCGATAGGCATTTCAGATATAGGTGTCGATAGGCATTTCAGATATAGGTGTCGATAGGCATTTCAGATATAGGTGTCGATAGGCATTACAGATATAAGTGTCGATAGGCATTTCAGATATAGGTGTCGATAGGCATTTCAGATATAGGTGTCGATAGGCATTTCAGAGATAGGTGCCGATAGGCATTTCAGATATAGTTGCCGATTGGCATTTTAAAAATAGGTGCCGATAGGCATTTCAGATATAGAAGCCGATAGGCATTTCAAATATAGGTGATGATAGGCATTCCAGATATGGTTGCCGATAGGCATTTCAAATATAGGTGCTGATAGGCATTTCAGATGTAGTTTCCGATAGGCATTTCAAAAATAGGTGTCGATAGGCATTTCAGATATAGGTGTCGATAGGCATTTCAGATATAGGTGTCGATAGGCATTTCAGATATAGGTGTCGATAGGCATTTCAGATATAAGTGTCGATAGGCATTTCAGATATAGGTGTCGATAGGCATTTCAGATATAGGTGTCGATAGGCATTTCAGATATAGGTGTCGATAGGCATTTCAGATATAGGTGTCGATAGGCATTTCAGATATAGGTGTCGATAGGCATTTCAGATATAGGTGCCGATAGGCATTTCAGATATAGTTGCCGATTGGCATTTTAAAAATAGGTGCCGATAGGCATTTCAGATATAGAAGCCGATAGGCATTTCAAATATAGGTGCCGATAGGCATTCCAGATATGGTTGCCGATAGGCATTTCATATATAGGTGCTGATAGGCATTTCAGATGTAGTTTCCGATAGGCACTTCAAAAATAGGTGTCGATAGGCATTTCAGATATAGGTGTCGATAGGCATTTCAGATATAGGTGTCGATAGGCATTTCAGATATAGGTGTCGATAGGCATTTCAGATATAGGTGTCGATAGGCATTTCAGATATAGGTGTCGATAGGCATTTCAGATATAGGTGCCGATAGGCATTTCAGATATAGTTGCCGATTGGCATTTTAAAAATATGTGCCGATAGGCATTTCAGATATAGAAGCCGATAGGCATTTCAAATATAGGTGCCGATAGGCATTCCAGATATGGTTGCCGATAGGCATTTCAAATATAGGTGCTGATAGGCATTTCAGATGTAGATTCCGATAGGCATTTCAAAAATAGGTGTCGATAGGCATTTCAGATATAGGTGTCGATAGGCATTTCAGATATAGGAGTCGATAGGCATTTCAGATATAGGTGTCGATAGGCATTTCAGATATAGGTGCCGATAGGCATTTCAGATATAGTTGCCGATTGGCATTTTAAAAATAGGTGCCGATAGGCATTTCAGATATAGAAGCCGATAGGCATTTCAAATATAGGTGCCGATAGGCATTCCAGATATGGTTGCCGATAGGCATTTCAAATATAGGTGCTGATAGGCATTTCAGATGTATTTTCTGATAGGCATTTCAAAAATAGGTGTCGATAGGCATTTCAGATATAGGTGTCGATAGGCATTTCAGATATAGGTGCCGATAGGCATTTCAGATATAGTTGCCGATTGGCATTTTAAAAATAGGTGCCGATAGGCATTTCAGATATAGAAGCCGATAGGCATTTCAAATATAGGTGCTGATAGGCATTCCAGATATGGTTGCCGATAGGCATTTCATATATAGGTGCTGATAGGCATTTCAGATGTAGTTTCCGATAGGCATTTCAAAAATAGGTGTCGATAGGCATTTCAGATATAGGTGTCGATAGGCATTTCAGATATAGGTGTCGATAGGCATTTCAGATATAGGTGTCGATAGGCATTTCAGATATAGGTGTCGATAGGCATTTCAGATATAGGTGTCGATAGGCATTTCAGATATAGGTGCCGATAGGCATTTCAGATATAGTTGCCGATTGGCATTTTAAAAATATGTGCCGATAGGCATTTCAGATATAGAAGCCGATAGGCATTTCAAATATAGGTGCCGATAGGCATTCCAGATATGGTTGCCGATAGGCATTTCAAATATAGGTGCTGATAGGCATTTCAGATGTAGTTTCCGATAGGCATTTCAAAAATAGGTGTCGATAGGCATTTCAGATATAGGTGTCGATAGGCATTTCAGATATAGGTGTCGATAGGCATTTCAGATATAGGTGTCGATAGGCATTTCAGATATAGGTGTCGATAGGCATTTCAGATATAGGTGTCGATAGGCATTTCAGATATAGGTGCCGATAGGCATTTCAGATATAGTTGCCGATTGGCATTTTAAAAATAGGTGCCGATAGGCATTTCAGATATAGAAGCCGATAGGCATTTCAAATATAGGTGCCGATAGGCATTCCAGATATGGTTGCCGATAGGCATTTCATATATAGGTGCTGATAGGCATTTCAGATGTAGTTTCCGATAGGCATTTCAAAAATAGGTGTCGATAGGCATTTCAGATATAGGTGTCGATAGGCATTTCAGATATAGGTGTCGATAGGCATTTCAGATATAGGTGTCGATAGGCATTTCAGATATAGGTGTCGATAGGCATTTCAGATATAGGTGTCGATAGGCATTTCAGATATAGGTGCCGATAGGCATTTCAGATATAGTTGCCGATTGGCATTTTAAAAATATGTGCCGATAGGCATTTCAGATATAGAAGCCGATAGGCATTTCAAATATAGGTGATGATAGGCATTCCAGATATGGTTGCCGATAGGCATTTCAAATATAGGTGCTGATAGGCATTTCAGATGTAGTTTCCGATAGGCATTTCAAAAATAGGTGTCGATAGGCATTTCAGATATAGGTGTCGATAGGCATTTCAGATATAGGTGTCGATAGGCATTTCAGATATAAGTGTCGATAGGCATTTCAGATATAGGTGTCGATAGGCATTTCAGATATAGGTGTCGATAGGCATTTCAGATATAGGTGTCGATAGGCATTTCAGATATAGGTGTCGATAGGCATTTCAGATATAGGTGTCGATAGGCATTTCAGATATAGGTGCCGATAGGCATTTCAGATATAGTTGCCGATTGGCATTTTAAAAATAGGTGCCGATAGGCATTTCAGATATAGAAGCCGATAGGCATTTCAAATATAGGTGCCGATAGGCATTCCAGATATGGTTGCCGATAGGCATTTCATATATAGGTGCTGATAGGCATTTCAGATGTAGTTTCCGATAGGCATTTCAAAAATAGGTGTCGATAGGCATTTCAGATATAGGTGTCGATAGGCATTTCAGATATAGGTGTCGATAGGCATTTCAGATATAGGTGTCGATAGGCATTTCAGATATAGGTGTCGATAGGCATTTCAGATATAGGTGTCGATAGGCATTTCAGATATAGGTGTCGATAGGCATTTCAGATATAGGTGTCGATAGGCATTTCAGATATAGGTGCCGATAGGCATTTCAGATATAGTTGCCGATTGGCATTTTAAAAATAGGTGCCGATAGGCATTTCAGATATAGAAGCCGATAGGCATTTCAAATATAGTGCCGATAGGCATTCCAGATATGGTTGCCGATAGGCATTTCAAATATAGGTGCTAATAGGCATTTCAGATGTAGTTTCCGATAGGCATTTCAAAAATAGGTGTCGATAGGCATTTCAGATATAGGTGTCGATAGGCATTTCAGATATAGGTGTCGATAGGCATTTCAGATATAGGTGTCGATAGGCATTTAAGATATAGGTGTCGATAGGCATTTCAGATATAGGTGTCGATAGGCATTTCAGATATAGGTGTCGATAGGCATTTCAGATATAGGTGCCGATAGGCATTTCAGATATAGTTGCCGAATGGCATTTTAAAAATAGGTGCCGATAGGCATTTCAGATATAGAAGCCGATAGGCATTTCAAATATAGGTGCCGATAGGCATTCCAGATATGGTTGCCGATAGGCATTTCAAATATAGGTGCTGATAGGCATTTCAGATGTAGTTTCCAATAGGCATTTCAAAAATAGGTGTCGATAGGCATTTCAGATATAGGTGTCGATAGGCATTTTAGATATAGGTGTCGATAGGCATTTCAGATATAGGTGTCGATAGGCATCTCAGATGTAGGTGTCGATAGGCATTTCAGATATAGGTGTCGATAGGCATTTCAGATATAGGTGTCGATAGGCATTTCAGATATAGGTGCCGATAGGCATTTCAGATATAGTTGCCGATTGGCATTTTAAAAATAGGTGCCGATAGGCATTTCAGATATAGAAGCCGATAGGCATTTCAAATATAGGTGCCGATAGGCATTCCAGATATGGTTGCCGATAGGCATTTCAAATATAGGTGCTGATAGGCATTTCAGATGTAGGTTCCGATAGGCATTTCAAAAATAGGTGTCGATAGGCATTTCAGATATAGGTGTCGATAGGCATTTCAGATATAGGTGTCGATAGGCATTTCAGATATAGGTGTCGATAGGCATTTCAGATATAGGTGTCGATAGGCATTTCAAATATAGGTGTCGATAGGCATTTCAGATATAGGTGTCGATAGGCATTTCAGATATAGGTGTCGATAGGCATTTCAGATATAGGTGCCGATAGGCATTTCAGATATAGTTGCCGATTGGCATTTAAAAATAGATCCGATAGGCATTACAGATATAGAAGCCGATAGGCATTTCAAATATAGGTGCCGATAGGCATTCCAGATATGGTTGCCGATAGGCATTTCAAATATAGGTGCTGATAGGCATTTCAGATGTAGTTTCCGATAGGCATTTCAAAAATAGGTGTCGATAGGCATTTCAGATATAGGTGTCGATAGGCATTTCAGATATAGGTGTCGATAGGCATTTCAGATATAGGTGTCGATAGGCATTTCAGATATAAGTGTCGATAGACATTTCAGATATAGGTGTCGATAGGCATTTCAGATATAGGTGTCGATAGGCATTTCAGATATAGGTGTCGATAGGCATTTCAGATATAGGTGTCGATAGGCATTTCAGATATAGGTGCCGATAGGCATTTCAGATATAGTTGCCGATTGGCATTTTAAAAATAGGTGCCGATAGGCATTTCAGATATAGAAGCCGATAGGCATTTCAAATATAGGTGCCGATAGGCATTCCAGATATGGTTGCCGATAGGCTTTTCAATTATAGGTGCTGATAGGCATTTCAGATGTAGTTTCCGATAGGCATTTCAAAAATAGGTGTCGATAGGCATTTCAGATATAGGTGTCGATAGGCATTTCAGATATAGGTGTCGATAGGCATTTCAGATATAGGTGTCGATAGGCATTTCAGATATAGGTGTCGATAGGCATTTCAGATATAGGTGTCGATAGGCATTTCAGATATAGGTGTCGATAGGCATTTTAGATATAGGTGTCGATAGGCATTTCAGATATAGGTGCCGATAGGCATTTCAGATATAGTTGCCGATTGGCATTTTAAAAATAGGTGCCGATAGATATTTCAGATATAGAAGCCGATAGGCATCTCAAATAAAGGTGCCGATAGGCATTCCAGATATGGTTGCCGATAGGCATTTCTAATATAGGTGCTGATAGGCATTTCAGATGTAGTTTCCGATAGGCATTTCAAAAATAGGTGTCGATAGGCATTTCAGATATAGGTGTCGATAGGCATTTCAGATATAGGTGTCGATAGGCATTTCAGATATAGGTGTCGATAGGCATTTCAGATATAGGTGTCGATAGGCATTTCAGATATAGGTGTCGATAGGCATTTCAGATATAGGTGTCGATAGGCATTTCAGATATAGGTGTCGATAGGCATTTCAGATATAGGTGCCGATAGGCATTTCAGATATAGTTGCCGATTGGCATTTTAAAAATAGGTGCCGATAGGCATTTCAGATATAGAAGCCGATAGGCACTTCAAATATAGGTGCCGATAGGCATTCCAGATATGGTTGCCGATAGGCATTTCAAATATAGGCGCTGATAGGCATTTCAGATGTAGTTTCCGATAGGCATTTCAGATATAGGTGTCGATAGGCATTTCAGATATAGGTGTCGATAGGCATTTCAGATATAGGTGTCGATAGGCATTTCAGTAATAGGTGTCGATAGGCATTTCAGATATAGGTGTCGATAGGCATTTCAGATATAGGTGTCGATAGGCATTTCAGATATAGGTGTCGATAGGCATTTCAGATATAGGTGTCGATAGGCATTTCAGATATAGGTGCCGATAGGCATTTCAGATATAGTTGCCGATTGGCATTTTAAAAATAGGTGCCGATAGGCATTTCAGATATAGAAGCCGATAGGCATTTCAAATATAGGTGCCGATAGGCATTCCAGATATGGTTGCCGATAGGCATTTCAAATATAGGTGCTGATAGGCATTTCAGATGTAGTTTTCGATAGGCATTTCAAAAATAGGTGTCGATAGGCATTTCAGATATAGGTGTCGATAGGCATTTCAGATATAGGTGTCGATAGGCATTTCAGTAATAGGTGTCGATAGGCATTTCAGATATAGGTGTCGAAGGCATTTCAGATATAGGTGTCGATAGGCATTTCAGATATAGGTGTCGATAGGCATTTCAGATATAGGTGTCGATAGGCATTTCAGATATAGGTGCCGATAGGCATTTCAGATATAGTTGCCGATTGGCATTTTAAAAATAGGTGCCGATAGGCATTTCAGATATAGAAGCCGATAGGCATTTCAACTATAGGTGCCGATAGGCATTCCAGATATGGTTGCCGATAGGCATTTCAAATATAGGTGCTGATAGGCATTTCAGATGTAGTTTCCGATAGGCATTTCAAAAATAGGTGTCGATAGGCATTTCAGTTATAGGTGTCGATAGGCATTTCAGATATAGGTGTCGATAGGCATTTCAGATATAGGTGTCGATAGGCATTTCAGATATAGGTGTCGATAGGCATTTCAGATATAGGTGTCGATAGGCATTTCAGATATAGGTGTCGATAGGCATTTCAGATATAGGTGTCGATAGGCATTTCAGATATAGGTGTCGATAGGCATTTCAGATATAGGTGTCGATAGGCATTTCAGATATAGGTGTCGATAGGCATTTCAGATATAGGTGTCGATAGGCATTTCAGATATAGGTGTCGATAGGCATTTCAGATATAGGTGTCGATAGGCATTTCAGATATAGGTGTCGATAGGCATTTCAGATATAGGTGTCGATAGGCATTTCAGATATAGGTGCCGATAGGCATTTCAGATATAGTTGCCGATTGGCATTTTAAAAATAGGTGCCGATAGGCATTTCAGATATAGAAGCCGATAGGCATTTCAAATATAGGTGCCGATAGGCATTCCAGATATGGTTGCCGATAGGCATTTCAAATATAGGTGCTGATAGGCATTTCAGATGTAGTTTTCGATTGCATTTCAAAAATAGGTGTCGATAGGCATTTCAGATATAGGTGTCGATAGGCATTTCAGATATAGGTGTCGATAGGCATTTCAGTAATAGGTGTCGATAGGCATTTCAGATATAGGTGTCGAAGGCATTTCAGATATAGGTGTCGATAGGCATTTCAGATATAGTTGTCGATAGGCATTTCAGATATAGGTGTCGATAGGCATTTCAGATATAGGTGCCGATAGGCATTTCAGATATAGTTGCCGATTGGCATTTTAAAAATAGGTGCCGATAGGCATTTCAGATATAGAAGCCGATAGGCATTTCAACTATAGGTGCCGATAGGCATTCCAGATATGGTTGCCGATAGGCATTTCAAATATAGGTGCTGATAGGCATTTCAGATGTAGTTTCCGATAGGCATTTCAAAAATAGGTGTCGATAGGCATTTCAGATATAGGTGTCGATAGGCATTTCAGATATAGGTGTCGATAGGCATTTCAGATATAGGTGTCGATAGGCATTTCAGATATAGGTGTCGATAGGCATTTCAGATATAGGTGTCGATAGGCATTTCAGATATAGGTGTCGATAGGCATTTCAGATATAGGTGTCGATAGGCATTTCAGATATAGGTGTCGATAGGCATTTCAGATATAGGTGTCGATAGGCATTTCAGATATAGGTGTCCATAGGCATTTCAGATATAGGTGTCGATAGGCATTTCAGATATAGGTGTCGATAGGCATTTCAGATATAGGTGCCGATAGGTATTTCAGATATAGTTGCCGATTGGCATTTTAAAAATAGGTGCCGATAGGCATTTCAGATATAGAAGCCGATAGGCATTTCAAATATAGGTGCCGATAGGCATTCCAGATATGGTTGCCGATAGGCATTTCAAATATAGGTGCTGATAGGCATTTCAGATGTAGTTTCCGATAGGCATTTCAAAAATAGGTGTCGATAGGCATTTCAGATATAGGTGTCGATAGGCATTTCAGATATAGGTGTCGATAGGCATTTGAGATATAGGTGTCGATAGGCATTTCAGATATAGGTGTCGATAGGCATTTCAGATATAGGTGTCGATAGGCATTTCAGATATAGGTGCCGATAGGCATTTCAGATATAGTTGCCGATTGGCATTTTAAAAATAGGTGCCGATAGGCATTTCAGATATAGAAGCCGATAGGCATTTCAAATATAGGTGCCGATAGGCATTCCAGATATGGTTGCCGATAGGCATTTCAAATATAGGTGCTGATAGGCATTTCAGATGTAGTTTCCGATAGGCATTTCAAAAATAGGTGTCGATAGGCATTTCAGATATAGGTGTCGATAGGCATTTCAGATATAGGTGTCGATAGGCATTTCAGATATAGGTGTCGATAGGCATTTCAGATATAGGTGTCGATAGGCATTTCAGATATAGGTGTCGAGAGGCATTTCAGATATAGGTGTCGATAGGCATTTCAGATATAGGTGCCGATAGGCATTTCCGATATAGTTGTCGATTGGCATTTTAAAAATAGGTGCCGATAGGTATTTCAGATATAGAAGCCGATAGGCATTTCAAATATAGGTGCCGATAGGCATTCCAGATATGGTTGCCGATAGGCATTTCAAATATAGGTGCTGATAGGCATTTCAGATGTAGTTTCCGATAGGCATTTCAAAAATAGGTGTCGATAGGCATTTCAGATATAGGTGTCGATAGGCATTTCAGATATAGGTGTCGATAGGCATTTCAGATATAGGTGTCGATAGGCATTTCAGATATAGGTGTCGATAGGCATTTCAGATATAGGTTTCGATAGGCATTTCAGATATAGGTGTCGATAGGCATTTCAGATATAGGTGCCGATAGGCATTTCAGATATAGTTGCCGATTGGCATTTTAAAAATAGGTGCCGATAGGCATTTCAGATATAGAAGCCGATAGGCATTTCAAATATAGGTGCCGATAGGCATTCCAGATATGGTTGCCGATAGGCATTTCAAATATAGGCGCTGATAGGCATTTCAGATGTAGTTTCCGATAGGCATTTCAAAAATAGGTGTCGATAGGCATTTCAGATATAGGCGTCGATAGGCATTTCAGATATAGGTGTCGATAGGCATTTCAGATAAAGGTGTCGATAGGCATTTCAGATATAGGTGTCGATAGGCATTTCAGATATAGGTGTCGATAGGCATTTCAGATATAGGTGTCGATAGGCATTTCAGATATAGGTGTCGATAGGCATTTCAGATATAGGTGTCGATAGGCATTTCAGATATAGGTGTCGATAGGCATTTCAGATATAGGTGCCGATAGGCATTTCAGATATAGTTGCCGATTGGCATTTTAAAAAAAGGTGCCGATAGGCATTTCAGATATAGAAGCCGATAGGCATTTCAAATATAGGTGCCGATAGGCATTCCAGATATGGTTGCCGATAGGCATTTCAAATATAGGCGCTGATAGGCATTTCAGATGTAGTTTCCGATAGGCATTTCAGATATAGGTGTCGATAGGCATTTCAGATAAAGGTGTCGATAGGCATTTCAGATATAGGTGTCGATAGGCATTTCAGATATAGGTGTCGATAGGCATTTCAGATATAGGTGTCGATAGGCATTTCAGATATAGGTGTCGATAGGCATTTCAGATATAGGTGTCGATAGGCATTTCAGATATAGGTGTCGATAGGCATTTCAGATATAGGTGTCGATAGGCATTTCAGATATAGGTGTCGATAGGCATTTCAGATATATGTGTCGATAGGCATTTCAGATATAGGTGTCGATAGGCATTTCAGATATATGTGCCGATAGGCATTTCAGATATAGTTGCCGATTGGCATTTTAAAAATAGGTGCCGATAGGCATTTCAGATATAGAAGCCGATAGGCATTTCAAATATAGGTGCCGATAGGCATTCCAGATATGGTTGCCGATAGGCATTTCAAATATAGGTGCTGATAGGCATTTCAGATGTAGTTTCCGATAGGCATTTCAAAAATAGGTGTCGATAGGCATTTCAAAAATAGGTGTCGATAGGCATTTCAGATATAGGTGTCGATAGGCATTTCAGATATAGGTGTCGATAGGCATTTCAGATATAGGTGTCGATAGGCATTTCAGATATAGGTGTCGATAGGCATTTCAGATATAGGTGTCGATAGGCATTTCAGATATAGGTGTCGATAGGCATTTCAGATATAGGTGCCGATAGGCATTTCAGATATAGTTGCCGATTGGCATTTTAAAAATAGGTGCCGATAGGCATTTCAGATATAGAAGCCGATAGGCATTTCAAATATAGGTGCCGATAAGCATTCCAGATATTGTTGCCGATAGGCATTTCAAATATAGGTGCTGATAGGCATTTCAGATGTAGTTTCCGATAGGCATTTCAAAAATAGGTGTCGATAGGCATTTCAGATATAGGTGTCGATAGGCATTTCAGATATAGGTGTCGATAGGCATTTCAGATATAGATGTCGATAGGCATTTCAGATATAAGTGTCGATAGGCATTTCAGATATAGGTGTCGATAGGCATTTCAGATATAGGTGTCGATAGGCATTTCAGATATAGGTGTCAATAGGCATTTCAAATATAGGTGCCGATAGGCATTTCAGATATAGTTGCCGATTGGCATTTTAAAAATAGGTGCCGATAGGCATTTCAGATATAGAAGCCGATAGGCATTTCAAATATAGGTGCCGATAGGCATTCCAGATATGGTTGCCGATAGGCATTTCAAATATAGGTGCTGATAGGCATTTCAGATGTATTTTCCGATAGGCATTTCAAAAATAGGTGTCGATAGGCATTTCAGATATAGGTGTCGATAGGCATTTCAGATATAGGTGTCGATAGGCATTTCAGATATAGGTGTCGATAGGCATTTCAGATATAGGTGCCGATAGGCATTTCAGATATAGTTGCCGATTGGCATTTTAAAAATAGGTGTTGATAGGCATTTCAGATATAGAAGCCGATAGGCATTTCAAATATAGGTGCCGATAGGCATTCCAGATATGGTTGCCGATAGGCATTTCAAATATAGGTGCTGATAGGCATTTCAGATGTAGTTTCCGATAGGCATTTCAAAAATAGGTGTCGATAGGCATTTCAGATATAGGTGTCGATAGGCATTTCAGATATAGGTGTCGATAGGCATTTCAGATGTAGGTGTCGATAGGCATTTCAGATATAGGTGTCGATAGGCATTTCAGATATAGGTGTCGATAGGCATTTCAGATATAGTTGTCGATAGGCATTTCAGATATAGGTGCCGATAGGCATTTCAGATATAGTTGCCGATTTGCATTTTAAAAATAGGTGCCGATAGGCATTTCAGATATAGAAGCTGATAGGCATTTCAAATATAGGTGCCGATAGGCATTCCAGATATGGTTGCCGATAGGCATTTCAAATATAGGTGCTGATAGGCATTTCAGATGTAGTTTCCGATAGGCATTTCAAAAATAGGTGTCGATAGGCATTTCAGATATAAGTGTCGATAGGCATTTCAGATATAGGTGTTGATAAGCATTTCAGATATAGGTGTCGATAGGCATTTCAGATATAGGTGTCGATAGGCATTTCAGATATAGGTGTCGATAGGCATTTCAGATATAGGTGCCGATAGGCATTTCAGATATAGTTGCCGATTGGCATTTTAAAAATAGGTGCCGATAGGCATTTCAGATATAGAAGCCGATAGGCATTTCAAATATAGGTGCCGATAGGCATTCCAGATATGGTTGCCGATAGGCATTTCAAATATAGGCGCTGATAGGCATTTCAGATGTAGTTTCCGATAGGCATTTCAAAAATAGGTGTCGATAGGCATTTCAGATATAGGCGTCGATAGGCATTTCAGATATAGGTGTCGATAGGCATTTCAGATAAAGGTGTCGATAGGCATTTCAGATATAGGTGTCGATAGGCATTTCAGATATAGGTGTCGATAGGCATTTCAGATATAGGTGTCGATAGGCATTTCAGATATAGGTGTCGATAGGCATTTCAGATATAGGTGTCGATAGGCATTTCAGATATAGGTGTCGATAGGCATTTCAGATATAGGTGCCGATAGGCATTTCAGATATAGTTGCCGATTGGCATTTTAAAAATAGGTGCCGATAGGCATTTCAGATATAGAAGCCGATAGGCATTTCAAATATAGGTGCCGATAGGCATTCCAGATATGGTTGCCGATAGGCATTTCAAATATAGGCGCTGATAGGCATTTCAGATGTAGTTTCCGATAGGCATTTCAGATATAGGTGTCGATAGGCATTTCAGATAAAGGTGTCGATAGGCATTTCAGATATAGGTGTCGATAGGCATTTCAGATATAGGTGTCGATAGGCATTTCAGATATAGGTGTCGATAGGCATTTCAGATATAGGTGTCGATAGGCATTTCAGATATAGGTGTCGATAGGCATTTCAGATATAGGTGTCGATAGGCATTTCAGATATAGGTGTCGATAGGCATTTCAGATATAGGTGTCGATAGGCATTTCAGATATATGTGTCGATAGGCATTTCAGATATAGGTGTCGATAGGCATTTCAGATATATGTGCCGATAGGCATTTCAGATATAGTTGCCGATTGGCATTTTAAAAATAGGTGCCGATAGGCATTTCAGATATAGAAGCCGATAAGCATTTCAAATATAGGTGCCGATAGGCATTCCAGATATGGTTGCCGATAGGCATTTCAAATATAGGTGCTGATAGGCATTTCAGATGTAGTTTCCGATAGGCATTTCAAAAATAGGTGTCGATAGGCATTTCAAAAATAGGTGTCGATAGGCATTTCAGATATAGGTGTCGATAGGCATTTCAGATATAGGTGTCGATAGGCATTTCAGATATAGGTGTCGATAGGCATTTCAGATATAGGTGTCGATAGGCATTTCAGATATAGGTGTCGATAGGCATTTCAGATATAGGTGTCGATAGGCATTTCAGATATAGGTGCCGATAGGCATTTCAGATATAGTTGCCGATTGGCATTTTAAAAATAGGTGCCGATAGGCATTTCAGATATAGAAGCCGATAGGCATTTCAAATATAGGTGCCGATAGGCATTCCAGATATTGTTGCCGATAGGCATTTCAAATATAGGTGCTGATAGGCATTTCAGATGTAGTTTCCGATAGGCATTTCAAAAATAGGTGTCGATAGGCATTTCAGATATAGGTGTCGATAGGCATTTCAGATATAGGTGTCGATAGGCATTTCAGATATAGATGTCGATAGGCATTTCAGATATAAGTGTCGATAGGCATTTCAGATATAGGTGTCGATAGGCATTTCAGATATAGGTGTCGATAGGCATTTCAGATATAGGTGTCAATAGGCATTTCAGATATAGGTGCCGATAGGCATTTCAGATATAGTTGCCGATTGGCATTTTAAAAATAGGTGCCGATAGGCATTTCAGATATAGAAGCCGATAGGCATTTCAAATATAGGTGCCGATAGGCATTCCAGATATGGTTGCCGATAGGCATTTCAAATATAGGTGCTGATAGGCATTTCAGATGTATTTTCCGATAGGCATTTCAAAAATAGGTGTCGATAGGCATTTCAGATATAGGTGTCGATAGGCATTTCAGATATAGGTGTCGATAGGCATTTCAGATATAGGTGTCGATAGGCATTTCAGATATAGGTGCCGATAGGCATTTCAGATATAGTTGCCGATTGGCATTTTAAAAATAGGTGTTGATAGGCATTTCAGATATAGAAGCCGATAGGCATTTCAAATATAGGTGCCGATAGGCATTCCAGATATGGTTGCCGATAGGCATTTCAAATATAGGTGCTGATAGGCATTTCAGATGTAGTTTCCGATAGGCATTTCAAAAATAGGTGTCGATAAGCATTTCAGATATAGGTGTCGAAGGCATTTCAGATATAGGTGTCGATAGGCATTTCAGATGTAGGTGTCGATAGGCATTTCAGATATAGGTGTCGATAGGCATTTCAGATATAGGTGTCGATAGGCATTTCAGATATAGTTGTCGATAGGCATTTCAGATATAGGTGCCGATAGGCATTTCAGATATAGTTGCCGATTTGCATTTTAAAAATAGGTGCCGATAGGCATTTCAGATATAGAAGCTGATAGGCATTTCAAATATAGGTGCCGATAGGCATTCCAGATATGGTTGCCGATAGGCATTTCAAATATAGGTGCTGATAGGCATTTCAGATGTAGTTTCCGATAGGCATTTCAAAAATAGGTGTCGATAGGCATTTCAGATATAGGTGTCGATAGGCATTTCAGATATAGGTGTTGATAAGCATTTCAGATATAGGTGTCGATAGGCATTTCAGATATAGGTGTCGATAGGCATTTCAGATATAGATGTCAATAGGCATTTCAGATATAGGTGTCGATAGGCATTTCAAATATAGGTGCCGATAGGCATTTTAGATATAGTTGCCGATTGGCATTTAAAAAATAGGTGCCGATAGGCATTTCAGATATAGAAGCCGATAGGCATTTCAAATATAGGTGCCGATAGGCATTCCAGATATGGTTGCCGATAGGCATTTCAAATATAGGTGCTGATAGGCATTTCAGATGTAGTTTCCGATAGGCATTTCAAAAATAGGTGTCGATAGGCATTTCAGATATAGGTGTCGATAGGCATTTCAGATATAGGTGTCGATAGGCATTTCAAATATAGGTGTCGATAGGCATTTCAGATATAGGTGTCGAGAGACATTTCAGATATAGGTGTCGATAGGCATTTCAGATATAGGTGCCGATAGGCATTTCAGATATAGTTGCCGATTGGCATTTTAAAAATAGGTGCCGATAGGCATTTCAGATATAGAAGCCGATAGGCATTTCAAATATAGGTGCCGATAGGCATTCCAGATATGGTTGCCGATAGGCATTTCAAATATAGGTGCTGATAGGCATTTCAGATGTAGTTTCCGATAGGCATTTCAAAAATAGGTGTCGATAGGCATTTCAGATATAGGTGTCGATAGGCATTTCAGATATAGGTGTCGATAGGCATTTCAGATATAGGTGTCGATAGGCATTTCAGATATAGGTGTCGATAGGCATTTCAGATATAGGTGTCGATAGGCATTTCAGATATAGGTGTCGATAGGCATTTCAGATATAGGTGTCGATAGGCATTTCAGATATAGGTGCCGATAGGCATTTCAGATATAGTTGCCGATTGGCATTTTAAAAATAGGTGCCGATAGGCATTTCAGATATAGAAGCCGATAGGCATTTCAAATATAGGTGCCGATAGGCATTCCAGATATGGTTGCCGATAGGCATTTCAAATATAGGTGCTGATAGGCATTTCAGATGTAGTTTCCGATAGGCATTTCAAAAATAGGTGTCGATAGGCGTTTCAGATATAGGTGTCGATAGGCATTTCAGATATAGGTGTCGATAGGCATTTCAGATATAGGTGTCGATAGGCATTTCAGATATAGGTGTCGATAGGCATTTCAGATATAGGTGTCGATAGGCATTTCAGATATAGGTGTCGATAGGCATTTCAGATATAGGTGCCGATAGGCATTTCAGATATAGTTGCCGATTGGCATTTTAAAAATAGGTGCCGATAGGCATTTCAGATATAGAAGCCGATAGGCATTTCAAATATAGGTGATGATAGGCATTCCAGATATGGTTGCCGATAGGCATTTCAAATATAGGTGCTGATAGGCATTTCAGATGTAGTTTCCGATAGGCATTTCAAAAATAGGTGTCGATAGGCATTTCAGATATAGGTGTCGATAGGCATTTCAGATATAGGTGTCGATAGGCATTTCAGATATAGGTGTCGATAGGCATTTCAGATATAGGTGTCGATAGGCATTTCAGATATAGGTGTCGATAGGCATTTCAGATATAGGTGTCGATAGGCATTTCAGATATAGGTGTCGATAGGCATTTCAGATATAGGTGCCGATAGGCATTTCAGATATAGTTGCCGATTGGCATTTTAAAAATAGGTGCCGATAGGCATTTCAGATATAGAAGCCGATAGGCATTTCAAATATAGGTGATGATAGGCATTCCAGATATGGTTGCCGATAGGCATTTCAAATATAGGTGCTGATAGGCATTTCAGATGTAGTTTCCGATAGGCATTTCAAAAATAGGTGTCGATAGGCATTTCAGATATAGGTGTCGATAGGCATTTCAGATATAGGTGTCGATAGGCATTTCAGATATAGGTGTCGATAGGCATTTCAGATATAGGTGTCGATAGGCATTTCAGATATAGGTGTCGATAGGCATTTCAGATATAGGTGTCGATAGGCATTTCAGATATAGGTGTCGATAGGCATTTCAGATATAGGTGTCGATAGGCATTTCAGATATAGGTGTCGATAGGCATTTCAGATATAGGTGCCGATAGGCATTTCAGATATAGTTGCCGATTGGCATTTTAAAAATAGGTGCCGATAGGCATTTTAGATATAGAAGCCGATAGGCATTTCAAATATAGGTGCCGATAGGCATTCCAGATATGGTTGCCGATAGGCATTTCAAATATAGGTGCTGATAGGCATTTCAGATGTAGTTTCCGATAGGCATTTCAAATATAGGTGCCGATAGGCATTCCAGATATGGTTGCCGATAGGCATTTCAAATATAGGTGCTGATAGGCATTTCAGATGTAGTTTCCGATAGGCATTTCAAAAATAGGTGTCGATAGGCATTTCAGATATAGGTGTCGATAGGCATTTCAGATATAGGTGTCGATAGGCATTTCAGATATAGGTGCCGATAGGCATTTCAGATATAGTTGCCGATTGGCATTTTAAAAATAGGTGCCGATAGGCATTTCAGATATAGAAGCCGATAGGCATTTCAAATATAGGTGCCGATAGGCATTCCAGATATGGTTGCCGATAGGCATTTTAAATATAGGTGCTGATAGGCCTTTCAGATGTAGTTTCCGATAGGCATTTCAAAAATAGGTGTCGATAGGCATTTCAGATATAGGTGTCGATAGGCATTTCAGATATAGGTGTCGATAGGCATTTCAGATATAGGTGCCGATAGGCATTTCAGATATAGTTGCCGATTGGCATTTTAAAAAAAGGTGCCGATAGGCATTTCAGATATAGAAGCCGATAAGCATTTCAAATAGAGGTGCCGATAGGCATTCCAGATATGGTTGCCGATAGGCATTTCAAATATAGGTGCTGATAGGCATTTCAGATGTAGTTTCCGATAGGCATTTCAAAAATAGGTGTCGATAGGCATTTCAGATATAGGTGTCGATAGGCATTTCAGATATAGGTGTCGATAGGCATTTCAGATATAGGTGTCGATAGGCATTTCAGATATAGGTGTCGATAGGCATTTCAGATATAGGTGTCGATAGGCATTTCAGATATAGGTGTCGATAGGCATTTCAGATATAGGTGTCGATAGGCATTTTAGATATAGGTGTCGATAGGCATTTCAGATATAGGTGCCGATAGGCATTTCAGATATAGTTGCCGATTGGCATTTTAAAAATAGGTGCCGATAGGTATTTCAGATATAGAAGCCGATAGGCATTTCAAATATAGGTGCCGATAGGCATTCCAGATATGGTTGCCGATAGGCATTTCAAAAATAGGTGTCGATAGGCATTTCAGATATAGGTGTCGATAGGCATTTCAGATATAGGTGTCGACAGGCATTTCAGATATAGGTGTCGATAGGCATTTCAGATATAGGTGTCGATAGGCATTTCAGATATAGGTGTCGATAGGCATTTCAGATATAGGTGTCGATAGGCATTTCAGATATAGGTGCCGATAGGCATTTCAGATATAGTTGCCGATTGGCATTTTAAAAATAGGTGCCGATAGGCATTTCAGATATAGAAGCCGATAGGCATTTCAAATATAGGTGCCGATAGGCATTCCAGATATGGTTGCCGATAGGCATTTCAAATATACGTGCTGATAGGCATTTCAGATGTAGTTTCCGATAGGCATTTCAAAAATAGGTGTCGATAGGCATTTCAGATATAGGTGTCGATAGGCATTTCAGATATAGGTGTCGATAGGCATTTCAGATATAGGTGTCGATAGGCATTTCAGATATAGGTGTCGATAGGCATTTCAGATATAGGTGTCGATAGGCATTTCAGATATAGGTGTCGATAGGCATTTCAGATATAGGTGTCGATAGGCATTTCAGATATAGGTGTCGATAGGCATTTCAGATATAGGTGTCGATAGGCATTTCAGATATAGGTGCCGATAGGCATTTCAGATATAGTTGCCGATTGGCATTTTAAAAATAGGTGCCGATAATCATTTCAGATATAGAAGCCGATAGGCATTTCAAATATAGGTGCCGATAGGCATTCCAGATATGGTTGCCGATAGGCATTTCAAATATAGGTGCTGATAGGCATTTCAGATGTAGTTTCCGATAGGCATTTTAAAAATAGGTGTCGATAGGCATTTCAGATATAGGTGTCGATAGGCATTTCAGATATAGGTGTCGATAGGCATTTCAGATATAGGTGTCGATAGGCATTTCAGATATAGGTGTCGATAGGCATTTCAGATATAGGTGTCGATAGGCATTTCAGATATAGGTGTCGATAGGCATTTCAGATATAGGTGTCGATAGGCATTTCAGATATATGTGCCGATAGGCATTTCAGATATAGTTGCCGATTGGCATTTTAAAAATAGGTGCCGATAGGCATTTCAGATATAGAAGCCGATAGGCATTTCAGATATAGTTGCCGATTGGCATTTTAAAAATAGGTGCCGATAATCATTTCAGATATAGAAGCCGATAGGCATTTCAAATATAGGTGCCGATAGGCATTCCAGATATGGTTGCCGATAGGCATTTTAAATATAGGTGCTGATAGGCATTTCAGATGTAGTTTCCGATAGGCATTTTAAAAATAGGTGTCGATAGGCATTTCAGATATAGGTGTCGATAGGCATTTCAGATATAGGTGTCGATAGGCATTTCAGATATAGGTGTCGATAGGCATTTCAGATATAGGTGTCGATAGGCATTTCAGATATAGGTGTCGATAGGCATTTCAGATATAGGTGTCGATAGGCATTTCAGATATAGGTGTCGATAGGCATTTCAGATATAGGTGTCGATAGGCATTTCAGATATAGGTGTCGATAGGCATTTCAGATATAGGTGTCGATAGGCATTTCAGATATAGGTGTCGATAGGCATTTCAGATATAGGTGTCGATAGGCATTTCAGATATAGGTGTCGATAGGCATTTCAGATATAGGTGTCGATAGGCAATTCAGATATAGGTGCCGATAGGCATTTCAGATATAGTTGCTGATTGGCATTTTAAAAATAGGTGCCGATAGGCATTTCAGATATAAAAGCCGATAGGCATTTCAAATATAGGTGCCGATAGGCATTCCAGATATGGTTGCCGATAGGCATTTCAAATATAGGTGCTGATAGGCATTTCAGATGTAGTTTCCGATAGGCATTTCAAAAATAGGTGTCGATAGGCATTTCAGATATAGGTGTCGATAGGCATTTCAGATATAGGTGTCGATAAGCATTTCAGATATAGGTGTCGATAGGCATTTCAGATATAGGTGTCGATAGGCATTTCAGATATAGGTGTCGATAGGCATTTCAGATATAGGTGTCGATAGGCATTTCAAATATAGGTGCCGATAGGCATTTTAGATATAGTTGCCGATTGGCATTTTAAAAATAGGTGCCGATAGGCATTTCAGATATAGAAGCCGATAGGCATTTCAAATATAGGTGCCGATAGGCATTCCAGATATGGTTGCCGATAGGCATTTCAAATATAGGTGCTGATAGGCATTTCAGATGTAGTTTCCGATAGGCATTTCAAAAATAGGTGTCGATAGGCATTTCAGATATAGGTGTCGATAGGCATTTCAGATATAGGTGTCGATAGGCATTTCAGATATAGGTGTCGATACACATTTCAGATATAGGTGTCGATAGGCATTTCAGATATAGGTGTCGATAGGCATTTCAGATATAGGTGTCGATAGGCATTTCAGATATAGGTGTCGATAGGCTTTTTAGATATAGGTGTCGATAGGCATTTTAGATATAGGTGCCGATAGGCATTTCAGATATAGTTGCCGATTGGCATTTTAAAAATAGGTGCCGATAGGCATTTCAGATATAGAAGCCGATAGGCATTTTAAATATAGGTGCCGATAGGCATTCCAGATATGGTTGCCGATTGGCATTTCAAATATAGGTGCTGATAGGCATTTCAGATGTAGTTTCCGATAGGCATTTCAAAAATAGGTGTCGATAGGCATTTCAGATATAGGTGTCGATAGGCATTTCAGATATAGGTGTCGATAGGCATTTCAGATATAGGTGTCGATAGGCATTTCAGATATAGGTGTCGATAGGCATTTCAGATATAGTTGCCGATTGGCATTTTAAAAATAGGTGCCGATAGGCATTTCAGATATAGAAGCCGATAGGCATTTCAAATATAGGTGCCGATCGGCATTCCAGATATGGTTGCCGATAGTAATTTCAAATATATAAGTGCTGATAGGCATTTCAGATGTAGTTTCCGATAGGCATTTCAAAAATAGGTGTCGATAGGCATTTCAGATATAGGTGTCGATAGGCATTTCAGATATAGGTGTCGATAGGCATTTCAGATATAGGTGTCGATAGGCATTTCAGATATAGGTGTCGATAGGCATTTCAGATATAGGTGTCGATAGGCATTTCAGATATAGGTGTCGATAGGCATTTCAGATATAGGTGTCGATAGGCATTTAAGATATAGGTGCCGATAGGCATTTCAGATATAGTTGCCGATTGGCATTTTAAAAATAGGTACCGATAGGCATTTCAGATATAGAAGCCGATAGGCATTTCAAATATAGGTGCCGATAGGCATTCCAGATATGGTTGCCGATAGGCATTTCAAATATAGGTGCTGATAGGCATTTCAGATGTAGTCTCCGATAGGCATTTCAAAAATAGGTGTCGATAGGCATTTCAGATATAGGTGTCGATAGGCATTTCAGATATAGGTGTCGATAGGCATTTCAGATATAGGTGTCGATAGGCATTTCAGATATAGGTGCCGATAGGCATTTCAGATATAGTTGCCGATTGGCATTTTAAAAATAGGTGCCGATAGGCATTTCAGATATAGAAGCCGATAGGCATTTCAAATATAGGTGCCGATAGGCATTCCAGATATGGTTGCCGATAGGCATTTCAAATATAGGTGCTGATAGGCATTTCAGATGTAGTTTCCGATAGGCATTTCAAAAATAGGTGTCGATAGGCATTTCAGATATAGGTGTCGATAGGCATTTCAGATATAGGTGTCGATAGGCATTTCAGATATAGGTGTCGATAGGCATTTCAGATATAGGTGTCGATAGGCATTTCAGATATAGGTGTCGATAGGCATTTCAGATATAGGTGTCGATAGGCATTTCAGATATAGGTGTCTGTATGCATTTCAGATATAGGTGCCGATAGGCATTTCAGATATAGTTGCCGATTGGCATTTTAAAAATAGGTGCCGATAGGTATTTCAGATATAGAAGCCGATAGGCATTTCAAATATAGGTGCCGATAGGCATTCCAGATATGGTTGCCGATAGACATTTCAAATATAGGTGCTGATAGGCATTTCAGATGTAGTTTCCGATAGGCATTTCAAAAATAGGTGTCGATAGGCATTTCAGATATAGGTGTCGATAAGCATTTCAGATATAGGTGTCGATAGGCATTTCAGATATAGGTGTCGATAGGCATTTCAGATATAGGTGTCGATAGGCATTTCAGATATGGTTGCCGATAGGCATTTCAAATATAGGTGCTGATAGGCATTTCAGATGTAGTTTCCTATAGGCATTTCAAAAATAGGTGTCGATAGGCATTTCAGATATAGGTGTCGATAGGCATTTCAGATATAGGTGTCGATAGGCATTTCAGATATAGGTGTCGATGGGCATTTCAGATATAGGTGTCGATAGGCATTTCAGATATAGGTGTCGATAGGCATTTCAGATATAGGTGTCGATAGGCATTTCAGATATAGGTGTCGATAGGCATTTCAGATATAGGTGCCGATAGGCATTTCAGATATAGTTGCCGATTGGCATTTTAAAAATAGGTGCCGATAGGCATTTCAGATATAGAAGCCGATAGGCATTTCAAATATAGGTGCCGATAGGCATTCCAGATATGGTTGCCGATAGGCATTTCAAATATAGGTGCTGATAGGCATTTCAGATGTAGTTTCCGATAGGCATTTCAAAAATAGGTGTCGATAGGCATTTCAGATATAGGTGTCGATAGGCATTTCAGATATAGGTGTCGATAGGCATTTCAGATATAGGTGTCGATAGGCATTTCAGATATAGGTGTCGATAGGCATTTCAGATATAGGTGTCGATAGGCATTTCAGATATAGGTGTCGATAGGTATTTCGGATATAGGTGTCGATAGGCATATCAGATATAGGTGCCGATAGGCATTTCAGATATAGTTGCCGATTGGCATTTTAAAAATAGGTGCGGATAGGCATTTCAGATATAGAAGCCGATAGGCATTTCAAATATAGGTGCCGATAGGCATTCCAGATATGATTGCCGATCGGCATTTCAAATATAGGTGCTGATAGGCATTTCAGATGTAGTTTCCGATAGGCATTTCAAAAATAGGTGTCGATAGGCATTTCAGATATAGGTGTCGATAGGCATTTCAGATATAGGTGTCGATAGGCATTTCAGATATAGGTGTCGATAGGCATTTCAGATATAGGTGTCGATAGGCATTTCAGATATAGGTGTCGATAGGCATTTCAGATATAGGTGTCGATAGGCATTTCAGATATAGGTGTCGATAGGCATTTCAGATATAGGTGTCGATAGGCATTTCAGATATAGGTGCCGAAAGGCATTTCAGATATAGTTGCCGATTGGCATTTTAAAAATAGGTGCCGATAGGCATTTCAGATATAGAAGCCGATAGGCATTTCAAATATAGGTGCCGATAGGCATTCCAGATATGGTTGCCGATAGGCATTTCAAAAATAGGTGTCGATAGGCATTTCAGATATAGGTGTCGATAGGCATTTCAGATATAGGTGCCGATAGGCATTTCAGATATAGTTGCCGATTGGCATTTTAAAAATAGGTGCCGATAGGCATTTCAGATATAGAAGCCGATAAGCATTTCAAATATAGGTGCCGATAGGCATTCCAGATATGGTTGCCGATAGGCATTTCAAATATAGGTGCTGATAGGCATTTCAGATGTAGTTTCCGATAGGCATTTCAAAAATAGGTGTCGATAGGCATTTCAGATATAGGTGTCGATAGGCATTTCAGATATAGGTGTCGATAGGCATTTCAGATATAGGTGTCGATAGGCATTTCAGATATAGGTGTCGATAGGCATTTCAGATATAGGTGTCGATAGGCATTTCAGATATAGGTGTCGATAGGCATTTTAGATATAGGTGTCGATAGGCATTTCAGATATAGGTGCCGATAGGCATTTCAGATATAGTTGCCGATTGGCATTTTAAAAATAGGTGCCGATAGGTATTTCAGATATAGAAGCCGATAGGCATTTCAAATATAGGTGCCGATAGGCATTCCAGATATGGTTGCCGATAGGCATTTCAAAAATAGGTGTCGATAGGCATTTCAGATATAGGTGTCGATAGGCATTTCAGATATAGGTGTCGACAGGCATTTCAGATATAGGTGTCGATAGGCATTTCAGATATAGGTGTCGATAGGCATTTCAGATATAGGTGTCGATAGGCATTTCAGATATAGGTGTCGATAGGCATTTCAGATATAGGTGCCGATAGGCATTTCAGATATAGTTGCCGATTGGCATTTTAAAAATAGGTGCCGATAGGCATTTCAGATATAGAAGCCGATAGGCATTTCAAATATAGGTGCCGATAGGCATTCCAGATATGGTTGCCGATAGGCATTTCAAATATACGTGCTGATAGGCATTTCAGATGTAGTTTCCGATAGGCATTTCAAAAATAGGTGTCGATAGGCATTTCAGATATAGGTGTCGATAGGCATTTCAGATATAGGTGTCGATAGGCATTTCAGATATAGGTGTCGATAGGCATTTCAGATATAGGTGTCGATAGGCATTTCAGATATAGGTGTCGATAGGCATTTCAGATATAGGTGTCGATAGGCATTTCAGATATAGGTGTCGATAGGCATTTCAGATATAGGTGTCGATAGGCATTTCAGATATAGGTGTCGATAGGCATTTCAGATATAGGTGCCGATAGGCATTTCAGATATAGTTGCCGATTGGCATTTTAAAAATAGGTGCCGATAATCATTTCAGATATAGAAGCCGATAGGCATTTCAAATATAGGTGCCGATAGGCATTCCAGATATGGTTGCCGATAGGCATTTCAAATATAGGTGCTGATAGGCATTTCAGATGTAGTTTCCGATAGGCATTTTAAAAATAGGTGTCGATAGGCATTTCAGATATAGGTGTCGATAGGCATTTCAGATATAGGTGTCGATAGGCATTTCAGATATAGGTGTCGATAGGCATTTCAGATATAGGTGTCGATAGGCATTTCAGATATAGGTGTCGATAGGCATTTCAGATATATGTGCCGATAGGCATTTCAGATATAGTTGCCGATTGGCATTTTAAAAATAGGTGCCGATAGGCATTTCAGATATAGAAGCCGATAGGCATTTCAGATATAGTTGCCGATTGGCATTTTAAAAATAGGTGCCGATAATCATTTCAGATATAGAAGCCGATAGGCATTTCAAATATAGGTGCCGATAGGCATTCCAGATATGGTTGCCGATAGGCATTTTAAATATAGGTGCTGATAGGCATTTCAGATGTAGTTTCCGATAGGCATTTTAAAAATAGGTGTCGATAGGCATTTCAGATATAGGTGTCGATAGGCATTTCAGATATAGGTGTCGATAGGCATTTCAGATATAGGTGTCGATAGGCATTTCAGATATAGGTGTCGATAGGCATTTCAGATATAGGTGTCGATAGGCATTTCAGATATAGGTGTCGATAGGCATTTCAGATATAGGTGTCGATAGGCATTTCAGATATAGGTGTCGATAGGCATTTCAGATATAGGTGTCGACAGGCATTTCAGATATAGGTGTCGATAGGCATTTCAGATATAGGTGTCGATAGGCATTTCAGATATAGGTGTCGATAGGCATTTCAGATATAGGTGTCGATAGGCAATTCAGATATAGGTGCCGATAGGCATTTCAGATATAGTTGCTGATTGGCATTTTAAAAATAGGTGCCGATAGGCATTTCAGATATAAAAGCCGATAGGCATTTCAAATATAGGTGCCGATAGGCATTCCAGATATGGTTGCCGATAGGCATTTCAAATATAGGTGCTGATAGGCATTTCAGATGTAGTTTCCGATAGGCATTTCAAAAATAGGTGTCGATAGGCATTTCAGATATAGGTGTCGATAGGCATTTCAGATATAGGTGTCGATAAGCATTTCAGATATAGGTGTCGATAGGCATTTCAGATATAGGTGTCGATAGGCATTTCAGATATAGGTGTCGATAGGCATTTCAGATATAGGTGTCGATAGGCATTTCAAATATAGGTGCCGATAGGCATTTTAGATATAGTTGCCGATTGGCATTTTAAAAATAGGTGCCGATAGGCATTTCAGATATAGAAGCCGATAGGCATTTCAAATATAGGTGCCGATAGGCATTCCAGATATGGTTGCCGATAGGCATTTCAAATATAGGTGCTGATAGGCATTTCAGATGTAGTTTCCGATAGGCATTTCAAAAATAGGTGTCGATAGGCATTTCAGATATAGGTGTCGATAGGCATTTCAGATATAGGTGTCGATAGGCATTTCAGATATAGGTGTCGATACACATTTCAGATATAGGTGTCGATAGGTATTTCAGATATAGGTGTCGATAGGCATTTCAGATATAGGTGTCGATAGGCATTTCAGATATAGGTGTCGATAGGCTTTTTAGATATAGGTGTCGATAGGCATTTTAGATATAGGTGCCGATAGGCATTTCAGATATAGTTGCCGATTGGCATTTTTAAAATAGGTGCCGATAGGCATTTCAGATATAGAAGCCGATAGGCATTTTAAATATAGGTGCCGATAGGCATTCCAGATATGGTTGCCGATTGGCATTTCAAATATAGGTGCTGATAGGCATTTCAGATGTAGTTTCCGATAGGCATTTCAAAAATAGGTGTCGATAGGCATTTCAGATATAGGTGTCGATAGGCATTTCAGATATAGGTGTCGATAGGCATTTCAGATATAGGTGTCGATAGGCATTTCAGATATAGGTGTCGATAGGCATTTCAGATATAGTTGCCGATTGGCATTTTAAAAATAGGTGCCGATAGGCATTTCAGATATAGAAGCCGATAGGCATTTCAAATATAGGTGCCGATAGGCATTCCAGATATGGTTGCCGATAGTAATTTCAAATATATAAGTGCTGATAGGCATTTCAGATGTAGTTTCCGATAGGCATTTCAAAAATAGGTGTCGATAGGCATTTCAGATATAGGTGTCGATAGGCATTTCAGATATAGGTGTCGATAGGCATTTCAGATATAGGTGTCGATAGGCATTTCAGATATAGGTGTCGATAGGCATTTCAGATATAGGTGTCGATAGGCATTTCAGATATAGGTGTCGATAGGCATTTCAGATATAGGTGTCGATAGGCATTTCAGATATAGGTGTCGATAGGCATTTAAGATATAGGTGCCGATAGGCATTTCAGATATAGTTGCCGATTGGCATTTTAAAAATAGGTACCGATAGGCATTTCAGATATAGAAGCCGATAGGCATTTCAAATATAGGTGCCGATAGGCATTCCAGATATGGTTGCCGATAGGCATTTCAAATATAGGTGCTGATAGGCATTTCAGATGTAGTCTCCGATAGGCATTTCAAAAATAGGTGTCGAAAGGCATTTCAGATATAGGTGTCGATAGGCATTTCAGATATAGGTGTCGATAGGCATTTCAGATATAGGTGTCGATAGGCATTTCAGATATAGGTGCCGATAGGCATTTCAGATATAGTTGCCGATTGGCATTTTAAAAATAGGTGCCGATAGGCATTTCAGATATAGAAGCCGATAGGCATTTCAAATATAGGTGCCGATAGGCATTCCAGATATGGTTGCCGATAGGCATTTCAAATATAGGTGCTGATAGGCATTTCAGATGTAGTTTCCGATAGGCATTTCAAAAATAGGTGTCGATAGGCATTTCAGATATAGGTGTCGATAGGCATTTCAGATATAGGTGTCGATAGGCATTTCAGATATAGGTGTCGATAGGCATTTCAGATATAGGTGTCGATAGGCATTTCAGATATAGGTGTCGATAGGCATTTCAGATATAGGTGTCGATAGGCATTTCAGATATAGGTGTCTGTATGCATTTCAGATATAGGTGCCGATAGGCATTTCAGATATAGTTGCCGATTGGCATTTTAAAAATAGGTGCCGATAGGTATTTCAGATATAGAAGCCGATAGGCATTTCAAATATAGGTGCCGATAGGCATTCCAGATATGGTTGCCGATAGACATTTCAAATATAGGTGCTGATAGGCATTTCAGATGTAGTTTCCGATAGGCATTTCAAAAATAGGTGTCGATAGGCATTTCAGATATAGGTGTCGATAAGCATTTCAGATATAGGTGTCGATAGGCATTTCAGATATAGGTGTCGATAGGCATTTCAGATATAGGTGTCGATAGGCATTTCAGATATGGTTGCCGATAGGCATTTCAAATATAGGTGCTGAAAGGCATTTCAGATGTAGTTTCCTATAGGCATTTCAAAAATAGGTGTCGATAGGCATTTCAGATATAGGTGTCGATAGGCATTTCAGATATAGGTGTCGATAGGCATTTCAGATATAGGTGTCGATGGGCATTTCAGATATAGGTGTCGATAGGCATTTCAGATATAGGTGTCGATAGGCATTTCAGATATAGGTGTCGATAGGCATTTCAGATATAGGTGTCGATAGGCATTTCAGATATAGGTGCCGATAGGCATTTCAGATATAGTTGCCGATTGGCATTTTAAAAATAGGTGCCGATAGGCATTTCAGATATAGAAGCCGATAGGCATTTCAAATATAGGTGCCGATAGGCATTCCAGATATGGTTGCCGATAGGCATTTCAAATATAGGTGCTGATAGGCATTTCAGATGTAGTTTCCGATAGGCATTTCAAAAATAGGTGTCGATAGGCATTTCAGATATAGGTGTCGATAGGCATTTCAGATATAGGTGTCGATAGGCATTTCAGATATAGGTGTCGATAGGCATTTCAGATATAGGTGTCGATAGGCATTTCAGATATAGGTGTCGATAGGCATTTCAGATATAGGTGTCGATAGGTATTTCAGATATAGGTGTCGATAGGCATATCAGATATAGGTGCCGATAGGCATTTCAGATATAGTTGCCGATTGGCATTTTAAAAATAGGTGCGGATAGGCATTTCAGATATAGAAGCCGATAGGCATTTCAAATATAGGTGCCGATAGGCATTCCAGATATGATTGCCGATCGGCATTTCAAATATAGGTGCTGATAGGCATTTCAGATGTAGTTTCCGATAGGCATTTCAAAAATAGGTGTCGATAGGCATTTCAGATATAGGTGTCGATAGGCATTTCAGATATAGGTGTCGATAGGCATTTCAGATATAGGTGTCGATAGGCATTTCAGATATAGGTGTCGATAGGCATTTCAGATATAGGTGTCGATAGGCATTTCAGATATAGGTGTCGATAGGCATTTCAGATATAGGTGTCGATAGGCATTTCAGATATAGGTGTCGATAGGCATTTCAGATATAGGTGCCGAAAGGCATTTCAGATATAGTTGCCGATTGGCATTTTAAAAATAGGTGCCGATAGGCATTTCAGATATAGAAGCCGATAGGCATTTCAAATATAGGTGCCGATAGGCATTCCAGATATGGTTGCCGATAGGCATTTCAAATATAGGTGCTGATAGGCATTTCAGATGTAGTTTCCGATAGGCATTTCAAAAATAGGTGTCGATAGGCATTTCAGATATAGGTGTCGATAGGCATTTCAGATATAGGTGTCGATAGGCATTTCAGATATAGGTGTCGATAGGCATTTCAGATATAGGTGTCGATAGGCATTTCAGATATAGGTGTCGATAGGCATTTCAGATATAGGTGCCGATAGGCATTTCAGATATAGTTGCCGATTGGCATTTTAGAAATAGGTGCCGATAGGCATTTCAGATATAGAAGCCGATAGGCATTTCAAATATAGGTGCCGATAGGCATTCCAGATATGGTTGCTGATAGGCATTTCAAATATAGGTGCTGATAGGCATTTCAGATGTAGTTTCCGATAGGCATTTCAAAAATAGGTGTCGATAGGAATTTCAGATATAGGTGTCGATAGGCATTTCAGATATAGGTGTCGATAGGCATTTCAGATATAGGTGTCGATAGGCATTTCAGATATAGATGTCGATAGGCATTTCAGATATAGGTGTCGATAGGCATTTCAGATATAAGTGTCGATAGGCATTTCAGATATAGGTGTCGATAGGCATTTCAGATATAGGTGTCGATAGGCATTTCAGATATAGGTGTCGATAGGCATTTCAGATATAGGTGTCGATAGGCATTTCAGATGTAGGTGTCAATAGGCATTTCAGATATAGGTGTCGATAGGCATTTCAGATATAGGTGTCGATAGGCATTTCAGATATAGGTGTCGATAGGCATTTCAGATATAGGTGCCGATAGGCATTTCAGATATAGCTGCCGATTGGCATTTTAAAAATAGGTGCCGATAGGCATTTCAGATATAGAAGCCGATAGGCATTTCAAATATAGGTGCCGATAGGCATTCCAGATATGGTTGCCGATAGGCATTTCAAATATAGGTGCTGATAGGCATTTCAGATGTAGTTTCCGATAGGCATTTCAAAAATAGGTGTCGATAGGCATTTCAGATATAGGTGTCGATAGGCATTTCAGATATAGGTGTCGATAGGCATTTCAGATATAGGTGTCGGTAGGCATTTCTGATATAGGTGTCGATAGGCATTTCAGATATAGGTGTCGATAGGCATTTCAGATACAGGTGTCGATAGGCATTTCAGATATAGGTGTCGATAGGCATTTCAGATATAGGTGTCGATAGGCATTTCAGATATAGGTGCCGATTGGCATTTCAGATATAGTTGCCGATTGGCATTTTAAAAATATGTGCCGATAGGCATTTCAGATATAGAAGCCGATAGGCATTTCAAATATAGGTGCCGATAGGCATTCCAGATATGGTTGCCGATAGGCATTTCAAATATAGGTGCTGATAGGCATTTCAGATGTATTTTCCGATAGGCATTTCAAAAATAGGTGTCGATAGGCATTTCAGATATAGGTGTCGATAGGCATTTCAGATATAGGTGTCGATAGGCATTTCAGATATAGGTGTCGATAGGCATTTCAGATATAGGTGTCGATAGGCATTTCAGATATATGTGTCGATAGGCATTTCAGATATAGGTGTCGATAGGAATTTCAGATATAGGTGTCGATAGGCATTTCAGATATAGGTGTCGATAGGCATTTCAGATATAGGTGCCGATAGGCATTTCAGATATAGTTGCCGATTGGCATTTTAAAAATAGGTGCCGATAGGCATTATAGATATAGAAGCCGATAGGCATTTCAAATATAGGTGCCGATAGGCATTCCAGATATGGTTGCCGATAGGCATTTCAAATATAGGTGCTGATAGGCATTTCAGATGTAGTTTCCGATAGGCATTTCAAAAATAGGTGTCGATAGGCATTTCAGATATAGGTGTCGATAGGCATTTCAGATATAGGTGTCGATAGGCATTTCAGATATAGGTGTCGATAGGCATTTCAGATATAGGTGTCGATAGGCATTTCAGATATAGGTGTCGATAGGCATTTCAGATATAGGTGTCGATAGACATTTCAGATATAGGTGTCGATAGGCATTTCAGATATAGGTGTCGATAGGCACTTCAGATATAGGTGCCGATAGGCATTTCAGATATAGTTGCCGATTGGCATTTTAAAAATAGGTGCCGATAGGCATTTCAGATATAGAAGCCGATAGGCATTTCAAATATAGGTGCCGATAGGCATTCCAGATATGGTTGCCGATAGGCATTTCAAATATAGGTGCTGATAGGCATTTTAGATGTAGTTTCCGATAGGCATTTTAAAAAATAGGTGTCGATAGGCATTTCAGATATAGGTGTCGATAGGCATTTCAGATATACGTGTCGATAGGCATTTCAGATATAGGTGTCGATAGGCATTTCAGATATAGGTGTCGATAGCATTTCAGATATAGGTGTCGATAGGCATTTCAGATATAGGTGTCGATAGGCATTTCAGATATAGGTGTCGATAGGCATTTCAGATATAGGTGCCGATAGGCATTTCAGATATAGTTGCCGATTGGCATTTTAAAAATAGGTGCCGATAGGCATTTCAGATATAGAAGCCGATAGGCATTTCAAATATAGGTGCCGATAGGCATTCCAGATATGGTTGCCGATAGGCATTTCAAATATAGGTGCTGATAGGCATTTCAGATGTAGTTTCCGATAGGCATTTCAAAAATAGGTGTCGATAGGCATTTCAGATATAGGTGTCGATAGGCATTTCAGATATAGGTGTCGATAGGCATTTCAGATATAGGTGTCGATAGGCATTTCAGATATAGGTGTCGATAGGCATTTCAGATATAGGTGTCGATAGGCATTTCAGATATAGGTGTCGATAGGCATTTCAGATATAGGTGCCGATAGGCATTTCAGATATAGTTGCCGATTGGCATTTTAAAAATAGGTGCCGATAGGCATTTCAGATATAGAAGCCGATAGGCATTTCAAATATAGGTGCCGATAGGCATTCCAGATATTGTTGCCGATAGGCATTTCAAATATAGGTGCTGATAGGCATTTCAGATGTAGTTTCCGATAGGCATTTCAAAAATAGGTGTCGATAGGCATTTCAGATATAGGTGTCGATAGGCATTTCAGATATAGGTGTCGATAGGCATTTCAGATATAGGTGTCGATAGGCATTTCAGATATAGGTGTCGATAGGCATTTCAGATATAGGTGTCGATAGGCATTTCAGATATAGGTGTCGATAGGCATTTCAGATATAGGTGTCGATAGGCATTTCAGATATAGGTGCCGATAGGCATTTCAGATATTGTTGCCGATTGGCATTTTAAAAATAGGTGCCGATAGGCATTTCAGATATAGAAGCCGATAGGCATTTCAGATATAGGTGCCGATAGGCATTCCAGATATGGTTGCCGATAGGCATTTCAAATATAGGTGCTGATAGGCATTTCAGATGTAGTTTCCGATAGGCATTTCAAAAATAGGTGTCGATAGGCATTTCAGATATATGTGTCGATAGGCATTTCAGATATAGGTGTCGATAGGCATTTCAGATATAGGTGTCGATAGGCATTTCAGATATAGGTGTCGATAGGCATTTCAGATATAGGTGTCGATAGGCATTTCAGATGTAGGTGTCGATAGGCATTTCAGATATAGGTGCCGATAGGCATTTCAGATATAGTTGCCGATTGGCATTTTAAAAATAGGTGCCGATAGGCATTTCAGATATAGAAGCCGATAGGCATTTCAAATATAGGTGCCGATAGGCATTCCAGATATGGTTGCCGATAGGCATTTCAAATATAGGTGCTGATAGGCATTTCAGATGTAGTTTCCGATAGGCATTTCAAAAATAGGTGTCGATAGGCATTTCAGATATAGGTGTCGATAGGCATTTCAGATATAGGTGTCGATAGGCATTTCAGATATAGGTGCCGATAGGCATTTCAGATATAGTTGCCGATTGGCATTTTAAAAATAGGTGCCGATAGGCATTTCAGATATAGAAGCCGATAGGCATTTCAAATATAGGTGCCGATAGGCATTTCAGATATGGTTGCCGATAGGCATTTCAAATATAGGTGCTGATAGGCATTTCAGATGTAGTTTCCGATAGGCATTTCAAAAATAGGTGTCGATGGGCATTTCAGATATAGGTGTCGATAGGCATTTCAGATATAGGTGTCGATAGGCATTTCAGATATAGGTGTCGATAGGCATTTCAGATATAGGTGTCGATAGGCATTTCAGATATAGGTGCCGATAGGCATTTCAGATATAGTTGCCGATTGGCATTTTAAAAATAGGTGCCGATAGGCATTTCAGATATAGAAGCCGATAGGCATTTCAAATATAGGTGCCGATAGGCATTCCAGATATTGTTGCCGATAGGCATTTCAAATATAGGTGCTGATAGGCATTTCAGATGTAGTTTCCGATAGGCATTTCAAAAATAGGTGTCGATAGGCATTTCAGATATAGGTGTCGATAGGCATTTCAGATATAGGTGTCGATAGGCATTTCAGATATAGGTGTCGATAGGCATTTCAGATATAGGTGTCGATAGGCATTTCAGATATAGGTGTCGATAGGCATTTCAGATATAGGTGTCGATAGGCATTTCAGATATAGGTGTCGATAGGCATTTCAGATATAGGTGCCGATAGGCATTTCAGATATTGTTGCCGATTGGCATTTTAAAAATAGGTGCCGATAGGCATTTCAGATATAGAAGCCGATAGGCATTTCAGATATAGGTGCCGATAGGCATTCCAGATATGGTTGCCGATAGGCATTTCAAATATAGGTGCTGATAGGCATTTCAGATGTAGTTTCCGATAGGCATTTCAAAAATAGGTGTCGATAGGCATTTCAGATATATGTGTCGATAGGCATTTCAGATATAGGTGTCGATAGGCATTTCAGATATAGGTGTCGATAGGCATTTCAGATATAGGTGTCGATAGGCATTTCAGATATAGGTGTCGATAGGCATTTCAGATGTAGGTGTCGATAGGCATTTCAGATATAGGTGCCGATAGGCATTTCAGATATAGTTGCCGATTGGCATTTTAAAAATAGGTGCCGATAGGCATTTCAGATATAGAAGCCGATAGGCATTTCAAATATAGGTGCCGATAGGCATTCCAGATATGGTTGCCGATAGGCATTTCAAATATAGGTGCTGATAGGCATTTCAGATGTAGTTTCCGATAGGCATTTCAAAAATAGGTGTCGATAGGCATTTCAGATATAGGTGTCGATAGGCATTTCAGATATAGGTGTCGATAGGCATTTCAGATATAGGTGCCGATAGGCATTTCAGATATAGTTGCCGATTGGCATTTTAAAAATAGGTGCCGATAGGCATTTCAGATATAGAAGCCGATAGGCATTTCAAATATAGGTGCCGATAGGCATTTCAGATATGGTTGCCGATAGGCATTTCAAATATAGGTGCTGATAGGCATTTCAGATGTAGTTTCCGATAGGCATTTCAAAAATAGGTGTCGATGGGCATTTCAGATATAGGTGTCGATAGGCATTTCAGATATAGGTGTCGATAGGCATTTCAGATATAGGTGTCGATAGGCATTTCAGATATAGGTGTCGATAGGCATTTCAGATATAAGTGTCGATAGGCATTTCAGATATAGGTGTCGATAGGCATTTCAGATATAGGTGTCGATAGGCATTTCAGAGATAGGTGCCGATAGGCATTTCAGATATAGTTGCCGATTGGCATTTTAAAAATAGGTGCCGATAGGCATTTCAGATATAGAAGCCGATAGGCATTTCAAATATAGGTGATGATAGGCATTCCAGATATGGTTGCCGATAGGCATTTCAAATATAGGTGCTGATAGGCATTTCAGATGTAGTTTCCGATAGGCATTTCAAAAATTGGTGTCGATAGGCATTTCAGATATAGGTGTCGATAGGCATTTCAGATATAGGTGTCGATAGGCATTTCAGATATAGGTGTCGATAGGCATTTCAGATATAAGTGTCGATAGGCATTTCAGATATAGGTGTCGATAGGCATTTCAGATATAGGTGTCGATAGGCATTTCAGATATAGGTGTCGATAGGCATTTCAGATATAGGTGTCGATAGGCATTTCAGATATAGGTGTCGATAGGCATTTCAGATATAGGTGCCGATAGGCATTTCAGATATAGTTGCCGATTGGCATTTTAAAAATAGGTGCCGATAGGCATTTCAGATATAGAAGCCGATAGGCATTTCAAATATAGGTGCCGATAGGCATTCCAGATATGGTTGCCGATAGGCATTTCATATATAGGTGCTGATAGGCATTTCAGATGTAGTTTCCGATAGGCACTTCAAAAATAGGTGTCGATAGGCATTTCAGATATAGGTGTCGATAGGCATTTCAGATATAGGTGTCGATAGGCATTTCAGATATAGGTGTCGATAGGCATTTCAGATATAGGTGTCGATAGGCATTTCAGATATAGGTGTCGATAGGCATTTCAGATATAGGTGCCGATAGGCATTTCAGATATAGTTGCCGATTGGCATTTTAAAAATATGTGCCGATAGGCATTTCAGATATAGAAGCCGATAGGCATTTCAAATATAGGTGCCGATAGGCATTCCAGATATGGTTGCCGATAGGCATTTCAAATATAGGTGCTGATAGGCATTTCAGATGTAGATTCCGATAGGCATTTCAAAAATAGGTGTCGATAGGCATTTCAGATATAGGTGTCGATAGGCATTTCAGATATAGGAGTCGATAGGCATTTCAGATATAGGTGTCGATAGGCATTTCAGATATAGGTGCCGATAGGCATTTCAGATATAGTTGCCGATTGGCATTTTAAAAATAGGTGCCGATAGGCATTTCAGATATAGAAGCCGATAGGCATTTCAAATATAGGTGCCGATAGGCATTCCAGATATGGTTGCCGATAGGCATTTCAAATATAGGTGCTGATAGGCATTTCAGATGTATTTTCTGATAGGCATTTCAAAAATAGGTGTCGATAGGCATTTCAGATATAGGTGTCGATAGGCATTTCAGATATAGGTGCCGATAGGCATTTCAGATATAGTTGCCGATTGGCATTTTAAAAATAGGTGCCGATAGGCATTTCAGATATAGAAGCCGATAGGCATTTCAAATATAGGTGCTGATAGGCATTCCAGATATGGTTGCCGATAGGCATTTCATATATAGGTGCTGATAGGCATTTCAGATGTAGTTTCCGATAGGCATTTCAAAAATAGGTGTCGATAGGCATTTCAGATATAGGTGTCGATAGGCATTTCAGATATAGGTGTCGATAGGCATTTCAGATATAGGTGTCGATAGGCATTTCAGATATAGGTGTCGATAGGCATTTCAGATATAGGTGTCGATAGGCATTTCAGATATAGGTGCCGATAGGCATTTCAGATATAGTTGCCGATTGGCATTTTAAAAATATGTGCCGATAGGCATTTCAGATATAGAAGCCGATAGGCATTTCAAATATAGGTGCCGATAGGCATTCCATATATGGTTGCCGATAGGCATTTCAAATATAGGTGCTGATAGGCATTTCAGATGTAGTTTCCGATAGGCATTTCAAAAATAGGTGTCGATAGGCATTTCAGATATAGGTGTCGATAGGCATTTCAGATATAGGTGTCGATAGGCATTTCAGATATAGGTGTCGATAGGCATTTCAGATATAGGTGTCGATAGGCATTTCAGATATAGGTGTCGATAGGCATTTCATATATAGGTGCCGATAGGCATTTCAGATATAGTTGCCGATTGGCATTTTAAAAATAGGTGCCGATAGGCATTTCAGATATAGAAGCCGATAGGCATTTCAAATATAGGTGCCGATAGGCATTCCAGATATGGTTGCCGATAGGCATTTCATATATAGGTGCTGATAGGCATTTCAGATGTAGTTTCCGATAGGCATTTCAAAAATAGGTGTCGATAGGCATTTCAGATATAGGTGTCGATAGGCATTTCAGATATAGGTGTCGATAGGCATTTCAGATATAGGTGTCGATAGGCATTTCAGATATAGGTGTCGATAGGCATTTCAGATATAGGTGTCGATAGGCATTTCAGATATAGGTGCCGATAGGCATTTCAGATATAGTTGCCGATTGGCATTTTAAAAATATGTGCCGATAGGCATTTCAGATATAGAAGCCGATAGGCATTTCAAATATAGGTGATGATAGGCATTCCAGATATGGTTGCCGATAGGCATTTCAAATATAGGTGCTGATAGGCATTTCAGATGTAGTTTCCGATAGGCATTTCAAAAATAGGTGTCGATAGGCATTTCAGATATAGGTGTCGATAGGCATTTCAGATATAGGTGTCGATAGGCATTTCAGATATAAGTGTCGATAGGCATTTCAGATATAGGTGTCGATAGGCATTTCAGATATAGGTGTCGATAGGCATTTCAGATATAGGTGTCGATAGGCATTTCAGATATAGGTGTCGATAGGCATTTCAGATATAGGTGTCGATAGGCATTTCAGATATAGGTGCCGATAGGCATTTCAGATATAGTTGCCGATTGGCATTTTAAAAATAGGTGCCGATAGGCATTTCAGATATAGAAGCCGATAGGCATTTCAAATATAGGTGCCGATAGGCATTCCAGATATGGTTGCCGATAGGCATTTCATATATAGGTGCTGATAGGCATTTCAGATGTAGTTTCCGATAGGCATTTCAAAAATAGGTGTCGATAGGCATTTCAGATATAGGTGTCGATAGGCATTTCAGATATAGGTGTCGATAGGCATTTCAGATATAGGTGTCGATAGGCATTTCAGATATAGGTGTCGATAGGCATTTCAGATATAGGTGCCGATAGGCATTTCAGATATAGTTGCCGATTGGCATTTTAAAAATATGTGCCGATAGGCATTTCAGATATAGAAGCCGATAGGCATTTCAAATATAGGTGCCGATAGGCATTCCAGATATGGTTGCCGATAGGCATTTCAAATATAGGTGCTGATAGGCATTTCAGATGTAGTTTCCGATAGGCATTTCAAAAATAGGTGTCGATAGGCATTTCAGATATAGGTGTCGATAGGCATTTCAGATATAGGAGTCGATAGGCATTTCAGATATAGGTGTCGATAGGCATTTCAGATATAGGTGTCGATAGGCATTTCAGATATAGGTGTCGATAGGCATTTCAGATATAGGTGTTGATAGGCATTTCAGATATAGGTGTCGATAGGCATTTCAGATATAGGTGTCGATAGGCATTTCAGATATAGGTGCCGATAGGCATTTCAGATATAGTTGCCGATTGGCATTTTAAAAATAGGTGCCGATAGGCATTTCAGATATAGAAGCCGATAGGCATTTCAAATATAGGTGCCGATAGGCATTCCAGATATGGTTGCCGATAGGCATTTCAAATATAGGTGCTGATAGGCATTTCAGATGTAGTTTCCGATAGGCATTTCAAAAATAGGTGTCGATAGGCATTTCAGATATAGGTGTCGATAGGCATTTCAGATATAGGTGTCGATAGGCATTTCAGATATAGGTGTCGATAGGCATTTCAGATATAGGTGTCGATAGGCATTTCAGATATAGGTGTCGATAGGCATTTCAGATATAGGTGTCGATAGGCATTTCAGATATAGGTGCCGATAGGCATTTCAGATATAGTTGCCGATTGGCATTTTAAAAATAGGTGCCGATGGGCATTTCAGATATAGAAGCCGATAGGCATTTCAAATATAGGTGCCGATAGGCATTCCAGATATGGTTGCCGATAGGCATTTCAAATATAGGTGCTGATAGGCATTTCAGATGTAGTTTCCGATAGGCATTTCAAAAATAGGTGTCGATAGGCATTTCAGATATAGGTGTCGATAGGCATTTCAGATATAGGTGTCGATAGGCATTTCAGATATAGGTGTCGATAGGCATTTCAGATATAGGTGTCGATAGGCATTTCAGATATAGGTGTCGATAGGCATTTCAGATATAGGTGTCGATAGGCATTTCAGATATAGGTGTCGATAGGCATTTCAGATATAGGTGTCGATAGGCATTTCAGATATAGGTGTCGATAGGCATTTCAGATATAGGTGTCGATAGGCATTTCAGATATAGGTGTCGATAGGCATTTCAGATATAGGTGTCGATAGGCATTTCAGATATAGGTGCCGATAGGCATTTCAGATATAGGTGCCGATAGGCATTTCAGATATAGTTGCCGATTGGCATTTTAAAAATAGGTGCCGATAGGCATTTCAGATATAGAAGCCGATAGGCATTTCAAATATAGGTGCCGATAGGCATTCCAGATATGGTTGCCGATAGGCATTTCAAATATAGGTGCTGTTAGGCAATTTAGATGTAGTTTCCGATAGGCATTTCAAAAATTAATGCCGATAGGCATTTCAGATATAGGTGCCGATAGGCATTTCAGATATAGTTGCCGATTGGCATTTTAAAAATAGGTGCCGATAGGCTTTTCAGATATAGAAGCCGATAGGTATTTCAAATATAGGTGTCGATAGGCAATTCAGATATGGTTGCCGATAGGCATTTCAAACATTGGTGCTGATAGGCATTTCAGATGTAGTTTCCGATAGGCATCCCAAAAATAGGTGTCGATAGGCATTTCAGATATAGGTGTCGATAGGCATTTCAGATATAGGTGTCGATAGGCATTTCAGATATAGGTGTCGATAGGCATTTCAGATATAGGTGTCGATAGGCATTTCAGATATAGGTGTCGATAGGCATTTCAGATATAGGTGTCGATAGGCATTTCAGATATAGGTGTCGATAGGCATTTCAGATATAGGTGCCGATAGGCATTTCAGATATAGTTGCCGATTGGCATTTTAAAAATAGGTGCCGATAGGCATTTCAGATATAGAAGCCGATAGGCATTTCAAATATAGGTGCCGATAGGCATTCCAGATATGGTTGCCGATAGGCATTTCAAATATAGGTGCTGATAGGCATTTTAGAAGTAGTTTCCGATAGGCATTTCAAAAATAGGTGTCGATAGGCATTTCAGATATAGGTGTCGATAGGCATTTCAGATATAGGTGTCGATAGGCATTTCAGATATAGGTGTCGATAGGCATTTCAGATATAGGTGTCGATAGGCATTTCAGATATAGGTGTCGATAGGCATTTCAGATATAGGTGTCGATAGGCATTTCAGAAATAGGTGCCGATAGGCATTTCAGATATAGTTGCCGATTGGCATTTTAAAAATAGGTGCCGATAGGCATTTCAGATATAGAAGCCGATAGGCATTTCAAATATAGGTGCCGATAGGCATTCCAGATATGGTTGCCGTTAGGCATTTCAAATATAGGTGCTGATAGGCATTTCAGATGTAGTTTCCGATAGGCATTTCAAAAATAGGTGTCGATAGGCATTTCAGATATAGGTGTCGATAGGCATTTCAGATATAGGTGTCGATAGGCATTTCAGATATAGGTGTCGATAGGCATTTCAGATATATGTGTCGATAGGCATTTCAGATATAGGTGTCGATAGGCATTTCAGATATAGGTGTCGATAGGCATTTCAGATATAGGTGTCGATAGTCATTTCAGATATAGGTGCCGATAGGCATTTCAGATATAGTTGCCGATTGGCATTTTCAAAATAGGTGCCGATAGGCATTTCAGATATAGAAGCCGATAGGCATTTCAAATATAGGTGCCGATAGGCATTCCAGATATGGTTGCCGATAGGCATTTCAAATATAGGTGCTGATAGGCATTTCAGATGTAGTTTCGATAGGCATTTCAAAATAGGTGTCGATAGGCATTTCAGATATAGGTGTCGATAGGCATTTCAGATATAGGTGTCGATAGGCATTTCAGATATAGGTGTCGATAGGCATTTCAGATATAGGTGACGATAGGCATTTCAGATATAGTGTCGATAGGCATTTCAGATATAGGTGTCGATAGGCATTTCGGATATAGGTGTCGATAGGCATTTCAGATATAGGTGTCGATAGGCATTTCAGATATAGGTGCCGAAAAGCATTTCAGATATAGTTGCCGATTGGCATTTTAAAAATAGGTGCTGATAGGCATTTCAGATATAGAAGCCGATAGGCATTTCAAATATAGGTGCCGATAGGCATTCCAGATATGGTTGCCGATAGGCATTTCAAATATAGGTGCTGATAGGCATTTCAGATGTAGTTTCCGATAGGCATTTCAAAAATAGGTGTCGATAGCCATTTCAGATATAGGTGTCGATAGGCATTTCAGATATAGGTGTCGATAGGCATTTCAGATATAGGTGTCGATAGGCATTTCAGATATAGGTGTCGATAGGCATTTCAGATATAGGTGTCGATAGGCATTTCAGATATAGGTGTCGATAGGCATTTCAGATATAGGTGTCGATAGGCATTTCAGATATAGGTGCCGATAGGCATTTCAGATATAGTTGCCGATTGGCATTTTAAAAATAGGTGCCGATAGGCATTTCAGATATAGAAGCCGATAGGCATTTCAAATATAGGTGCCGATAGGCATTCCAGATATGGTTGCCGATAGGCATTTCAAATATAGGTGCTGATAGGCATTTCAGATGTAGTTTCCGAAAGGCATTTCAAAAATAGGTGTCGATAGGCATTTCAGATATAGGTGTCGATAGGCATTTCAGATATAGGTGTCGATAGGCATTTCAGATATAGGTGTCGATAGGCATTTCAGATATAGGTGTCGATAGGCATTTCAGGTATAGGTGTCGATAGGCATTTCAGATATAGGTGTCGATAGGCATTTCAGATATAGGTGTCGATAGGCATTTCAGATATAGGTGTCGATAGGCATTTCAGATATAGGTGTCGATAGGCATTTCAGATATAGGTGTCGATAGGCATTTCAGATATAGGTGTCGATAGGCATTTCAGATATAGGTGTCGATAGGCATTTCAGATATAGGTGCCGATAGGCATTTCAGATATAGGTGCCGATAGGCATTTCAGATATAGTTGCCGATTGGCATTTTAAAAATAGGTGCCGATAGGCATTTCAGATATAGAAGCCGATAGGCATTTCAAATATAGGTGCCGATAGGCATTCCAGATATGGTTGCCGATAGGCATTTCAAATATAGGTGCTGTTAGGCAATTTAGATGTAGTTTCCGATAGGCATTTCAAAAATTAATGCCGATAGGCATTTCAGATATAGGTGCCGATAGGCATTTCAGATATAGGTGTCGATAGGCATTTCAGATATAGGTGTCGATAGGCATTTCAGATATAGGTGTCGATAGGCATTTCAGATATAGGTGTCGATAGGCATTTCAGATATAGGTGTCGATAGGCATTTCAGATATAGGTGTCGATAGGCATTTCAGATATAGGTGTCGATAGGCATTTCAGATATAGGTGTCGATAGGCATTTCAGATATAGGTGTCGATAGGCATTTCAGATATAGGTGCCGATAGGCATTTCAGATATAGTTGCCGATTGGCATTTTAAAAATAGGTGCCGATAGGCATTTCAGATATAGAAGCCGATAGGCATTTCAAATATAGGTGCCGATAGGCATTCCAGATATGGTTGCCGATAGGCATTTCAAATATAGGTGCTAATAGGCATTTCAGATGTAGTTTCCGATAGGCATTTCAAAAATAGGTGTCGATAGCCATTTCAGATATAGGTGTCGATAGGCATTTCAGATATAGGTGTCGATAGGCATTTCAGATATAGGTGTCGATAGGCATTTCAGATATAGGTGTCGATAGGCATTTCAGATATAGGTGTCGATAGGCATTTCAGATATAGGTGTCGATAGGCATTTCAGATATAGGTGTCGATAGGCATTTCAGATATAGGTGCCGATAGGCATTTCAGATATAGTTGCCGATTGGCATTTTAAAAATAGGTGCCGATAGGCATTTCAGATATAGAAGCCGATAGGCATTTCAAATATAGGTGCCGATAGGCATTCCAGATATGGTTGCCGATAGGCATTTCAAATATAGGTGCTGATAGGCATTTCAGATGTAGTTTCCGAAAGGCATTTCAAAAATAGGTGTCGATAGGCATTTCAGATATAGGTGTCGATAGGCATTTCAGATATAGGTGTCGATAGGCATTTCAGATATAGGTGTCGATAGGCATTTCAGATATAGGTGTCGATAGGCATTTCAGATATAGGTGTCGATAGGCATTTCAGATATAGGTGTCGATAGGCATTTCAGATATAGGTGTCGATAGGCATTTCAGATATAGGTGTCGATAGGCATTTCAGATATAGGTGTCGATAGGCATTTCAGATATAGGTGTCGATAGGCATTTCAGATATAGGTGTCGATAGGCATTTCAGATATAGGTGTCGATAGGCATTTCAGATATAGGTGCCGATAGGCATTTCAGATATAGGTGCCGATAGGCATTTCAGATATAGTTGCCGATTGGCATTTTAAAAATAGGTGCCGATAGGCATTTCAGATATAGAAGCCGATAGGCATTTCAAATATAGGTGCCGATAGGCATTCCAGATATGGTTGCCGATAGGCATTTCAAATATAGGTGCTGTTAGGCAATTTAGATGTAGTTTCCGATAGGCATTTCAAAAATTAATGCCGATAGGCATTTCAGATATAGGTGCCGATAGGCATTTCAGATATAGTTGCCGATTGGCATTTCAAAAATAGGTGCCGATAGGCTTTTCAGATATAGAAGCCGATAGGTATTTCAAATATAGGTGTCGATAGGCAATTCAGATATGGTTGCCGATAGGCATTTCAAACATTGGTGCTGATAGGCATTTCAGATGTAGTTTCCGATTGGCATCCCAAAAATAGGTGTCGATAGGCATTTCAGATATAGGTGTCGATAGGCATTTCAGATATAGGTGTCGATAGGCATTTCAGATATAGGTGTCGATAGGCATTTCAGATATAGGTGTCGATAGGCATTTCAGATATAGG